>OY998151.1:4183715-4662995 GCA_963921925.1 Sphagnum tenellum | reverse complement strand
CTTTCTCAAAGGTTACTTGAAGCTGTGACATTTCCATACTTCCAGAAAATGAGTCTTCAGACTTTCTTGAGGATGAGGTTCTCATTGCAGGTTCTTGTCAGAAGCTACATGAGAGAGAAAAAAGTCAAGTTTTCAACTCATGACCCAACCTGCCAGCAGCAGCATCACATTTCCTCTCACTCTGAAGTTGCACAAAATTCCCTAGATGATAAAGAACAACAGCAACCATTCTCAGGCTAGATAGCCAGCTAGCTAGCTCCATCATCGTCGTTAGAAACAAACAACAACAGCAGGTCCTCTTTTGTAAGCTCCCCAGTGCTGGCAGCACAAGAAAGAAACCCACCAAAGTTCCCCACTTTGACAGGATTCTGGCAAGCACTCATGTGTAAAATTTTGTTCAAACATCCACAAATGCACACACTCAAACCAGTGTAAGAGACATGTCCTATGTGGGTCGTTGTTTACAGCAAGTCCTCAAGTGGGTGCTTATTGTTTACAGCAGCAGCAGCAGCTCTGAAAGGAACTGTGCAGAGTGTAATCACAACCATTACATGTTGTAACAAGTAAGCTTCCAGCAGTTTATCTTCTTCCCAGCTGCTTCTGCACAGGAGTTTGCTTGCTTGCTTCTGTGTGTGTCTCTTCATGCAACTGACAATAGGGTTGTAAGCTTGCTAAAGACAATGCAAGCACTGTGCTTTCTGAGGCAAAAACACCACCCCCGAAAAAAAAAAAAAAAGACAAAAAACACTTCTACGATGTGGTCATTGCCAACCCACCTGAAAAAACAAAACAAAAAACAAAACGAAACACCACAGCCGTACTTTCTAGATCCACCAACCTGTGCACCCAGGCGACACTCCCGCATCAAGAGAAGATGGCAAACTGCAGAAGCTAGCCAGCATGTTGAAGTCCACTACCACCACCACAACCACCACCACCAGCAGGAGCAGGAGCTAACAACAAGTAGAGGAGGGCGTCGTCTGGGCTACGGTAGTACTGTGAGCCCGGCGGCCAGCGAGCGACACCGACTTGTCCAATACTAGCCATGAAGCAATATCCCCACACTAAACTGCAACAACAGAGCTTCTTCTTCTTCTCTGCTTCTTCTTCTTCTTCTTCGTCTGCTGCTGTTGCTGCTGCTACTACTCCCTGCTGCTGAGCTCCCATTTAGGCTCCGCATTGCATTGAGGCAAAAGCAAAGGAGGAGGAAGAAGGAAGGCGACGACGACAACGACGACGACTGTGACGGACGGGCAGGGCAGCGGAGCAGCAACTCGTGGCGCGTGCGGGCGTGTGTTGCTGCAGCAGCACAAAGCTTTATCCTCTCTCTCTTTCTCTGTGTCGCTTCTTCCCTACGAAGACGACGAGTCGAGAGGTGCGAGACGACGATTTCCCCATTTCTCGTCGTCTCCTTCTCGTCCTCGTTCGTCGATACCGTCTTCTCTTCGTCCTCTTTCGTCGCCGACTATGCTTCTTTTCGTCGTCGTTTGTCCACGTCTGCTTCCTCTCGTCGCCTTCTTCTTTTCGTCCTCGTTCGTCGTTGACCTCTTTATTGTTTGGTCCTCTTTCTTCCAGACCTGGTTGTTTTCGTCATCGTGTGTAGACGCCTGTTTCTCCTTTTCGTCCTCATTAGTTACTTTGTTCGTCGACGTTTGCTTCTTTTCGTCCTCGTGTGTAGACGCCTGTTTCTCCTTTTCGTTCTCATAGTTAGTTCGTTCGTCGACGTTTGCTTCTTTTCGTCCTCGTGTGTAGACGCCTGTTTCTCCTTTTCGTCCTCATTAATTACTTCGTTCGTCGACGTTTGCTTATTTTCGTCCTCGTTCATCGACTTTTACTTATTTTCGTCCTCGTTCATCGACTTTTGCTTATTCTCGTCCTCGTTCGTTGACGAAGGTTGCACTGTTTTCGTCCTCTCTCGTCGACGAAGGCTGCATGGTTTTCGTCTTCGTTCGTTGACGAAGGTTGCACTGTTTTCGTCCTCATTCGTTTGACGCCTGTTTCGTTACCTTTCTGTCCTCGTTCGTCGACACGACCTACAGCTCTCATAATATTTTACTTTTTACTTATTACCTACGACCCCCATTAGCCTTTTTCACAAAAACAAAAAAGTTTTTCCCCCAGGGTTTCATAAGTAGTAAAAAGTAAAACCTACCACTTTTCTTCCACTTACATACGTACTTAACCAGCAACTTGACCCATGTGTGGGTTTAGGGTTGGTTACCTTAGGGTTAGTTTACCCACCTCTTTTAACCTACTAGGGTACCCAATAACCATTTGTTTATTACTATTTTTACTTTCTTACCATCTCTTTTGCAGCCCTCTTTTGGAGGGTTAGAATCATCGGATTCAGTAGTTCCGGTTAGTCAAAAACGGAGCCCAAAACCGGATCTAATTTTTGCAACTCGGTTATGGCTCGGTTTTAACCCCATTCCGATTCCAAGTTGGTTTCTAGAATAGGAATTGGATTATTATTTTTCGGGGGGAGGGGGGGGGGAGTTGGACCCCATTGCACAAAACCGACTTTTTCACTTTCAAAATTTTACTCGTCATTGCGAGTGAGTTTAGCCTAGCATAGTTGCTATCGTACGTACATATAAGATCATATGGACTAGCGGTCATCGAGCAAGTGGTGGTGGTTATTTTCTGTTTGCAAGTGGGTTGTTGCACTTATTCCACGATCAACTTGTGTTACAAGTGGTTGTGTTGTTCGGAATTCTAAACCCTAATCCAATTCGGTCATGTTTGATTATCGACCAACCCTAATTTTACTATGGATATTGAAGAATAGGTGAAATTGTTCATTCTTTCTTTCGGTGATTAATTTATTATTTTGGAAAATTTGTATTTTGTTTACTTAACTTTACTTAATGGCTTTTGCCCATTAATCCAAAACTAGATCTAATTTGAATAATAAAAAGGTCTTGTTGCAGTTTTGTATTCAAGGTATATCTGACTTCAAACTGGATTTTTAAAATTTTGGTTATGAAAAATCAATATCTTTCTATGAGGGATTTTCTTAATTCATTAATTAATGTTTGAGGATGCCTTAATTCAAGTTATACATTTTTTTAAATTTTCTTTTCTTTTCTTTTTGAGAACATGGGGTTCGAAAAACATGTATTTACTAGTTATTCATTTGGGACAAAGCTTGAGATGTGACTTCAGAATTTTCCCAAAATTAAATAAAAATGATGTAAATTTCTTAAAATTTATTATTGAGAGCACTAGTACAAAGAAGAAATGGAAAGACAAAAAGGAAGGGCATAAATCATAGTAGTTAGCTTGCTAAAAGTTTTATTTCCAAAAATTAAATGGTTTTAATGGGAATTCTAATTCAAGCACCTAGGTTCTACAACAAGAGATTTTTATTTTTTTAAATTCCAATTCTATGACATAGAAAAACTTGGCAAAACTTTTCCCGAAAATTAGCAAAATTAATCAAACTGATTTTGCCAAAATTTTCCCAAATTTTATTTTATCGTTAAACAACAAAATTTGTCGGCAAAAAAAACAAATGAGCAATGGGAATGGAAGGTGGGTCCACAAAGGAGGGGAGGGGGTTTGACTCCCCCTTTACATAGGACACCCCCTTTCCATGGTTCTAGGCCAACCCAAGAGTGTCTTTGCCCTTTTTAACCCCTTTTGTGACACTCTACTAGAGGAGGACAAGAAGCTAAAAACCACTTGGTACAATACCCCACTCCACATGACATACCTAGTGGGCCCAAAATTGTAAGTGGACTATACACCAAAAAATCACACCTACTAGACCTAAACCCTAAATTTTCTAGGGGAAAAAAACCCTCACACACAATTTGGCAAGAACTAAAGGGTAGTCATGAGTGTCATAGTGTCACCACTTTTCCTCTCTTTTCTTACTCCCTTGGCTAGTCACATAAATAAGAAGGGCCAATACTCCTATGTATTAGTAGTAGCCTATGGGCTAGGGCCCAACATACAAACTACAGAAAACCTTTCCCCACTTGTAAGTGGGAATTTGGTGTTGGGTGTGCTGAATTAGTAGTCTAAGGTGGGATCCAAAGATTGCCAAGGTATCTATCTATCTATCTACCTATCTATGTGCTTGTGTATTATATGGTGAGGGTATGGGGAAGTTTTTAGGGTTTTTTAGGGAACCCTAAACCCTATCCAAGTGCCACCTTTTTTCAATGGAACTTGTAATACCTAGGGTTGTGTTATCTAGACCCCGGGGATACCTACTCTGGTGTGAGCTTCTGATATTGCTCCAATTTTCCATGCTTGTGAGCATGAGGATATCTATCTATCTATGAAGCAAGGTAGTTTTTTGAAAGGATTTTGAAAGGAAAAATCAATTAAGAATGTGGTCACACTTGAAAGTTTATCATTGTTCAATTCAAATGTGAGGAATTGGGATGTGCCTTTGGTGTTGTTGGAAAGATCTTGATGAGAAAGGTTTAATGGAATTTATTTCGTAAGTTTTGGACTTAGGACATGAGAGATATCAAAATTTAAGTGATTTTTGTCACTGTAAATTCAAATTAATTATCAAAAAATCAAGTTTTGGAAGGAAAAAATCAGTTGAGAATATGGTCACTCTTGCAAGTCATCTTTAACTCTTCAAAAATTGGATATAAAATCTGAGGTTTAGGGTTTAATTTAAGTCTAAATCCTAAACCTTACAAAACAATTTTCATGTGTTGAGTTTCCCGTATTTTGAAAGTAATGAGTTCCCACTTGGGCCAACGGCAAAGGCCGCCGTAGTAATTTTTAGGGTCTTGGGTTCAAATCTTGGGGGGACTCCAATCTTACTAATAGGTCTCTAATGGTGCATTCACACTTGATGTTACATCAATGTTAAATGAAAATCTAGGTGGATCCTAGGTGGCACCCAATGTTAAATCGGCCATAGCTCAATGTTAAGTGAATGTTAGCGTAACATAAAATTTTCATGGCGACTAGGTTTAAGTCCTAAGTGGCTAGCATGGTGGTAGGGGACTCAACCTTAGAGTCCCTAACACCAAGTGTGAATGTACCTTTAAGATCTTTAGGCTTCTATGCCTAAGTATCTACAAGCATGTAGGCTTGAATACACCATAGCTTCAAAACTAGACCCGGGTAAGGCCATTGACCCCAATTGTGTATATCTTTTTGAAAAATCTCAAATGCTACGGGTTTTGAGGGGTTGATTCTCACCCAACCCCTCAAGAGAACTAGTAATATGCTACCCGTATTAGTAATCGCCTTTATTATTTTAGGGCACAATTAATAGCAATATTTCCATATACCTTTCATTATTCTTCTTCTTCTCAAAGGAACCTTGGATTATTGTGGCAATCTTTGAGAGCATATGACTACTACCTATTAAGTCATATTGAGTTGCATTAATGAAGAGGATTATTCAAGTTAAGTCTCCAATACAAATTACAATGGTGAGAAGTGAGAACCACTCAAGCTCAATGACAAGACCAACAACCCCAGCATAGTTGATTGGGATGGGTAACTAACATAACCGTTATGGAATAGCACAAATGGTTATCTACTTATTATCATCATCGGTCATCATAACCTGTGATATGGAATATTCTCATCGGTGGCTCAATTACAAAGAATATTCTTGAATTCATTCAGGTAGCATCACACCTGGTGTTAGATGTGTTCATTAATATGAAGTTATTCTAACATTCATTGGATTATCATTCGTTGACATGCCACATGAGCAACAACTTACCATCACCTTTTCTTAACATGATCATCTAACTTCTTCATTAACCCATGCATTCACACTTAAACTGGATGTGTGACAATGTTGTTATGTTAACATTCACCCATGCATTCACACTCAAACTCAATGTTGTTATGTTAACATTAGCCCATGTGTTCACACTCAAACTCAATGTTGTTATGTTAAAATATTTTTCATAACCAGGGCGCCAAAGACAAGAGTCAAAGGTTTCCTTCAAAACTACACTTCAAATTCAAAACCTTTCCACTTTATACTGGGGAAGGCCTGCTCCCATGGGCCTCCCCTAATTTTTGGGCCTAAACGAGTGGGCCTTCACTCCTCAAGGTCGTCACCCTCAAATTATGGTAGGACCTGGGCATAGGCCTTTTGTTCTTTACCGTCACCTTGGATACTTGAGGAGTTTGGCCCACCCAACCTAAAAGCAAAGGCTACAAATTCACTTGGGTATACAACACCTTAATCCTAAAAGTAGCTTGGACCTTATGGGTGGGGGAGAAATGGGTGATCTTCAAAAACATCTATCAAAAGTATGTAATGACTTGAAATTGGTTTAAAAGGCTTGAACTTCAAAGGTCTATAAGTAGGTAACTAGAGGCAAATGATTTGATTAATCATTTATTTCAAAGATTCATGCTAATTAATTTATTACATATTTTATAGAATTTTATTTCTTTTCTTTTCTTTTTTGTGCAATCTTTGGGTGATATAAAATTTAGTGTACATTCTTCAAAATTGCAATTACAAATGTAAATATGACAATACTTTTTCACCTTGATTTTCGCCACCATAAAGGGCTAGGTATTCATCGATATAAGGTGCCCTTGGAGTGCATTATACCAAGTTGCATTTTTTTAAAATATAAATCAAGCACCAATAATCATCACCCACAAAATTTCAAGTCCCCTTCCCATCCCTTGAAAAGGGAGTTTTCCCATTAAGGGGAATTAGGTCAATCAATTGCTACATGATGGACATGGGCACCATAATAATGCTCCCTTTGTTTTACACTTTCTTCTAGCAAGAACAAGTAACCCAACTGGATGGAGGTAAGTAACTCAAGGCAGTTTATGTCAGGGCACTCTTCTTTATGAATGAATGCAACCCAACATCAACAACTCAAGTGAACTGAACTGAACTGAACAGAACTTCACTTAACTTTCAGCAATGACAATAGCATCATGGCATGGGCAAGAATCCAATGAAAGGAAAAAAAAAGGAGCTCTCTCTCTCTCTCTCTCTCTCTCTCCAAAACAAACTTCTAACACCTTTTTTTACACAATTCCCAAATACCCTCCTCCTCCCATGCACCACCATCATCACCACTACCATTCATGCAATAATGTACCAAACAAAAAAGCCCTCAATTTTGTTTGCCAACTTCAAAGACCCAAAGCTCACAATTTCAGTTTTGCTGGCCTTTGCCTACTACCAAGCAAGGCAAGGATATTGTGTTCAGATTCATTATAGAGTATAGTAGCAGCTTAAGGGATTTTTATAGGCCCCTAGGTAATAATAATAATTGGTCTATTTTTACATGAGGATTTTTGAAAGATGATATTTTGGGTTGTGTTTGAAACTTGAGATTAGTTATTATAGAGTTATAATATCTTGAAGGATTTTGGATTCTTTTAGAGGATTTTTTGAAGATTAACATATTTTTGCATGGTGAAATATTTGAGTTTCCATAATTCTTCTTTTGCCTTTAAGATACTTTTTAATGTAAATGGCAAGGCCATAGTGTGATGATACACTTGTTGTTTGGGTTACCTCTTTTTTTTTCCACATCCATCACGCATCATCTGTTTGGAAAGGCAATGATTCCCATCCAAGATAATATTATAATAATAATAATAATAATCCCATTCCCACCACCATAAAACCTCCCTTGAAAATGTCTGACAATGGAATATGTTGTTTTTCCCCCTCTTTGCAATGAATCTTTTCACTTGTGCCAAAAAGAAAAGGAAAAAAATTGAGCAATTCATGTGTGAGTGAACTCATTGTTTTACAAGCAAAGCAGGTAGTTACTACTATGTAATAAGGTTACGAAGTGACTTGGGAGTTAGTTGTCAATTCCAATTACCCCTTAGTAGTACCATGGCAAGTGTGACATTAATTCTAAATATTATTTTCAGAAATGTTGAAAATTTTCACCCAAAAATAATAATAATCAAAGAAAAAAAGGAAAATAAAGTAGTACTCTTTGATAATAATCTGGAATATTGTATATTTTTATAATGGATTTTTTTTAATAATAAAATAATTATTTGACACTGAAATGTTAGACTTGCCATGGTAATACTGCATAAGCCTTCTGACAGGCTTATTATTATTATGCATATAATTATAGCCTGATAAGTTAGGGAGAGTACTGTACCTGAGTTAGCCAATATTGTTGCTTCTTACATAATTGTGGCAATTGTGTAGCTTGTAACATAATAGCACCATAGGGTGCTTTGGAGGACCGGAGGACCGAGGCGATGTCCTTTGGCACTTGGAATGTCTTTTGGCCTTCCAGATGGATGGATGAATGGATGGATGTAGGGGTGAACCAGTGGATGAATACCTTTCCCTCTAATTTATTTTCAACTAAAAACAAAGTGAGGAAAATTGTACTATTCTTTTGGCCTTTCTAGATGGATAGATGGATGAATGGATGAATGGATGTCATCCCATCTAATTAGAGTAAACTCTAACCCTAATGTAATCTCTTTGATGTTGTGAATCAAATCTGGTTCTCATTTCTCATTCCAAATAACCCGAACCACTCTCAATCATAAATCATCACCAAAAAACTCAAAACTCCTTGGAATGGCTCACTCACAACATCATGTAAGTTTAAAAAAATTCGAGGTTTTTTCACCTATCTCCTTGCACAACAACTTGCTTCATGCTACTGGAGATGGGTTTAGGTCCTAGGTTACTTGGGGTATTCTAGGTTTTGCACTTTGAGGTTGTTGTCTTTTGTTTGGACTTTGATCCTTTCTTCTTTCTTTTTTTCCCCTCTTGTTGCCTTGCTGAGTGTTTTTCTTTTATTTATTTATTTATTTATTTATATTGCTTGCCACTTACAATCTAGATAGGTAACACCTGGTGAGTTGCTAACTGGGTAGTTATGTCAGAAATTCAAGTTCCCAATGTACTTCTATTGGTTCCAGTTTTCAAATGTGAGCCAAGCAAGTATAAGTACCTAGTCCAAAATGGGCCCATCATGTAATTAACTTGCCATATAGAAATGACATTCATATTGGATGTCCTTCATTAACTCAATCTTTTTTTTGGTGTAAATAAATAAATAAAAACCCTTTACCCCTTTTCCTTTTTTAAAATCACTTTGTATAGTCATCATCTAGTGACTTAGTTTTAAAGTCTCTTTGGAGAATAATAAATAAAAATTAAATAAATAAATAAATAAATAAACTAAAGAACTACTTTTGGTTTTTTTTCTCAAAAGACTGGAGGAAGAAGAAAACCCATGTTGGGATAATATGCACAATATGCATTTCCCTATTTTGTAATGCGTGTAGGAAGGGTATATAGGGTTTAGGGTTTTAGACTTACCCTGTCTTACTCTACCCAGCTAGGGTATATGAGGGTATAATGCATAAGTTGTTCAAACCCTTACCTGGTTTGAGTTCTTTTTCAAGCCTATGCACCATTAAGCCTATTACACATAATAGGGTCGAAGTCACTCTAGCATGGCATCATTTTCTTAGCCGATTTTTTTTCTCCCCAACATGACATGGAACATTGGTGCTAGGAACTCAAAGTTACTCTTTGCAACTTGAGGAAGACAATTGTGAGGAGAAGATATTGTTATTGACTTCTTTTCTTTCTTTTTTTTGGTTGATTTTTGTGTGAGAGCTTTGATTATCAATAGATTATGGTTTTTCCTACATATGAAGCTCAAGTTTACGAACATTATCCTAGGTACTTTATTGTGGAAAAAAAAAACCAAAACCAAAACAAAAACTTGCAATAAGATACCAACACAACAAGATCACCCCCAACACAATGAAACTTAACCAAGAAGCTGGAACCCCAAAGAACAACCTAACTAAACTAATTGAGCGGAATAATCTTTAAAAATAACACTTCATTATTTTCCACTAAGAGTAACTAGAGAAAATCAACCAAGTGAAACCAACCAATCAAGATTTCTATTGAAAACCCATTGTGAAAGCTATGGCAAGTCACCAAAGTTCCAACTTGGGAACATATGCTGTAAACCTTCCTACTTCCCCTACCAAGGTAACTAACTACCTATATAAGTGGGTAAGTATATAGGTAAGTAAGTATTAAGGTTAATAATTATCACCTATGTAGGTAAGTAAGTAGTAAGACACTTGGTGGTTCTTAGGTGGGTAGTAGATGCATGTGGATGGTCAGTACATAGTTAACCACTGTGGTTAGTTATGCAACACGAATTCAATGGTTTCATGTTCAGACACAATCCATCCATTCATCCATCCATTCACCCATCCATCCATCCATTCATCCCTCCATTCATCCATCCACTCACCCATCCATTCATCCATCCATCCATCTATCCATCTTACATGGATGGATTCCCACTTCTAACCTGTTATTTGACATGGGTGGTTTGATTACTTTAGTAATTAGTTTTCATAGCTTCACAACTGAAAAATAGCTCTCTGGTTTAGTCCTTTGGCAAAGGTTTTATTGCAATTAAAGCTTGGCAGGTGTACATCATGATATGTGGACATTTCAAAAGCATCTCTGCCATATTGTATTGTCCACACTTGCTCTTATGATGAGCTTCCTTCCTTCCTTCCTTCCTTAGTTCCTTCCCTCTCCCCTCTTTCAGATAATTGTGAACTTTCTCAATCTGCTTGTGAAGAGAGCTCCAGTTATGAAATATTAATACTTAATGGAAACCATGATTAGCTGTGACAGACTATGTGACCCAGCATCCCATCAGTGCACCATCAATTGGAAACCCATTTTCTGACTCAGTTGGTGATGAACTACATACAACAGAGTTACCAAAAGCTTCACCCTTTGGTAAGCTAATCCTTTGCATCATCCTACTTCCACCTCACATTGCCATGATACCCTACCTACTTAAAATAGTTAGGTCTTGTAGGTAAGTATCTATAGGTAAATGTTAAGTGGTTACAATGCATGTATGTAAGAGCATCTCCAACAATGCTCAATATGTGACCCTAATGCATGTATGTAAGAGCATCTCCAACAATGCTCAAGTGGGTAACTAAAACTTGGATGTGAGAAATATTTTTGGAGGGTGACATACTCAGCATTGGTGGAGATGCCCTTAGACTTTGATGGCTAATTGGTAGGAATATACATATGGATGGTGAGTACATACTTAACCGCGGTGCCCTTGAACTCTTGGTCTAGCACTAGTGTTCATTCTGTCTAAACATGATTTTGGGTTGCAAAGCTGAAAGTCACCTTTAACTCTCGGGTACGTATGCAAAGTACTAGTGTTAATTCTGATGTTGAAAATGCAATAATTCATTTAAACTTACATGCACAATGCTAGTGTTTATAGTTTAGAACTATTTAGCCAGCTCAAGACTGGATAGTCTAGAGTAGTTAGTTGTGCGCAATGGTGGTGTAGGTTCAGGCCAGCAGGTAGGAAATGGTTTGAGGGTTCAATCATGGGTTCAAGTCTATTATTACCTTGGCAGCTTCAAAATTAGACGACAAAATGTTTTGATTATTAGTTCATAATTAGGTTCTGGTTAACCCTAGCCGGTTTCATTACCCAAATGCCCATTTAATCATATTGAATCAGTGTTGTATAAGTGAAAACTTAGGGAGAGTGGAAAGGAAGAGTTGAATATTTAATATTTTCCTCTCTCTGATGGGGTTGTTCTTAAGTATGGGGATTTGAGTGGGTATAGAGATCAACTAATAAAAGTAGGTGAGAAAAATCAAAATGAGATGGACAACCAATGAATTGAGTTAGCATGCACTCAAAAAATCAAAATCTTACTCTAAAAACAATAAAGAATACTCCAAATTTTATTTTTGATTGTGAGTTAGGTAGCTAGGCCAATCACCAAACACTTAATGTTAGAGAAACACAATTGCTAAAAAAACCAATTAAAAGGTTCTTTTTATCTCCATTTTTTGTAATTTTTAATAGTTCTTCTTTTCCACGAAAACCAAATGCTGAGAAAAAATAACCCAATGCTCACCATCTTTAAATTTGATTCCAAAAAAGAAAAAATCATCAAGTGGCTATCAAGTGGTTTGCACCTATGAGCCCCAACTACGTTTTGTCCTAAAAAAATCCACCTAGTGACCACCAACGTATTTGGTTTAGAAATAAAACTTGGTGGTTGCCAAATGGTTTGCTAGTTTAACTTGGTGGCTGCTAGGTGTATTCAATCTTGTATGGTGCAAGTAATCACTAGGTGTAGATTCAATATGCTAACAACCAAGTGTTTTTTTCATTTAATTTTTTTTAAATGTTTTATTTGTTTGAAAATGTAATTCTTGTTTTATGTAGGCAATGAGAGTGTTGTCCATAACAAACCCTATTGTGCCTCCATTTTAGAAAGTATATGGAAATTGCCATGGAGAAAATATCATCATATCTCCAATCAATGATATTCATTGTAATACTTATTGCTCAAAATCAAAGGTTTCAAACTTTTGTTTTTTTCATTCCCATATTGCAACAAGCAATGAACTTGTGTTGTTGACCATTACATGCAAATGGATACAAGCAATTGTGCACATGCAAAAATTTGCATTTTTCAATTTGCCTCATCCAAAGTAGGTGCAACTTTTGATTTCAATACACATTCACTAATAAAAATCTTGTTTTTCGCAACCATTCCTTGTGCAACTATGTGTGACTTAATGTCACCTACGACCACAAGTGGTTGCTTATGTGACTATTTTTGAAATTTGAATGGATTTTGGTTTTCCTTTCAACTAGGTTCAACTATAACCTATTTCATCTTTCTAACATGTGGAATTTTCATGATGTTTTTGTATTTTTTATAACATCGTATATACATGTAATTGCACATGTAATTAAAATAATCACATTATAGTTGCATAAAGTACATATCTTACCTAGTAGTTAGATGTATAAACTATTTATTAGTACATACATGCCTATATGTATATATTTACCTATTTATGTACCTACTAAATACCTACCTACCTATGTATGTACCACCTACCTACCTACTTAATAACTAAGCACCTACCTACCTACTATGTAATTACATACATACCACCTACATTCCTACCTACTTAATTACTAAGTACCAACCTACTTACTTCCTACCTCCCTACCCACATACCCACTTGCTACCTAATAGGCTATTTAATTATAAGTAATTATTTAAAGGCTATCTAAATAGGTACCTTATAAAAATTTATGTTACTTAGTAGGTAGGCTATGTAATAGTATGTGCTAAGGAATAATTGCAACTAGGCTACAACTATGTGAATAAGCTATAGCTAAAATTTTATCCCATATTGTTTGTCTTCCCTTTCAAGTTTACAAACTATATAAGTAGGTTGGGTTGGTGTAGTAAACACATTCATTTTTTCAATTGCCATATGGGAAGAACTAATCACATAGATTCCATCCAAAGGGCTAAATTTAAAAATAAAATTGGATTTTGTTGTAAAAGTTTAAACTTAAACCTAAGTATCTACCTACCTAAACTAGACCTATGGTTAGGTGGCCTAGGCTTAACCTATATGCCACATAACCTATTGAAAATGGCCTAGCCCAAAAATGGCCTAGCCCGAAAATAAGCTAGGTACCTTAAACAATTAGTTAAGCTAAGTGGCCTAACCTAGGCCTAGCCTAGGTGCCACTTGGCCTATCATAAGTGGTCCAACCCTAATCTAACCCTAAATGATTATAAGCCAATATTAAGTTCCCATGTTGCACAATCTTAAATTACCATGTGGCATAATCTAATTACTTTAATCAAATGGTGAAAAAATATTTATTTATTTATTTGGCAGAATATTTTGAAAAATCCAAATGATGTCACATGTCATATTTTTAGGCTACCACATGTGACCATATTGGTGTGCATTGTGGTCACAAATGTAGTTGCAAGTGTAGTCACAAAAACTCATCCTTGGATATAAAATTGTTATATTTGTATTCTATGAACAAATATTTCATCCGTCATTTGCACCTAGCATCATTTGCAACTTGTCATTTGTTGTTAGGCTAATGTTTTGTCACAAATGTCACTTGCAATTAATTTAATTACAAACAAATTTTTTCTACTAGTGATTCATGGTAAATCCCAATTATCATTCACTACTACATTTATTGGCTTTTACGAAAACATCTTATATTTTTCCCTAAAAAAAGGATATAGTTTACATGGTGAAGATTTGATTATGGTTCTTTTGATGGTTTTTGTTAATGATGATGTGCATTGTAATGTGAAACATAGGCTTGACTTTAATAAATTGAAATCAATATCAAGTTAGAAAACCAATTGAGCATTCGATGTTGGTGTTGATACTATTTTGTTATTAATATAAATAGTTTGTGTCATCTAAAAAAAATTACGTCACAAGTTTGGTTTAAATAACCCACATTATACAATTTTTATTCCATTTTCCTTTGTAAAATAAAGGAAAATATCTTATAACCAACTTTCATTATATACGTGGTAGTTTTATATGTAATGCAATTTTCCAAGGAAATTTATTACACACAAATTATTAATTTTACATGCAAAGTTATCCTCAAATGTATGTAATATTGAAATTCAAGTATTTATTTGACACAAGAAATTTTTAACACAAACAAGTTTTCAAGTTAAACAACTTTTCAACACAAGCAAATTTTCAATACAAGTAGTCAAGTCAAGCAAATTTTCAACATAATTTTTTTAATAAAAGTAGTTTCTTAGTGCAAAAAAAATCTAATGCAAAAAACTTTAATACGTCTGTGAATGTGCATGTGATTTTGTGTATAGACATTCATTTAATTTAAATTCATGGTAATTGAAACATTTGCATCATATCTTGTCAATTCATCATTTGAGCATTTATTACATTCATATTACCTTCATCTAGTTTCAACATATAAGTATCGAGTTGCAAATTTTATTTTCAATTCTAAATATTTTACTTATTGAATAATCAATTATCATCCCTTCAAGTGAGGCAAAATAATATGACATATTTAAGTGAATAATTGTTATAGAAAAAGCCTAACAATGTCATATTCAATGATTAATCCAAGTTTTTGGTTTAATTTTGAATATGACTCTCAACATTTTGAATCAATTGAATTTATGTTAATGGTGTGGCTAAATTTTTACTTGCTTTTGAATAAAAATGAAAAGTTATAATAAACTTACATGAATTTCCATCTCTTTCAAAATAAATGCTCATGTGACAACCTCTTGTTTGAATCTTAGATTCAAATATGCACTTTATTGGATTATTATTTTTGGTTATGCATTGATGAACATTTTGAAAATAATTGGAATTCACCATTGGATTTTGTTCATTATTCAACATTTCTTGCAATACAAATATTAATAAGAAACAAATTTTAAATTTTATTCAATACATGCATAATTTTTTTTTAAACACTACAAATGTTCCTATTGGTGAGATTTTGTTTTCATCCATTGCAATACCCATTACAGAACTCAAACCAATTATTAAAATTCAAATGGAACATTCACATTCAATCATTGATTTAATGTCACACAAAAAGGAAATTTGACTGGGCACTTCATAACAACAATGTTTTGGACTTAATAAATATTTATCAACAACTCTAATATTTTGCAACGACATTTAAATTCATTATCATGTTCCAAATATTACAAAAACAAGATGTAGCATTTTTTTATAGGTGATTTATTGCCAAGTGGCAATCTCTAAGAGGAAGGTGTGAATGGGTAACTTAGGAGATATTGTAAAAATATTTAATACTTTTGCCATTCAAGTAGGGTCAGTAACTATCATTTTGCCAACTTACATGATAACAAAAAGTTGCACCTAGCCACCGATCATCACCTTATGTGCGCATAGTTGCCATTTCATCTATCAAATCAGAAAGATGTAGCCATCTCCATCCCCACCCTTAGTTAAGGAAGCCAACAACTCCCCTTTTCTTCTAAACAATTTGCCATCACAATGCTCCTTCTATTTTGTCCTCCTTGCCACTCTAATTCCCTTTCTATGTTCATCCTTGCCTTTGATCTCCTCTTCAATTCTTTGGTAGTCAACTTAACTTTTGCATTTATAGTAATCTTTCAAGTTATTGAGGTTTAAGGTATTGGGTTTAAATGTGGACTTGAGATGGATACACTTTAAGTCTTTGAAAGATTATGAAGGACAAAAAGGGTGAGTCATTTTGCAAAGGTTTAAGGGTTTAATGTGTGTGGGATTTGTGCATTTCAAGTTTCAAGCCCTTAAAAATTCATGAGGCCAAAATAGTGGTGGTTATGGTAAAGTGGTTGGCATCACAATGTGTGTAAGAAATCCAATAAAATTGCATTGCAACTTATGTAAATAGGTTGCAATAACTTGGTAGTTTGCAATAAAGTTCATTCTTTGCACCACTTGTCCCACCTTCCAATTTTAATTGGAAGCTATTTTTTGGTTCATCTATTCCTTTTCATGTTGTAACATCTAGCCACAACTTTATTGTTGTAGATTTTGTTAAAACCACACCTCCCCCTCCTCCACCTAAACCTTCTTAACAATAGACATTTACAAAGAAAAAGGAATATGAAGTTAATAGGATCTTTCAAGACATCTAGGCTACAAAATTCCCTTGGGCATAATTTGTGGTAGGCTTAGATGGTAAGATTTCACAAATCGAATGCAAAATGTGTAGCCAAATAAAGAGGCAAGATAAATTTTTGTCATCTAATATTAATGGATTATACAAGCATTATAGCAAAAAGAAGGTTTGGTGGATACCCCTAGTCAACCTAAAGGCACAATTTATTTTGAAAGTAACAATATCCACTAGAAAAATGAAAAATGTTTTCCTTTCAATCTCAATTAGTGAATGTTTTCCAACAGGTATGTGTTGGCATTGAAGGAGAGGAGAAATGTATGAAACCCCAATTTGCATCTTGCTTTCACATTTTGAGTCAAAGTTGGCCCATGATAAAACATGAAAGCTTAAAGGATTTGTTCTTTTTAAAAAAATTCAATAACAACCCTATAAAACATTGGAATGACTATTTTGGGTGGGAGATGGCTAGATTTTGTGTGAGATTGTGGAGTGTAGAACATGAGAAAGGTTTTATGTGTTATCAAGTACATTTCCGTTTCTACTAATGAGGTTTCTGCAATTGACAACATTAATTGGATTGGGATCCATGTTTATGTGCTTGAAAATTGGAAGTGAATGCCCATTCTACTCACCCTTGACATGGTGATAATAGGTGCAACAACAACAAATCTCACCCAAATGTTGTTATGTGTTACGTTGAATTTTGGGTGTGTGAATGAAAAGGTTATGGGAAAGAGGTTGGTGTCATTGGGATTAACAAAGGCTATGTGTTTACTATTGTGTGCAATGGCACCACCATTCATATCAAATGTGACATTGCTCCATTTGTTATGCCTATCCATTGTGTTGCACATAAGGTAGACTAGGTTGTGAAATTAATTCTATCCACCTAGTCAATGGTGGACAACATTGAGAAACTCCTTATTGGGGTATTTTTTTACTTTTTTCAGACTAACAAGAGAGCTCTTGAGCTTGAGAAGTTGGATTCCTTGTTGGTTGTGAAGGGTTTGAAAATCTTTCAAAATGTGAAAACATGGTGGTTTTCAACGTTATTTCTTATGAAGAAAGTGTTGGTACAAGCCCTTCATTATGCATATGTGGGTAGATTAACATGCATGCAATGTTGTTAATGCCAATGTCACTACATTACTTGATGTTTGGATGTTGTTTAGCTTCCATTGTCTTGTGCCTTTGCTTCTTTTGTTGTATGGGCTTGTCAAGATGGTTCAAGCTTGAAACATTTATGTTGTGGATTTTATTGAAGCTATGAAATTAGTGAAAGTTGACATATATGGTGTTAGTACAGTGCAACCGATATTGTATTCAAACATAATGTTTTAGTTAACTTCAACAACTTAATCAACTTCTGTAATGAAACTCTACCACTATTGTTGCATGTGAATTTTGCTTGCCTTAACAATGATTCTATGTGGTGTACATTTTGTGTGGGTACTAAGTTGGCATGGCTACATGTTGACAATGTGTATACAAGGAAAATGGATCCAATTTCTCCTATATTGTGAGAACAAAATTTGGAAACTATCAATCCAAAATGTTCTAAAGTGACATTTCAATTGTCTTGTGAGTTGTAATGTCAATTCCCATATTGTGAACTCATGACGACCATGGGAATTGTGTACCCCCACTATTGGTGAAGCATGATGTTGAAACAAATTTTAGGCTTATCACTAAACCACTTTGAAAAAAAAATTTGTTTTGCCCATGAAGAGATAATGCGATGTTATGTTGGATGGCATGGCCTTGGACAATCAAGCACATATGTTCATTTAAACCATGAAGAACAATGTTGCAAATATCATAAATATGGATAAGAAGGATTGCAATCCCCTTTGGCAATTGTGGGACTAATGAGATGCTAATCTTGAATATGTTTAATGGTTTAAACTTGCTGAAATTTGTATGGTCCATGTTCTAAGGTTTGTAGAAGACAAGCAATTTTTCAACATATTTGTTTTGATTAAAAACAAGGTGTGTAATCAATTGAACACACACTTAGATTTGTACGTCAAGATGTTTGGGCACACCTTCTTTACTTTGGAAACTTCTTGTATGATCAAGTCGTTGCAACTTGGAAAAAAAAAAGCTCATAGAGCAATTGAAGCTTAAGTAACTAGGTTATATTCCTAATTTTATGTGTTGTTCACTCATCATGGTTCATGTTCTTTTGCTACAACATTTATAACTTGTCATTAAACATGGAACTTGGTCAAAATTTTCATTACTTAAAGTTGTGTTATGGGTGGGGTATTAAGGTTTATGCATATTTGAATTCCTAGGTTTCTTTTGCCTTTGCTATCTATGACATTTCATTGATGTGTTATGTGTGTTTTGTAATGGGCAATGCCCTTATGGGTAGGGGTTTAAACCCCTAGCAAATGTTTGTGTGATGTTATGAGGTGCATGCAATGTACATAGTTAAAGCTTGAAAGTGGATATTTGAAATTTAATTGTCTATATGGAGTTTGTACCATGTATGTTGTGTTTTGTGTGGTAATTGGAATTTCTACCAATCCTTTCAAATTTCAACTATGCAACTTGGACTTTGGAATTTTCATATTGTTTTTAACATAGAGAATTATATAACGCCAAGTTGCAAGTTGGTGAATTGTGCCTAGCCAATTGAACACCCCTTAAAATTTCAAAATAGCAAAAATCTCCCACCTTGCAAAGTTTTAAGTGGCAAACAAAAAATGAAGCCTAAAAACTTTAATAGCCAAAATTAATTGTCAAATTTTTGCCAATAGCCAATAAAAGTCACAAGAAAAACAATAGAGTGGCCACCCACCCTATTGACCATGCACAAAAAAAACCACCATGGAAACCTTCATAGGTGATTAAAAAATCCTTAACAAGATCCCAAATTATGAATCCTGTAAGATATATGCATTTTAAAACAATGCGTGAACAACTCATAAATGACATAAATCTAATTACCATATATAGGATGTAGAAAAAGAAAATAAAACTAATCCTTGCCAAACATTATATTAACCAAATATGGTGGAGCATTAGGCTAAAATAAATGAATATGGACATAAATGAATCTACATTGACATCTAAAACAAATAAATTTAGGATGTTATCATAAATCCATGTGTGATTTTTTTTTGAATTAAATATATTTCAAATAAATTGTCACAATTTTTATATATTTCAAATTCAAATAAAATTTAGTTCAACATCATGCATGTGTACAATTGTTTATATAACATTGATGAAGATAAACAAGTTTTATACCAAGTGCCAAATAGAAATTGAAAAAAAAAGTATTTGAAATCAATTTATTTAAAATTGATTTAGAAATTAACACAATTAGAAGATTTTTTTTTGTTATGTCATGTTTTGATTTTGCTCAAATGTATAAAATTTACAACTATGGATAATACAGAATGCATGATAATATTATTAATGTTCTTACAAACGTGGATCAAACTCAATTTATACTGGCATGAATATCATATGATGAAGTGATAATAAAAATACTCCTTAAGTGATGCTTGAATATGAATCATTTTATATGTCATGAAATGTTTGTCTAAACATGGTGATGTTTGTTTTACAAGATTTGATCAAAATGCTATTATACAAAAATTTAAATGTTACGATTCACCATCAATGGGAAATTTGTTTACTTTGCACATAAATTCAAATTTTCAAACTCATATTTGTGATAATTGATCATCAAATAATTTTGATTTTGATAATGAGAAAAAAAATTCTACATCAACATATACACTGATGCATTATTTTTTGGATATTCCAAAATAATGGATTCTGATAATACTAATATATATTCTACTGCCCTAAGTTAGAACTTTCATCCTTTGGGTTTAATTAAAAGTAAACACTCAAAGGAATTCAAATATCCAACATTGTTTTATGGCCAACCTTGCCAATTTTCTAGAGGATTTTCATATCAACAAATAACTTGAATTGCGAATTGTTTCATAAATTCAAGGACTTTTCAACCAATATTCGAAACATGGTTTTTAACAAATTAATATTTTTATCTAGAAAGTCATAAATTATGGTTAGGTATAAATATAAAAAAGAAAATGATACAATATAACCTTAAAAGCTTTTCAAGTCCAAAATAAACCAAACTTGGATAATATTTCCAAAGCATACCTACGTTACTATGATTTGGAAGGTTTGCATAATTCATTTGATTATTTGGAGGGGTTATGAAAGAATTTACTTACAAGTCTTCTATTTTTGGGGGGAGACTTAACCTTGTAGCATGTAATGTGTGAAGCTTTAATGAGATGATCCCACAAACTATACCATTTTGCAAATTTATGATGAAAGATCATTCCTTTTTTGGATCCATTTCTATTTTAATTCTTGGTTCTAGATTTCAAAATAGTGGTAATGAACATGAGCATGGACTTTTATGGATTAAAAATGCACCTATGTATGGAGTGCACACAAATGAAAAACAATCAGACAATTTGTAAATATTTATATTTGTTGTGATGTATCGTTATTATCAAATCCATTGTAAAAAGCCCAACAACAACAACACACAAACACACATATAAAAATAAAAATCATATTGTGAGTTTGTAGATTTCATTATCCATTACCTCCCATGCATGAAATACAAAAATTAGGACCTTTTGAAATAAATGGGAATGATCCATTTCAAAACAATACTTACATACACAAGCCCAAAAAAAAATTCAATCTTTAATTTTTTAAAAAAAGAATGACAATATATCATTTTTTTAAACCTTAATGAATACACATGCATATATTAACTTTGAAACGAAAATGAAAGAAGCCATATTTTTTTTAAAAATAACACTTATAAACATAAAAACCAATGTTTTTAGTATACATATTACTCATTCATGGTTGCAAATACAAATATTCAATTTATTTAAAACCCATGTGCAATTGCAACATATTGCACATCATACAAGAAAAATAAAATCAATAACATTAGAATGCATTCTATCATACAAATATGCATCACAAATAAAATAGATGCAAATAAAATCATTCAAAAAGTGTGAAACATTTTTCTTAACATTCAACAACTAGTTATTGAACTTGATGTTTACCTTGTGATTTTTTTATCATTATACTATTCATCTCGAACATTTCAATTCATTAATATTTTTCCTTTTGAAATATGTGCTTTTGTGTTAAAATTACAAGTTGCATTAAATTAACTAGAATTAGATCCAATCGATATAATGTGTTCATCAATGATAAACAAATACAATAATCATCCTAGTCATTATGAAGTTTCATTATTAGAGTTTGCTTCTTTTTATAACTTACATAGAAAATAGAATCTCTAAATGTCACAAACCCAAAATGAGTAAATTTGTAGATTATAATAAATATAAAGAATGAGAATTTAGTCAAAAAACAACTTCTATTGTATTCACCATTTAGAAAGTTCACAACATGGAACTAATATCACATGTCATGATGCATATTGTCAACTATATGATGAATTAAAAAAAAAAAAAAACTAGAAAATGCCATTTTCAAAAATAATAATAAAAAGATGATTCAAAATCAAAAACATTACATCCTTCTAATATTTCAATGACAACATAAATTATGACATAAATGACTCACATTTTGTAATTCCCATTGCAAACACAATCAATATTGAATAATGTGATTTACAATTTAACTTTGTGAGTCAATCATGTAATGGATCAAACCCAAAATAATAATGTTAAAAGATGAAAATTTTACACAATCATCATATTCCATGACAATGTCATACATTAATTAAACAATTGAGTGAAAAAAAACATTATGACATTATGCATAGAAAAAAATGTACCTTGATTTGTCAATTTATTAATTTTTGACAAGGGGTGTTAGAACAATAAAACTTTTACATTGAAATTCATAATTCAAGGATTATTGTACTTATACAATAAAGACATATCTTCATATTTAACAAAAATTAAAGTATTGTTCATAGGATCCATAAATAAAGTTGCATTCAATATTGATGGTTTAAAAAGACATTTAGTGTTGAACATACATGTCCAAATCATTATCTAATTTTCCAAACTTATCATTAGATTCATTAATAAGCTTACATGTTGATATGAACAATTGTAACTTGTATGACAAATGAAATATCACTTGTTGGTGTTAGAATGTTTAATGTTATAGATAATAGATTAAAGTCCATATAATATATTCAAAAAGGTGGTCTTGATCTTATTAGGATAGGTGAATTTTTATCAAACACCCTCTATGAAAAATATCAAGGATTTTTTGGCAAACATTTGTTCAACACTATGAATAAAATAAAGTTATGCAACAATCCAATATGCTCTATATTCAAACTTTGAGTAAAAATCATATTAAGGCAATTAAATGCAAAGGATATTCAATTTTAAATTTCAATTTATTATTGACAACTACCCAATAATTTTATTATTCCAAATTTCTATTGTACAAATAAACTTATGTAAAAACATAATGAGAATGTGTTCATTAACACAATAGGTTTCACATTTATTTTCAAATCAATGGACATTAATCACCCATCATGTTCAACATCTTACAAACTCTAATATGATCCAATTAAAACTACTAGTTTACATTCTACATTTCATATTTAAAAAGATATGTCAATTGAATTATGCAACATATGATGGTCTTGTGAATGGAGTTGATTGCATATGTAAAACATCAATAACATATAATGATAAAACCATGATATGGATAATGTTTCAAAATTTTAAAATTGGAATCGTAATGGAAAAAAATTCAATAGTTACTATAACAACAATATTGAATCAAAATGGACATCAATTGAACCCATCATCAACAATATAAGAGTTGATAAGAACCCATCATTTATTATAACAAAAATTCAATTTGCAACAACATGAACCATCCATTATTCCCAAGGATTGTTCACTAGATGAATTGGTTTTTTACCCTATTAATGTCAAAAAAAAGATCTAAAATATACAAGTTTATCTTGCATAGAAAATAAAATAAAATAAGTGGGTCCTCTCCAACATGAAAATGTTTAAGTGGATTCAAAAATGTATGATTTGAAGAAATTGAAAATAAATGGGACTTGGATGCCACTAAATGTTTCATCATTTATTACACAAGGCCCCTATTAATTGCCATATGCAAGAGCAAAATTATTTTTCATTGGTACCATTAGGAAGATCACACCTTCATTTTATTAAACCCATCAAACTTTAGAAAAATATTTTAAAACATTTAAATATAAATTTTTAGTAGACTAAAATGAACTTTAGCCTTACCCCACAAAACCTAAGCATAGGTGTAGGCCAAGCCATATAGTCTTATAATCCTATAGCTTTAGTTACAAGCATAGGCATAGCCCTAACCATTTAATTGTTTAAATCTATATTTGTAGCCTTAAACCCTAGCCCAATAAAATAACATTGCCCCATAACCCTAACAAAGAATAATAGTTTATCACATGGCTTTAACACATAAATTGAACAAAACCTTAAACCCTTGAATCCATTGAAATAGACTTTAGCCTAGTAAGGTAAACAAGTCGGTGTTATGGTTTTTTTTGTTTTGGGCATGGTTCATCCTTTGTCTGGGTGTTCACACAAGGTTGAAGGATTTCAAGGATAATTACAAAATAAGTGTGAGAGACAAAACAAGTTATGAACATCCACGCAAATAAAACATAATTTTAGCAATAACTTTAATAGCCCACTTTGGATGTCACCCAATTTCAATATGGTATGTGTGATATTCATGACATTTGTTCCAAACGTTATTCCTTCCATTAGGACATGAATATAAAAACCCAATTACATTATTTTCATTTTGTGATGAATATGTACAAATATAAGTGGAGTCATAGGTCTTTGAAATCATAAAAAGTTTGAAGAAATTTCCTATTGCATTTGGAGGGCACCTTATTTCGATGAATATTCCTCTAAAAAAGAGGAAGGATCTTGTACACCTATCATTCATGAGTGGGAGGGTGTAAGTTGCCTATAAGTAAACATAACTTCCCTCCCACACCTACCAGACCAAAAGATCTTTGGTAGTCCTATCCTTTCCTAATTTACATACAATAGCCTTGGTGGCTTCAACACATGTCTATTGAATATTTAATTAAATTAGAAGATTCCACTTTGAAAATAAAATGTTCCAAAATCATTTTCATTTTCCTTCACAATTTTTACTTTTGACAAAATTTTGGCAAAAATTTCAGCATTTCCAAAATAATATAATTTGTGTCAAAGTAACCAAGGTACTATAATATGTTTAGACTTATGATAGGGTTAATCAAATCTAGTTTTACATTTTGAGCATGTTCCCCACTTGTGGCCATACTCACCTTATTTTAGGTGTTTTGTTTTTAGGGAACCCATGTACCTTCAGGCTTTATCCTACAAAGATTATATATATGGATTCTTCATGTTTACATTGACTTTGCATACAAACAATTTGATATCTTCATCACATCACATGAATTTGATATATAATATTTTCACATTTGTTTTCCAAACCTCAAAAGGCAAAGATATGAAATCAAAGCTCTTTTATGGCTAAATTGGAGCTATAGATTTCTTATACAAAACATGAAAATGTTTTATTGTAAGGGCTTATGTTTGGTTTTGAGGTGGGGCATTTTTCAAAAGTTTTTAAAATTGGGACTCAAGAAAATGATTCAAGATTGTATTTACAAACAAAGAATGAAAGAAAAATCATGATGGAAAGATCAATGACATTTGGTGATAGTTGGTTAATGCTTCATAAGTGGGTGGATTATGGAAAAATAATTTATCACTCACTCCATGTTTAAAAGCAGTCATTTTCGAAGATTATATTGTTATGTGTGTTTTTCAAGCATTTATCATTGCTATAATTGTGCAACTTTCTTTTCCATTTTCATTTTCATTTCAGCCACTTTAAAATGAATTGGCACATGATGACCTTATATAAGCAATAATCAAAATAACATCACGGTTTACTATCAAATGAGCAATGGATTTATCAAATGCCTTAATTAGTGCTTGACTAACCTAATCGATGACAAATGCCAATGTGATCATTATATACTATATTTTGAACTACATATTTAAATGAAACATTTCCACGACTTGAAGAAAGTTGTTAACTTTATTTGATGGAAATTAATGAATATGCAAATGGTTATAATTGTAAATGTTTGACCCATGTTCGTTGGTTGAAACAATTATTTTTTAATGTATTGAATATCCACATATTCTATTATATATTGGGTTTTTGGACTATGAATTGATTTGCATTTACAAAAAAATTATGCATAGCATTAAAACCATATTCAATCATAATTGATGAATTGCATTTTTTGTTACATTAGGACAAGACTAGTAGGTTAATGGTCAAGTAGTAATTGTTTTATTATTTTTATAGGATATGGAAATACAACACTCTTAAGGTGAGTTTTTCCCAAGGTTTTTCACTTGAGTTCAATTTTTAACAAGTATTTCTATAAGGAATGTTTTTGATTTGTGTATGAAAAATCAAGTTTAAGGGCACCCAATAATATTTTGGGTTTGAGAGATAAAAACAATTATTGAATAAGAAACAAAATACACTTTTGCAAATTTAAAGGGACAAATAATCACAAAAATTTGGAAAGTGTTAGTACAAATAGAGTACTAAATTCTTACAAATACTCAAAGGAACAAAATTTAATAAGAAAAATCACAATACTCGAAGTTTATGAAGCAAATAGTGTTTCAAGACAAAAAAACAACAATACATAGTGGAAAGGACAACCTCAAGGATACAAATTTTTTGAAATACAATATTTCAATTTGAAGGCTTTCAAATGAGAAAAGAATGTAGGAATGTTCCAAATTCCCAATTAAGTTTTACTTAAGGGGGAATTATTAATGCAATCGATATACAGAAAGTTCCACATACATTGAATTGGTTTCTCATTTGCTAAGGCACATTAAAATACCTTGCAAAGATAATTAATTTATCATTCATAATCCACCTTGTTAGAAGTCTAGATGATCTATATAATATTGAATGAACCAATTGATCAATGGCTTCTTGGAAATGTCAATTATTCCATGGCTTCTTACATTTGTAACCATGATTACTCGAAATGTCAATTGTTCCATTGCTTCTTATATTTGTAACCATTTATTGCTCGAAATGTCAAAATTTGTTCCACAACTTCAAATTACATTTGTAACCATTATTGCGTGTCATGTTTCATTCTTTGTTCTAACCCCATTTAGTTGAATGCATTGATAAAATTGATGTGAATGTCCAACAAGTGTGAAAATTTTAACATTATTTGGTTTTTTTTACGTTGTCACAATTTACGTTGTCACAATTCACATTGTGTGTCAATTTGACATGTCATTAAATGGAACATCGAATGCAATCTTTATGAAATTCTCTAAGTATCAATAAAACCAATCATTCTTCTAATGGCTTTTTCCCGATTTGGTTTGTGCACTAATTGATCAACAAAATAATCCATGAACTTTTCTTATTTTGTCCAAATATCTATTTAAACTATAGCAAGCAAATATCGCTATAATTTGCAAAGAATTAATCCTTGAGCTCTAGTCAATATTGCAACACAACAAACCCAAAATTTCATATTCAAGAATCAACATAAATGACCAAAGACATGAACAAAGATGTAAGGGGGGCTAGTGGGCACCTTGTAAATCATGATAGGGAAGATGAATGGAAGATATAGAAAACCGTCCTCTTAAATTTGATGACAATCGTTTCTTCTTGTCCTCAAGGCTCAACAAATATGCTACCCATTATTACAAGGGCAACATTTGTAAAAAGCCTATGCGTACGTGACCATGCAACAAACAACATCTAAAAGGAACCATGTACATGCTATCAGCTAGCATATTCTCGGTGTCTTTTGAAAGCTCTCGACAAGAGGGGTGCATGGGCTTGGTTCCATGATGTTTGGACTTGCAGTGCAAAAAGTTCTTGAATATTGAATGATATTTTCATAAAAAATTAATTAAATTGTAGCTAAAAAATTCAGAGGAATTGGAATGTGCCTTTGGTGTTGTTGGAAAGATCTTGATGAGCAGGATTTTAATGGAATTTGTTTGGTAAAATTTGGATTTAGATTGTGAGAGATATTGATTTAAAAGTGATTGCTGGCACTAAAAATTCAAATAAATTCCAAAAAACCAAGTCTTGGAAGGAAAAAATCAGTTGAGAATGTGATAACACTTGAAGAAGGCTTACCATTCAATTCAAGCATGATTTCCTTTCATATTTGGCTGTTCAAAAAGTCGATACATACATACATACATACATTGCAAAACAATGTTCACATGTTGAGTTTCCCTATTTTGTAATGGGGTTCACACTTGGGCCGATGGCACAGGCCACACACTAACTAGTTTTAGAGACGAATGAAAAGCCCGAGTGGGTGGTAGGTGCACATGATTTCGTTTGGCAAGGAATTATGGTACTATTTATTTGTTTGCAATAGGGACATGAAACCAGCAGCCAAAGTGTTTCAGACTTATTATGGTTGCCATACAAGCGGGTGATGATGTATTATGGGCCCATCTCGGGCATAAAAAATTCAACATAAATAATAAATAAAATTTCAAAAATCTGGAAAAAAGAAAAAAAGAATTTTAATTTATGTCGCGGCACATGTAACGAATAATTTTTCAAAAAAATTCGAAAAAATGAAAAATAATTTAATTTATGTTGAAATCATTCAGATAATATTATGATATGCACATTTTGGGAATGCTCATAGCCTCTAGGGCTTTAGGTTCACATAACACAAGAGGCAAACCTTATCATAACCTGAAAACATAGATACACGATGTGGCGTAATAGGAGTACATCGGATCTTACCCTCTTCAATTAAGGAGTGGGATGGACCTATTACACTTACTCATGTGCATGATATAAGGTCCCTATTATGTGAACAACATTAGTTAATTTTACACAAAACCATGCAACAAGGCTCAAAATGACAAGCCCTTGAAATTTGATGAAGGGATGTTGGGGGGGAGTGAGGAAGGGAGGGGGGGAGGAGGGAGGGAGTATAACATCCTAGGGAGAGGGGGGAGGGCAACCTTGAGATGACCCACCATTATTATCATGTGTGTAAGCAAAGCCTAAACTCCAATAGGCGGGCCAATTGCAAGAATAAAATAAAATAAAACAAAATAAATCCATGAAAAATGCCTAGAAAGATTTTTCTTTTGAGGGTTAGTAAATTTAAAAAAAAATAAAAAAGAAGAAAAAAAGATTTTAAAAAAAAAGGAGCAATAAAAAAGGAATCACATATCATCATGTCAGTTAGATCAGAACTCATAATTGCAACTGGTAAAGTGTGGATGCATCTAACACTCCTACTGTAAAGGCCAACAATAACAACAACAACAACATCATCTGTTGGACCACAGTTGCAGGCTCTTAACACATTAACAATTCAAACTGTAAACATATCACACTTGTCTTTGAGGAGCTGCTGCTGCTGTTGTTGTTGTTGCTGAGCTTCCCCTCCACTTGATGTATACATTGAGCTTCAGCAGAAGCGACAGAAGTAGCTCCTTTTGAGCTTTTGATGGAGTATTATTAACTGTTTCTTCAGGTGGTGATGGTTTTTTGTTTGGTATTATTGTTGACAGCTTGGGGTTTGTGAGAGGTGGGGGAAGACTTGGGTTGGGAGAAACGGGTGGGTTGGTTGGTGGGTGTGTGTTGTTGTTGCTCAGAAGGAAAGGGGGAGAGTGCTCTTAGAGCGAAGATCAGGTGGAAACGGAGTTGCAGCTGAAGGAGAAGAAGAAGGTGAAGTTGAGCTGGAGGTTTCAGTAGCAATGAGGAGAAGTGGGCTTACACGAGATGGCAGGGGGGATTGCTACTTGTTGAGCTTGGCGGTTTTGTTTCTTGTAAGGACCGCCTGTGCTCAATGCAATCCTGCTAGTCTGCAGCACCTCCATGCCAATTTCGATGTCGCTGATCTCGCATGTGAGAGCTCCGGGTTTCATGCAGAGGCTTGGGTATGTTTGTCCTCTTCCCCCCTCTCCCCTCCCTCCCTTCTCTCTCTCTCTCTCACACACACACACACACACACACAGATCTTACCCTCATCTCTTTATAGTAATCTGGAGCTTTGGGAGTACTTGTACTGATGATACAAGTAGGTCACTAAACCAGATTGTACATTGTGAATAATTACTTTTTCTCCAGTTTCAAACTGGAGTTGCCTTGATTGGATCTCTCTGAGGTTCTTTTTTTTTCTTTCTTTTTTCTGCAATGATGTTTTATGGAAGAAAGGAATGTGAGGGTTGATGGGTTGCTGCCAAATGGTTGTTCTGAGAAGACTTCTCCACAAGGGTTTTTCTTTTTTTTGGTCCTGCATCCCTTTTGGGGCAAGACATACAGTAGACAGATATACCATTTTCTCTGAACTAGGCCGTCGTTCTTCCAGATGCTCTCTCTCTATATATATGTATAGATTTCTTGCAGAGGATGCCACAACCTTGATAGAAATTTTCAAACAGCTTGAGACTAAAGGGTCTAAACTGGATAGAGTGACCCACAGGCACCTCCTTTAGCCTGAATGCATAGTCCTGGAAATGGACTGATAAGCTGATATGGCAAAATGGGATTGGTTGGTGTTTTGTCCTGTTAACAATGGTTACACTACTCAAATTGTGCAGTGCTTAAAAGCATTGTTATAGATGTTAGCAACTGCTTTTGGGTACTCCATATTCATTAGATTCATCGCAAATTTATCATAGTTTAACAATGCTCTATTTCCAACATTGTTCTAGAAACACATCACACATTTTCAACATTAACCTCTTAGTTTACCACTTCAAAAAAAAAACAAGGAAGATATTAAGCATTGGTTTATGCTTGGAGTGGGTCATTTTTACTGTTGTTGCACCCTGAAATGTTGGGGTTGTACTTTTGTAAAGGAAAATAAGTTTATGTTGATAGTCGTAGATGGTGTGACTATATGGGGACATCTTTCTGTTTACTGGAGTGTTTTGTGTAACGAGGAATGCCATTGATGGGTTTATGTGTATGATGCTTGGCAGTCACGTCACAACAACTTGACAAACACTTTAGACATTGCGTTCATTGCCCAACTGCACACAAAATCATGGGCTGGACTTGGGTTTGCTGCCAATCCGGTGATGGAAAATGCTTCAGCTGTGTTAGCCATAATGGGCTCTGATGATGCTGCAAGTGTCTCAGATTGGTATCTTGTAACAGAGGGCAGGATCGTCAACCATACACGATCTCAATTGAGCTTCTCAACAAAACCTGTGATTCAATACATTGGCGGTATTGCATATGTCTCGTTTGCATTGAATCTTGACACAACAACTGTTACTCCTGATTTCTTGCTCTTTGCGCATGGACCTCTTGATTCCTCGGGACACCCACAGAAGCACGTCAACAAAGTAGTTGTCATTGCCAAGTTTGCTCAAGGTTGTTCACCACCCTTCAAAATGCCATACTTGATTTCTTTGTAGGAGTTGTGGAGGGATGTGACTTGCATTTTTCCATTGTCTCTTCTAGTTGGAGAGCATGCTGATGGGCAGAGGAGGCTGGGAGGTCAGGAGAGCTATCTATCACACTAAGTATATGTCATACTTTGTACAAACTGCAGGCCCGGATCCAGAGGGCTACAAAATCTCAACAGACAATCTACGAAAGGCACATGCAGCTGTGAACATACTTGGTTGGGGCATTTTACTGCCAACTGGAGCAATCATTGCACGCTATTGCCGTCAGTGGGACCCTGCCTGGTTCTACCTCCATATCACTTTCCAGATTCTGGGCTTCATCTTCATTCTTGCTGGATTGATTACAGGCTCCAAGATGTATGGAAGGCTTAAAGGATTGCCAAAGCTCAGTAGCCACCGAGCCTTGGGCATCTTTTTGTTCACGCTGGCTTGCTTGCAGGTAATTTATTTCTTGTGGATGAATTCATGTAATTGTAATTTTTTGGCTCTCCTATCTGTTACAGTATTCCTGAGACTTAAGATTTCCCAAGTGGTTATTCTTGGTTATTAAGTGTGTCTCTGTCTTCAAATAAGAAGTTCCTGATCGCTTAGGTTTTGCAAATTTTTTTTTGTCTTTAACAGATTCTGGCGGTATTATGGCGACCAAAGGAAGAAGCCAAGATCCGGCGGTATTGGAACTGGTACCATTCTTGGGTTGGTCGTCTTGCACTTTTCCTTGCAGCAATCAATGTCCTTGTGGGGATTCATGTTGCACAGGAGAAGAGGAGTGTAACAGCAGGGTATGCGGTCATTGCTGCAATTGAGATCATTGCCTTTCTTGTATTGGAGTCCTTGTATTGGATTAAACAAAGGAAAGATGTCAAATCCTTAAGCTATGCAACTACTATATGAACAAACTAAGAAAGAAGCAGAGTCCAAAAGAGTTCTAAGTTAGGAGAGGTTCACAGTGGTGCACCATTGAGGTCTGATTGCAAACACTCGAGACGTTTGGTGACTATTTCTTTTGAGGTTGTTGCGTTATGAATCACATGTCTCAAAGGTTTAAGGATGATAGAAAAGGTGGATCACAAGTCGTAATAAATCTTGTAGGAAGAGTATCTCACTTTTGTAACTCTTGGAGAGTAGAGTGGCTTTTGAGGTCATGACTAACACTTGCAGCAGGGAATTTGCATTTGCTGTATAGTTGAGAATTGTTAAATTTGATATGATCATTTTGCCTGGATACTCGTTCAGCTGGCTGTTGTAGTTTTGGCCTTCCTCTTCTTTTGTTGTGGATCTTCTGAATCATGGGTTTGCTTATTCGATTTCCTGGAGATTTTGTTATGTCTGAATGGGTTAACTACAGATGGATCAAGAACTATTGATGGAGCAAAAGCCTCCTAGCTGTTTTTGGTAGTCACTGAAGACACAAAAAAAAGCAATGGTCAATGTTGTTCCTTTCCCAGCTGCTGCTGACAATACCTGAATTCATCTCTGAATCCACTTTCTCAGAATCCCTTGGACACATCATCTTCACCTCATGATGAGTTTCATTGTGTGATGCAGATCCTCTTCTCTCTATCTTTGTCTCCTCTTTTCTACAGTCTTCAATTCACAGCCCTGTACAGGATATCAATGAGAAAGGTTGGAATCTGGATGCTGTTACCACCACCACCCATCAACTTATTGCTTAATCATACACTACCTTGTTGAGAGAATAGATGCTTGAATGTTGAAATGAGTATGTGAGGACATGCACTCAATCATCATGCTCAAACTGTTTCCACCATTTTTTTCTGACATGAAATACTTTACACCATATATAAGTAGCTAGTCCCTTCGTGTCCTCACTCTTTTTACATGGTCTTGTTTTTTTCTTTGGAGTTGCTTGATGGTTTCTTGTGTCTTCAAAACTCAAATCTGAGAGATCTGGAAATCTGTTTTATTCATTGTCTTTTTGCAACTTTGGAGTCCCTGGTCTACCCAAAGGTAACCTAATTGTGCAACATTCCAATTATCTAGCAGTAGTAACACAGTTTGTTTTTGGTAAACAAGATAACATATGATAAAAACAAAGGGTGTGTCACACTGTGGCCTTGTCATTTACATTGAAAAGTATCTTAAGGTGAAAGAAGATTAGGGCAATGCAAAAATATAGTCTTCAAAGAAATCCTCTAAAAGAAACCAAAATCCTTCAAGATATCATAACTGTATAACTAATCTCAAGTTTCAACATGAGCCAAAATCCATTAAGCTATTAAGGTGGAACTGCCCATCACTGATCACTACCCTATCACCGATCACTTCTCTAAATCTTCGTCATTGATGCTTCATTTTGAGTGATTTAAAATGTTATGGTAGAGCTACCTCAAGCTCTAGAAATCATCGTGTTGAAGTGCAAATGAAAAGGAGTAATGAAAAAATAGCAAGAAGAAAAATAAGGTTTCTAACTCACAAAACGCAATTTTTTTCTTCTTTGGACCCCTCCTACTTTCAAAGCTTCTAACTTTCTCATTTCTTGTTCATTTAAAAACGATTTAAAAGTGCTATAAGAGCACCACCTTCAGTTCTATAAATCATCGTGGAAGTCTAATAGCAACAGAGCAACATGCAACTAATTTTCACCCATTCTGGGTGATTGGGTTTAGGCTTTGTGGTGTTGGGTGGTTTGTTCCTCTTCTATGGGGGGCCATAACTTTCTCAATTCTAATTCGTTTTTCACAATTTTTAGTGCGCCAGATGTGCCAATAGGAGGGGTTCAAGTTCTGTTTGGACACTAAAAACAACTGAGCACTCCACTCGGATCCAGCCTGCCCTGAGCGCTGAAGTGATCGCTCATAGGTTGTTCTACCCTACAATTTTATAATAAATCTAAACACAATATCTCTTTGAATTGGTCTTTTTGAAGCAATTACCTACCTTTCCCCTCTATGCACTCACCCTATAAACCTAAACCTCCTGCTATTAGAAACCCTAACTCCATCCCTCCCAAACTCCTTGACAAAGAATGCGGTTTGGTGGTCAGAGACCCATCTTAGAATTTTAGTATATAAACTAAAGTCCTCGCCTTCCCAGTTCAGCAGGGCACTTGGTCTAGTGGTATGATTCTCGCTTCGGGTGCGAGAGGTCACGAGTTCGATTCTCGTAGCGCCCCCCAACCGCAAAATGAATGCAAGTTTTTTCAAAAATGTGTCCCTCAAAGCAAGAAACCAGTTTCCAATAACTTTGTGAACTCTTGTAGCAGACGGAGGAAGAGAAACTTGTAACTCATCTTTGTGTCCGTTTGTCCTGCCCATTTGTTGGTCTTGCCTACCAAGGCAAGGATATTGTGTTTAGATTCATTATAGAGTATAGTAGTAGCTTAAGGGATTTTTATAGGCCCCTAGATAATAATAATAATAATAGGTCTATTTTTTATATGAGGATTTTTGAAACATGATATTTTGGCTTGTGTTGAAACTTCAGATTAGTTATTATAGAGTTATAATATTTTAAAGGATTTTGGTTCTTTTAGAGGATTTCTTGAACATTATATTTTTGCATGGTGAAATATTTGAGTGTTTCCATAATTCTTTTCTTTTTGCCTTTGTAAATGGCAAGAAGGCCACAGTGTGAACACACCCCTTGTCTGTCTTGTGCTCTGTGTTTGGTTTTCAGGCTCATGGTTTGCTGAGGTTATTTGATTTTTAAATAACTGGTGGTGTGGTTCTGATTCTTTAAATAATTAAAAAAATAAAATAAAATTTGAAGAATTGATTTAAAATAAAAAATAAAAAACCCAACCAGCAGTTCTGATTATTTCAAAATTTCAGAATCAAATATTTGATTTTCTAAATAACCGGTGGTTCTGATTCTTTAAATTTTTTTCAGAATTTCAGAATTGATTTTTGAAACGACCCGACGGTTCTGAGTCACCACCCTTGTCAGATAAGTGAGTATATTACTCGAGTTGATAACCAGCGGGTAGCTGTAGCAGATCCTAATAACTGCACAACACTGGTTTGCTACCACATTGACTTACTTTAGCTTTCAATATTAGTTTTGCATTTGGTTGTATGCAGACAACAGCTTAAATGGAGCAATTTGGTAGGGAAACTTGTAACCCAACAAAAAAAAGAAAAAAAACAGGATTAACCAAAGGAAAGTTGTCTTATTGATATAATCTTGTGATGTAGAATTACAGAAATGCACAACAACTTGATGTAATCAAAGTGGGTATTAAAGTAGTGATTAAATAATGCTTGTAAATTATACTATCAAATCTAAGCTACCTAAAGGATTAGCACGCTCTGACTTCTCTCTTGATGAGCTAGCTCGCTGTGAGGAGAGTCTCAGCAAAGTTCCACTGAAGGATATAGGATGTGGTGAAACTAGGCCTCACACTGTACGCAGTCATGTTCTAGATGCTGAAACTGATGTTTGTGACGTAGAATGGAAAGCAACTAAATGGGATTGATTCAGCAAATCTCATAGGAATGATTTGCTCTGAAGTTTAGCAATTCCATCTTGCAAATATTCAAGAAGTTAGCAGCCTCCACATTCCCTCCTCCTTGAAACCAGCCTCATTTTTGATGTACTAGGATGTTTCTGTGTGAAGAACTAGAAGAATCTGTAAAGAGCCAACTGCTTAAACACAATATTCTGATAGAGCTGTTTAGATGTGTGTGTACTTGTGAACATAAAGGAACTCTCACCATTCTTGTAGGACACACAATGAATGCCAAATCAAAGCAACATATGGGCATACTCTGGGCATGTAGCCAAAGTTCCATTCACCTTTGAGTGTGCAGTCTAATGTCATCTGGTTGTCTAGACTGCACTGGCAGTGATGACCTCAGAAACTGGCTACTGGAAAACCCTGGATCCTGTAGATGTACCCATAGGAGGATATCCATACAAACCTCAGTGCATTTCAGAACCCCTTAAATCTTAGTCTGCAAATGAAGCCACACAAAACAAGGAAGGTTCTGCATGTCAATTTCAACAACAAACTGTCATACATCTGGAAATGCAAAAACAGAAACAGTAAGAAAGAAATAGCATGATGATCCAAAGAAAGCCGGTTCAAAGATCTAAAGGGATTGGGTACACATACCAAATTACGAATGCCTCTCACTCTTGGAAAACCAAAACATTGCAAGACCCTGACCATATACATTCCGAATTTGTTCACCATGTTTCTTCTCCAGTTGAAACCCCCAAACCTGGGACAAGCAGCTTTCACCTTCACATAATTCCAAAGTGGGTGAGGGCACCAGTTGACATCCCACATGCTAGTATGCAGAGCTCTTCACCTTTCCACTAAAAGCTAGAACTTTGGAGTTGGGAAGAAAGCAAGCTTCATGCACCCATTAGCCTACAACATTTAAGATGTCCTTAGTACAAGATATATATACAAAATTGCAGAAGAATCTCCACAACCAAAATTTGAAGGGTTCAGGGTTTATGGTTGCATTGATGCAATTATTTCAGTCCCTGAGCAATTCCCATATTGACATGAGCACTTGTTTGGCCCAATCCAAAAACAGTTGAGATTAGTCAAGTTAAATAGCCATTTGTCAAGAGACATACATATATGCCAACATGTGTTTTGAACCTTCAATTTGCAATAGCCCAAAAGTCGAACCAAATCAATATGTCAAATTGACCCCAAAGTGGGCACATCTGATATGAAAGATTCTAAGTTTGCACCTTCAGTGTGGGAACCGCTCCATTTCAAAACTGTAATCACAATCTTGTTGCCTAACACAGCAATGAGTGCAATCATAACCTTATGAGAGTCGCTTGCAAAAGTGACAGACCATCACCTTCACCTAGAAATAGCAGCTCTTGATGAGCTGCCATGACTACCCACCAACATCAATCAGCTCCTGATGACGATGGGTGTAGAGAAATATAATAATCTGCCCAACATTTTGAGCAGATAATTCTACAGATCATGAGTTTTTGTTGCATTTCCAAAAGCAACAGAAAGACTCAGTCATTATGTTGGCTAGCACTCAAGGGATATAGCCAATTAAAAGAATCCCTAGTATCCTTTGCAAAAAGCTTGTGACGGTAACTTTCATTTCATGACAGTTTGTCCCTGTAAAACCAAAGCATCTTCAACATCAAAAGCATTGAGAGGCCTGCATAGAGGCTAAATGGTTGGGACATCATTTGTTCAAGTGTGAAATTTGGAAGTGATGGTCTTCACGGAATGTCTGGACCTGAGCATTCCCTAAATGCTTCTATCTTGGAAGATAGGGTTGCCACTGATGTTGAACTGCCATATCTGAAACCCAACAAAGACAGTGGCACTCAAATAATAACTACTGCCTCCATTGCACACAGACAGTAACAGTTTCAAGAATGTCCAGATAAACCTACACAGAAAGAGTACAAGGAAAATTGTACGGTGTAATGTCTTCAACCTACCCACTTTGAAAGGGATGTCAAAAACTACTTACAAGTATGCAAAGAAACTAAGGTCGCTGCTATGAGAGAAGAAGATCCCAATTTGGATCTTCAACCTACAAATTTGTGAGACACCATGGCTTTATGCAGTCAAGGAGTCACATCAAAAGGATGTGAGACTAGAGAACCTTCTGCATACGCATTGATAGAGCTAGAGACAGAGCTCATTTCTCTCCAACAATGATTGGACTTGTCAAATATCAATGCACAAGTTGTCTCTACTGCCATCCCTTTGAGCAAGCCCTGTCACACCATTCTAGACAAATGATAATTCCACAGTGCCCATCAAAATTTCCAAACCATGGCATATTATGATGAGTTGCAGAAAATGCCTTAAACTTCTTGCTTTCAAGAACTGAATCTTTTGCTAATTGTAATACACTCTTGCAAATCTGTTGCTGCTTTGCAAATCTCAATTAAGTAGTCCACAATGGAAACAAATTCGAAGAAAGTCTTGCTTTGGTTATGAATGCGACTGTGTTTCACTTTCTGTGGGCATCCATGCATCTACATCACGGACAATTAAAAGGAACGAAATCAATGGACATGGGAGAAGCCACAAACACAAACTTGTGGTAGCATTGCACATAGCAAGAGATGCAAAATCAATAGGTACAGAAGGGATGTACAGAATCAATGCTCTACTTGTTGATAGAGGCTCAATGGAGCTAGGTTAACCTCTTTGCAAAATGGGCACCATTCTTTTTTTCAATGATTGCAGGTGGAGAACTACGGCAGGTTCTCTTGCCCATGATCTAAAAACCATGTCACCCACAGCTTATCCAACCAAATTTTTCTTCAAAGCAAGTTTTGTGAACATTTGTTGAAACCACTAAGAGGACTAAATCAAGGACTTTGAACAATTACTGAAAGCTTACAGTGCATACACAACGAGCACTAGATTGAATGGCAGTTGAAAAGAGACAAGCTCCATTGCCTCGGTCTGGCAGCTTGCACCATACAACAGCATACCTAAATAGCCTCTCTCTGGCACTTTGCACTCACAGGTGCAGACTGCCTTGTTACCTTATGCAATGAACTCATCTAGTGACTCCAGCTCCTGCAAGGAATATCACCCTGAAAAACCATCTGCAAAAGACTAGTCTCCCCTTGATGTAATGGCCAGCTACACCATTACACCAGTTATCCATATTGCTAACAACACCTTGGTGCAGCATTTGTTGCTTGCTCCAAAGCAGCTGCTACACTGGATCCCTCCTGGAATTCCATTGATCTCTCTTGCACATAGGTACACCAACCACCATTTGATGCAGCAGAGATTCAAACCCTTTCCCCAACAAATTATCTCTCAAAAAGAATCTGAACCCTATATATATCTCTTTCACCAGATTTGCATGCAAGTAGCAACAGCAACATCCAACTAGAGACCAGTGGAAGCAATGCTTAAGTGCTTGGATTTGCTAGATTGAATTTGTTCTTTTGTAAATGAGTACATGGAAAAGAAGACTCTGTAACTAACTATCCCACACAACACAAATGTCGATTCTCATGGAGATAGATGTAGCTTGGCAATTAGCTGCCGATCCACCACATTCTTCAGTTGATCTTGTTCTAATGTCCAACATGGTGTTTTTGGCACTAACTTTCCAATGTCCATACAAACAAAGGGTGTGTCACATTGTGGCCTTGCCATTTACATTAAAAACGTATCTTAAGGCAAAACAAGAATGATGGAAACACTCAAATATTTCACCATGCAAAAATAATAATCTTCAAAACAATCCTCTAAAAGAAACCAAAATCCTTCAAAATATGAGAGCTCTATAACTAATCTCAAGTTTCAACACGAGCCAAAATATCATCTTTCAAAATCCCCATATAAAAATAGACCTACTACCTAAGGTCCAAAATCCCTGAAGATACTACCTATACTCCATGATGAATCTAAACACAATATCCTTGCCTTGGTAGCCAAGGTCAACGAATTGTTGGTAGTGTTAAGTTTTGTATGTTGCGCTCCCACCTGGACATTGTTTACACTATTTGTACAGTTGCCAAGTTCTTGGAGCATCTTCAACAAATTCATTATATTGTCATCAATATGCACATTTTCAAGTATCTTCATGGCATAATATGATTTCTAATAATTATGGAGGTGAACATAGATCAAACATTAGAAGAAAAATTGTTGTTTGCAATTGTTTGTTTTTGTTGCAAATGACATTTTTTAGTTGTGATTGATACTTTTTCATTACAAAAATTGATTGAAAATGATGTATATTTTTTCTAGTCTAATCTTTTGACAACTTATTCAAATTGTAAATTGTTTGAAGACCTTGATCACTAGAAAATTAGAAGTAGTTGAATTATTTTCTTCAACCCAAGTTCTAATTGGTGAATTCACAACAATATTCAATTTTACACTATTGATTCCAATGTACTAAAATAAAGTACATTGCAACTGAGTGTAATCACAATATAATGACTCATGGAAAGTGTAATCACTATTTAATTTTTATATTTTAAAATGTTAAGTCAATGCAATGTTGAAAATGTTTGGTGTACTTTTACAAAAATGTTTTGAATATATTATGGGAAGATTTGGTTAAGTTTGAGACGACTTTAATAAATATATAATATTTAAAAGCACTTGTCAAACAATGTAACCAATGTTTCATTCTTTTAAGGACTCTTGAAAACATTTGAAATGATTTGAAAACGAGATATTTATGAAAAATGATAATACATATTTTTATAAAATAATAAATTGCATCATCTTATTGGGTTGTTATTTTTTTTGTTGACTTGTGAAAAGTGACTCGAAAAATATTCTCTTTAATAATCTACTTTAGTTCTATCATGTCATTTTGATTAGCTAACCCATCCCAACCTATATATCTTATTATTAAACAAACTATTGGGCTTTGTTGCCTTTTAAATGTCATTGGTTAATCTCAATAAGAATCCACACCATTATATTGTGATAACCAAACTATTATTAAATGAAACAGGTTACATGTCATTGAAGGAGCCTAATTAAAATTTATATCATTGACCTTGCTAGATTTTTCTAATGTGGGGGATCATTCAAGGGTTCATATTGGTTTGATATATAATATTTAACACAATTATCAATTTTCTTACCAAATGTCAAATTAAACTGATTACGTGACACATACATCAACTTCATGCTCGATATATGGACAATTGTTAGTTTGAAATTTCCTTTTTCTTGCTCAAACTAATTAGCTTGCGAATTATTGCATGTGTTACCAAGGATTACCTAACATTTGCATCTTCTTGGTATTGTATGAATAATTGATACCTTCTTTGTTCTTTATAATGAAATGGTCTTGTTGTTGTTTTGCTTTATATCATGTATTGAGCATGTCAAGGTTTGTTTTTTTTGGTAGTTCATCAATTATGACATGATGAACATGAATGAGTGTATTTATGATTGGGGTATTTAAAAAAATGATTTATTTTTGAAGGATTACAATGGACAACTTAATTTTTAAAATTTATTTTACATTATTATAGTTGTAATGAATTGTTGTATGTCACTAAATAAATTGATTTTTTAATAAATTAATAAATGTTTAAAAAAATAATTTGGATATTATGTAAATGTCATTTTGAGTCCTTAAATTAACTATATCAAGTGTTTAAATTACATTTAAAAATGAAATAAAATGCACAAAGTCATACAATTGATTTCAAACTTTTTATACAACAAAACTCAAGGGGAACATTAATTTAAAAAAAAAATAAAATACATGAATAAAAATGTAAGGTACAATATATTGATTGTTGAGTAAAAATCATATGTTAATTAGTTAAAAATAAAGTACATTTTTTTGGGAACCCCATCTTCATCCTTGAATAGGCTCAAATATGATCTACATGATGGATATGTGAAAATTGATTAAAAATATAAATTTTAACATAATGTCATAAAATTGAATATGATTGGCCAAAAATTAGGGTACCATATGTTGGTGGAAAAAACCATAACAATATGTACTTGAAGTTGCCAAACTATAAAAAAACTTCTTCATATAATGAATTTACAACAAAGGAAAACCTTTGGGGTCCCAAGACTTGAAGGGTGATAGCTTTTACTAATTTTCTTTTTGGAGGTGGTAGACAACTTTAATAACTACCTTTTAAGAAAAAAGAAAAAATGACATGTGTTTTAGGGCGATATTCATAATGTTTAAACTAACATTGTAGGAGTTATTGGATTTTGAATATTTTGATCACTAGAACTTCAATAAAAATCAAAATAATTTTCTTGGGAAAATGGAGGTATGCTTTTGTTATCATTGGAAAACAATCAATGTGTATTGGTGCATCAAGGTAACTTAGGTGGACAAGTTATTGATTTTTTTTTTTTTTTGGGTCATCAATAAATTCAATATATATCAAAAGTCAGTTTTTAAAGGAAATTGGACTATAAGTTATATTAGAATATTTGCTCAACAACACATTGAGCCACACTATGGAAAGTGAAGGAAAAAACCTATGTGAATTGATCATGATGAAGGTATATATCTAGCTAGACAAAAAATAAATTTATATGCAACCAAGTAGGACACATACTCCCTTGCATTGAGAATCCACATCAAAGGGAACTTGCATTTGCCACTTATAATGCATTTACCCTATGGATATACTCTAGTGAAAATAGGATAAATGGGAATCTATATAATATTTGTACAAGTTTGGTGTTGGCGAGTGAGGAAAAACAACCGGTTGCAAATGAACATGTGAAACTAAAAACATCCTTGTGGGAAAATTAACAAAAAATAGAATAAAATTTTGCAACTTAAAAAATAGACAATATGGGACATTCTTATTGACAAAATTATGGTAAGATAGATACAACGACAAGGTTTCAAAAACTATTAGGTAAGAATCTTGCTCAAAATAATTTGGAAGCTATAGAATGATTAGAAGAAAAACATTTAGAAGACATAAAATGTCAAAATTTCAATTAGTCACTCTCAAACGAATCTATTATACCCAAATGCACTAGACATAATGTTTGAATCAAAAGATATACGAGGTAATTATCTTGTTGCGAAGATCTTAATTTACTCATTGGGCATAGCCATAATTGGGTACCTAAAAGGAAGGTTACATATGTTTTTCCTTTGTATTATATCATTTGTTTAGAATGACAAATGAGTTTTACAAGTTGCAATAAACACAAGGATGATTAATTTTTATAATTTGGTGCACAATTTAATATTCTTAAGATTCTTGAAAAAATAATTTTAGTTTGTCAAAACAACTATAATAATAATAAATAAATAGGACTGTAAAATCATGTCACATTGCATCAAATTTGAACCATAAACATAAATTGAAGTCACATATGCATCGAAAATTATAACATTTACACATTTTGAATTTTTAAGAAAATGTTCAAACAATGCAAATTCTAACTTTTTATGGCAGTAACGTGGTAACATAAGGACTAATAAATGAAGAACATTTTATATGTTATAAAACATATTTGAGACACCCTAATATAAACTAGTGCTTAATATGTATATTCTAATATATTAAACATTAAAATGTTTTGAAGTGCACATAACTTAAGTGAACATGTTTCAACACACAATTAAAATTGGCTAAAACTATTTTCTTTGTATATATAAAACTCATGTAAGGAGTCAAGTGGTTTATGAGAAGGTAGGTACCTGGATTGTGACTCTCTGCCTGGCCATTTCAAAAACAATTACCTCCCTTCGGAAGTAAAATGAACTCAAAATTGGAGATAATTAAAGTTAAATCTAAATCTGGAGGCTGGATCTATGGGTACCCTTTGGCTTCATGGGATGTTTTGTTTGCTACCAATTGTGGCGAATAAGATGAATTGGTAGGGTTTTCTTGGCAAGGGGTATTAGGCCAGGCCAAAAATGGTGATGAACTCTTTTGGGAAGAGAAATTTCATGCAGCCAATTGGAAGGCCCAAGCTACTCGAGGTGCCTTGGTTTTCTTCCTTTTTAAGTTTTGGGTGGGAGCGGTGGAAAAGGAATTTTGTTTTCATTTTTCCCTTGTTCCCAATGTGTTCACTTGAAGTTCCCAGTTGGCTCTCATCAGGTTCCCAATATTTTCCCCAAGGTTTCCAATGTGTTCCCCAACATGGTCTCCATAGCAGCTCGCTTTTATCCCATATGCTTCGGCAAATGTTGTCCTCCTTTCACCTATATAGCTGGGCCAAATGGAAGGAACACTAGACTTCATAATAGAACATTCCATTTTGGGGAGCCTCCATAGTTTCAATTTTTTTTAGTGATGGGCCAATCAAATTGGCTTGTTGCCCAAAAAAAAATTGAACTTGGGAGGCAACTCATATTATTAATATTAGAGTGAATGTCAATATCTACCATCATAGGAATGTAAGTGACCTCCCCATGAACTGGATAGGGTAAAAGCACCATAATTCTTAGTGTTTAGCAACTACATCTCAGGGTAATTGAACTTGGGGCATGGGTTTTTCCCTAGTTCTGGGTAGGGTATGTGGGGGCAAGTTTTGGTCCGGTTTCAAGAAAACTAATTGAAACTGGGTCCCAGTTCTAGAATTGGGTGACACTAGAACCAGTTTAGGAAGGGCCAATTTTGGAACTGGGTGGGAACCAACCCTTCAATTTTGGCATTGAAGGTAAGTGGAACCAGACTTGAGGTCTGGTTCAAAGCTGGTTTGAGAATTAGAACCGAATTAGAATTTTGATAGAAATTTGATTCAAGTTCCAAGTGGGAAGGCGTTCAATAAAATTTGAACTTTTGGACATCAAGGAAAACAAACCTTGAACATCGAGGAAAGAGATGAAAACATCTCTTAGCTTAGAGATCGCTCTTAGCTTGAACATCAAGGAAAGAGATGAAACATCACGTTCTCGCTTTTGTGAGGCAAGTGGTCTAACAACCATCCAAAAGAGGATGTAGCCAAATTTGGCTACCTAAAAAAAATCAATTTTTTTGAAACATGTAGCGTAGTTTAGAATGTAATAGCACGCTAGTTTGTATTAGTTTGACATTTTCAAACCTTTGAAATAATTTTTTTCTTTTTAAAACAAAAAAGTTGAAATTTTTCCATTTAAAAATTTGATGTTTTGCATATTGGAATCAAAACAAGAAATTACTTGGAATTGAGTTTGTGGAACTGTGAATTGAAATCAATTGGTCTAATTTAAAATTCAAAAAACTAAAATTGAAACTACCCCTGAAATTAGAAAACCAAAACTGGAACCAATTCCCTTCTTAAAAAGAAAACAAAGAATTGAAACCAAACCAAAACCAAAACCCTTGAAAGTTGTTAGATTCCAGTTGATAAGCCAAAAGTATGTTTATGCAAAGATACTTATTATTATTTGTTTTACACCCAGATTTAGCTAAATTGTCTTGTGGATGATTGACACTCCAACTTCATCACAATCTTAAAATAAATAAATAAATAAATAAATAATTTATAAAATTAAAAATGTATAATTTTTTAAATAAAGAAAAAAAGAAAAAAAGAAAAAAGAAAAGCTTCAAGTCCACCTTCTTGAGAATGTTCACCTCTAAAATACAATGTGAACTGGACTCAACTACCACCTCCATCTTACTGTCTTCTTATTTTGGAAGTGATCCCACCCTGCCAGGGCTAATTTACCCTACACACCTTGATATGCTTACTTGTAGGTGCAATGACATCTTATACCTTTAAAGGGCCCGTGCACTAGTGGTAACTCCAGAGTCCAAACTAGTAGGCATAAGGGACGTCCCCTGTCCACACTTGTAGGCATGTAAGGTATCTCTAGAGTTTGAACTAGTAGGCATAAGGCACAACTGAAGTCTGCACTAGTAGGCATAAGGTACCTCTGCAGTCTGCAGTCGTAGGCATACGGTACATCCAGGATCCACACTTATAGGCATAAGGCTACCTCTGGAAGTTCACACTAGTAGGCATAGGTACCTCCACACCTAGAGGCCGAGCATTCTAGTATGTTCACCAAGAGTGAGCCACCATGAGGGTCCATGGCAGCTGGTTTTTTTTTTTTTTTTTGGCCGGTTATATATAGCCAAAAAGAAAAAATTAGAAAACTTCAAGTGCTAACATGGAGGGCTTTTTGAGGTTTTCAATAGCCCTGGAATTAGACCACTTAAAAAAAAAAATTGCCAAATTTCTATAGATGGTTCAAGTAGGTAGCCAAAAATATATAGAAGGATGTTGAGAAAAAAATTATTTTCATATTTAGCTTGTAACCAAATTTGGCTAAATCTTCCTCAGGAAGGATGATCGCCACTTTGGTTCCCTCACAAAACAAGGGGTGTGCCACAATGTGGCCTTGTCATTTACATTAAAAAGCATCTTAAGGAAAAAGGAGAATTATGGAAGTTGAAATATTTATTTCACCTTGAAAAAATAGAATCTTCAGAAAAAAATCCCTCTAAAATAAAACCAAAATCCTTCAAGATATTATTATAACTTTGATAAATAATCTCAAGTTTAAACACAAGCCAAAATATATCATCTTTCAAAAATCCTCATATAAAAATAGACCTATTATTATTACCTAGGGACCTATAAAAATCCCTTAAGCTACTACTATACTCTATAATGAATCTGAACACAATATCCTTGCCTTGCTTGGTAGTAGGCAAGGCCCAAAACAAACATTGGGACTGATTCGATGGAAGTGGATCAGGCACTCACTGGCCGCGTACGTCGCTCACGCAGACGCGTATACTACGTTTTCTCAGCACTTTACAGTACACACAAGTACCCATAGCGCAATCCGGCGCGCGGAACCCAAAAATGGCCAAGAATAGTTTGCTCAAGAACAAACTCTAAAACAAAGTTCCCAACAACAATCATAAGAATAATAATAATAATACAGTCCACTTTCTCAGCACACGCTCCCGAGAATCTAGAGTCCATCTGGAATCCAAGCCAGCAGCAAGTCTTGTGCTTACTCCCTTTAGCTAGCTCTCCTTGATCTTGAACCCGACTAGTAGCTGGAGCCTGTAGCCTAGTCCGACCGGACCGGGAGGAGCTAGCCAGCTCTGTAATCCTACTACTACTACTTGTCTTCAGCTAGAGATGAAGAAGAAATCAGGCTAGTCCATGGGAATATGAATATCATGGGTGGATAGAATACTAGTCCAAGGTACTAGCTAGACTCCAGTAATAGAAATGATCGGAGTGATGAGCAGACTCATCAAAGAGGCTGAGAAAATCTTTCCATGTTTTATACTAATTAAAAACTGCACGCGCCGATAGATAGATAGATAGATAGATAGATAGATGGATAGATAGATAGATAGATGTTCATGAAGAACAAGAAGAGTGCAGCTAGCTAGACTAGACTAGAGAGGCCGCCGGCTGCAGGTAGGGGTCACACTAGATTATATTAGTAATTTTACACCAGATTAAGGACATGATCAGTGTTCTCTATTGTAGCAACCAGCTCGCTGGATTTTAAAATAACTACGGAAAGAATAGACGATGCAATTCATATATATATATATAGTATTGAGCTTCAGATTGCTTTGAAACTAGTAATTCCTTTGGTATGTCATGATGCGTTTGTTTCCCAGATCTGGATTTAGACAATTTTATCTAGAAGATAGAAAGTCAACCAAAAGTGTTTTCCTTCTTTTCTCAAAATCCCGCTGCAACATCGACCCTGCAGCTGGTTTCCCGCTTAAGTGTAAGCCCCAGCTTTGCTTGCAACAAAGTCAACTGTGGGACCCAGCCGTCGACGTAGGTGAGATGCACACTGAACTAGCTGCATGCTACCAGGTAGGTGGCCATTGATCTGTATGTGGGTGGGGGCCACTCATGAGGTTCTGCTGGCTGCGGATCCGTTTAAAAGGAAGAGTGTTTTGAAGCTCAGAAGCAGAGAGTACGGTACACTGATCGACGAGTGAGCGTGTGCTGTGCACCTGCCACCTGCACGCAATCTAGTCTTTCGGAGCAGCATTTGGACTCGTACTTCAGATCACTTGGAACTTACGAGATGAAGATGAGACCGGCGGTGTTATTTTTCGTCACCCGCGTGCTCTGCCTACTACTGCTGGCTGTGGGTGGTGCATTAGCATTTGGTGGAGACGGTCATGGAGTCCAGGGGCAGCGTGGAGGTCAATTTGGCCAGAACCCAGGAGGAGGATTCGACGGTCATGGAGGAGGAAGTGGTGGCGATGCGCCTGGTGGTCACAATGGCCCCGGTGGTGGAAGACCAGGATATTACACCGGTGGTGGAACTGGAGGAGTGAACGACGGTCTGTATTACGACATCTACCGTTTCTCGTGTCCACAAGCAGAGCAAGTGATCTTTGATGTAGTGCAAAGCTACATCCACAATGATCCGACGCTCGCACCGGCGCTTCTGCGCATGCACTTTCACGACGCCTTTGTGCAGGTACGTCGAACTGGGTTTTCAACTTTCGTAAATGCTGGCCACCTGCAAGCTGTTCTCCTTTTCGTAATGCTCACTGCTGATCCCAACTAGCTGCATCGTCGTCGTATTACACTAGTGATCCAGTCCGGATTGATGCTTGTAAATGGGTTTAATAATCTTGTGCTTGCGACATACACTAGGGAGCAGACGCGTCCGTCCTTATAGATTCAACCCCCACCAACTCTGCCGAGAAGGATGCGTTTCCCAACAAGAATTCATTGCGTGGATTCGAAGTAATTGATGCTTGCAAGGCTGTGCTGGAGCAGCAATGTCCTGGAGTTGTGTCATGCGCTGACGTTCTCACTGTCGCAGCACGTGATTCTGTCCGCTTGGTAGTACATGATTACAATCATATTCTTCTTCCTTTGCTGATGATCATGACTCCCAGCTAAGAGTTTTCCAAATCTAAGGGCAGATTCTGCAATTTACAATTAGATAAGAACTTCGCAAGTCGTTATATCTATGCTTTCCACAAGAATCCACAGCTAGCTAGATAGGAGGTGAATCCGCGAGATCCAATTTTTTTTGCTTACGCTGGCTATTTCTATGTTCTCCGTGTGACAGGCATTGGGTCCTTTCTGGGACGTTCCATTGGGGCGTAGAGATGGACTTACTTCAAGCGCAGCTGCAGCTAATGCCAACCTTCCTTCGCCATTTTCCAACTTCCAGCAATTGGTAAACAGCTTCAAAGGCAAAGGCCTTAATGTAAACGACCTTGTTATCCTCTCAGGTACTAGTCACTTACTACAACGTTGTGATGATGACGATGATCAGCACCTGCAGGCACCTACAGAAGAATTACTCATGAAATTACCTGAACTTCAAACGTGGTCGTCAGTTACATCTTGACTTCCGCAATCAAGTCCACCATGATCAGCGCCTTTTGCAGCTTACATGCAGATTTTCCAGTCTACCCTTGAATATTATTCATCGTATCAAAGCAGTATCAGTCTAGAATCATCATAAGAACGAGTTCTTCGACAATCTTCTAAATGCTGGCAGTGGAAAAAAAAGATCATTGCCTTTGACTGCATGAGCTCCATATTTAATATAGAAACTGCTAGTAAGACATTTACTAGCGCCATTAAAGCTCGTTGCAGACACTAGACCGCTCGTCGACTCATTAATTCTCTCATCATAAATAACCGCGAACTGTGAATTTTTGTAGACGAATCCGATTTCATGAGAAAATTAATGCCGGGATTCACGTTGGTCCTCGACGTTTATTTAATATTTGTTTGTTTGATTGTTTTTTGTTCCTCCTGCAGGTGCACATACAATTGGGAGGACGCACTGCGGATTCGTGAACCAGAGGATCTACAACTTCACGGGACATGGAGATGCGGATCCATCGCTGAACAACGGCTATGTGTACCAGTTGAAGCAGGAATGCAAACCCACGGACTTGACGACGGCGATTCCCATGGATCCATACACACCCGCCATCTTCGACACCCAATACTACAAAAGCTTGAGCCAAAACAAGGGCATCTTCCCTTCCGACGCTGCACTGCTGCAAGGCGGCTTCGGCGGTGGCGGTGCATACGTGAGGTTGTATGGAGCCAGTCCAAATGCGTTCTTCACGGCCTTTCCCAACTCCATAGTGAAAATGGGGCGAATTGGGGTATTGACAGGCCAACAAGGCCAAATTCGCAAGAACTGTCGCGTTGTTAATTAATTCGCCCTGAATATTAAAATTTGAGTGTTAACACTACTAGGCAACACTAGTATTACAAAATGTGGGTGCACTTCATTAGTCCCTGTTCACTTCACTAGAACTTCACTAGAGCAGAATTCACTGCATCCTCGCTAGCTCTTGTTCATCATGAGTAATGAATTTAACAAAATTTAATGAAATCACTTGACATGCATCCTCTGTAGCTCTTGTTCATCATGAGTAATGAATTTAACAAAATTTAGCGAAATCACTTGACATGCATCCTTGCTAGCTCTTGTTCATCATGAGTAATGAATTTAATAAAATTTAGCGAAATCACTTGACATGCATCCTCTCTAGCTCTTGTTCATCATGAGTACTGAATTTAACAAAATTTACTGAAATCACTTGACATGACTAGTGAATTCAATTAAGATCTTGTTCATTATGACTAGCAAATTCAATCAAAATTTAACGAAATCACTTGGTACTCATGAATTTAACAAAATTTAGTGAAATCTCTCGACATGTCTAGTGAATTCAATCAAGATCTTGTTCACTATGACTAGTGAATTTAATCAAAATTTAATGAAATCACTTGGTACTCATGAATTTAACAAAATTTAGTGAAATCACTTGACATGTCTAGTGAATTCAATCAAGATCTTGTTCACTATGACTAGTGAATTTAATCAAAATTTAATGAAATCACTTGGTACTCATGAATTTAACAAAATTTAGTGAAATCACTTGACATGTCTTGTGAATTCAATCAAGATCTTGTTCACTATGACTAGTGAATTTAATCAAAATTTAATGAAATCACTTGGTACTCATGAATTTAACAAAATTTAGTGAAATCACTTGACATGTCTTGTGAATTCAATCAAGATCTTGTTCACTATGACTAGTGAATTTAATCAAAATTTAATAAAATCACTTGGTATGACTATTGTTCATCATGAGTAATGAATTTAACAAAATTTAGTGAAATCATTTGACATGACTAGTGAATTCAATCAAAAACTAGTGAATGAAATCAATTGGTATGGCTACTAAATTCAATAAAATTTAGTGAAATCACTTGTTGTACAGGACAAGGACACCTTTTGTTGTAGGTCCTAGATTAGATTGAATACTAGTGTTTAATTTTGTGAGAACCACTAAGGTGAAAGAATCATTCTCTAGGAGGAGGAAATTGGCATCCTAAGAACCTACTGGGCTAGTAATACTCATCCTAACCCCAGTAGGGCAAAAAGCTAACCCTAGGTCTGGTCCTCAAGTCTAGGGGTCTAAGGTAATGTAAGGTAGATCATATCCATTACTAATTAACTATATTAATTATCTAGGACTTGAGACTTTACTTCAGTGATTTTGTATTGGCGAGGTTTTGCCAGATTTCTCCATTGATTTGGATCTGGCTACCTCTATGTTATGTAATTTTGGGGATATTTTTGAGACAAATTTGCCATATACCGAAAGATCTGACCTCCACTTTCGCCAGGGTCCCATTATACTTCAAGCTATTTTTATGTGTGTTTAGCCTTGATATAAGTGTTCCTCACTTGTGTTTTTGGCTGCCTGCTGAGGCACACAGTCGCCATAAATGCTATTTATGAGAATCCTTAAAAATAACTATGTTTCTGCTACTGAAAAATATGATTTTGAGCGTACTCAAAGGAATTTTCGTGAGAAAAAATGATCCCAAATAAGCCAGATTTCAAAGAAATGAGAATCATAATTGCCAGATTTTTATGATAAGTTCGAGTAGGTAGCCCAGGATTATAGAAGGAATCTGTTTTTCTTCTACTTTCATATCTAGTATGTAGCCAAATTTGGCTAATTTATTTTATGGGTGACCGCCACTTTTGACAACAATGATAAATTCTCAAATTGAATAGAGAAACAGAAAATTTCCTTGCACCACCCTCCAAATTGGTGTTTTTTATTTTTTTCCATCTTTTTTGCATATCAAAGTTCTGGTAAAATTTAACCAAATTTTTTTTTTAGCAAAATTAATCGAATTTGAACTAGAGAAACAGAATTTTCCAAAATTTTCCCAATTTCTTTGTTGAAAAATAGTGAAATTTCGCCAGAAAAAAAATACTGATCCAAATTGTCCTCCAACTTTACTGGACACATTATTGTAATTGTTAAAAATTTTAAAAATTGATTAATATTGGTTTTGAGAACTGATTATAGATACTGTTATTGAAGCACATTTTGTTTCGGGGCAGCAAATTTTTTAATTAAAAAAAAGCCAGATCCTGGTAAAGAACCACATTTTCTTACCAAAGAACCACACCGAGGAATTCTTTAAAAAAATAAATTGAGACCCAACCAAGTTCCAACACTGAAAAAACCCATGAGAAAATTATGCATTTTCTTTTGATTTTAATCCCTGAGAACTTGAGAAGTACTTTACCAAGATTGATTGCTTGAATAGTTTTTGACCTAGTTCCCCACCTAAAGTGTGGGGAACACACTTTAGGGTTTAGGGTTTGTCTTTTTTTGGGCTTTGACATTTTTGCTATAGTGAGGAAGGTCAATGAGGCTATGCCAAAATGTGTCTTTTAGCATGGAGTAACTCTTTGACACACTTCAGGGTTTAGGGGTTGTCCTTTTTGAGCTTTGAAATTTTTGCTTTGTTTTGTGTCGTAGGATGCATATTGTAAGTTTTAGGAATATGCTCAAAGTGTGAAAATGAAGATTGAAATTGTTGAAGTACCATGTTGAAATTTGTCCACATGAAAGTGACTTTGGGTGGGGATATGTTCACCACTAAATTCTATGAACAAGAATCAACATAAAAGGAAAAATCCAAAGAAATAAAATAACGAAAGATAGAGAGTAAGTTGTTTGATGAACATTGTAAAGTACACAAAAGAAGTACACATTTCAAAATCAAGTTAAAAAGAATGTTTAAACACACTGGGAAATAAAATTCAGAATTTGTTTAAGTTTCATTATGAAACCATTGTGTGTTATATTGAGTTTTATGATAACTTGAATATAAAATTTGAATATTTTTAATATAATATTAATCTAAATATTAAGAAGGGTTTGAAATTGATTGGTCAATATGGTTTTGAAACTATTTTTTCATTAGAAAACTAAATAAAATAAATATGTACTAATTATTTAGGATATAAACATCATTGTATATAACAAATACATCATAAAAAAACTTGCACTTTCTCTTTGTTAAAAAAATACATGTCACATATTGAAATGTAAGTTAGGACATTTCCCCACAAAATGAGCTACTTGCATTAAAAAAAATCTATTGAAACAATATAAAAATTTAATGTGTATTAGTGAAGAAGTGTCTTATCAAGTTGAACACTAAACTAAAAACATTATACAACAATTTTTATGATGAAATTTGTAGTTATTTTAGATCTATTCTCTCCCTACTTCTTTTGGGTTTACCAAGACCTAGTTAAAACTATATATTTTATTTTACCTGCACCTTGTTGGTTAGTACACATGGAGTTATAAACTATTAATGTAGGTTGTTGAAACAATGCATAGAAACATATGCCTAAACAATAATTCAATAATGTGTATGAATTTGAAATAAAAATAAAATGTTTAGACTTTGAAAAATTGAATATAGACATGCATGAAAGCTATGTTGTTTTACAAATATTTGTTATGGTGTAAATATATTGTGTAAATAATTTTTTTAATGTATTTTTTTGGGTCAATATTGGAAGCACAATCAACGGTGTCCTTGAATGATGATTTGAATTTAGCCTCAAAAACAAAGGAAAAAAATTTAATTGTTTTTCTAAAAATCTTGGTTGTTGAAAAGTGGTGATCAAATTTTCATTGCCATTTGAACAACCAAGATTTCTGGTTGCAACTAATCCACACATTGGTCGTAATTTAATGATTTGAATCCAATTTGAAAGCAAAAAATATTAATTAATTAATTAAGAAAATTTGATCATGGAAAAGTGGCGACCAAAATTTAGTTGAATGACCAATATTTTTGGTGATAATTGGTCCACACCTTGATCATAATCCAGTGACTTGAATATGATTTTGACAATGGAAAAAGAAATTGAATTTCAAGTAGATTTTTCTCGCCATCATAATGGCCAAGATTTTTTTATCATAACTAATTCACACCTTAGTCATAATCAAATGACCTAAATATGGTCCTAGGGACAAAAAACAATTTGAGAAAAACCTTGACCATTGAAAAATATTGACTGGATTTTAATTTATCTGAAAGACCAAGATTTTTTAAATCAAAACTAGTACACACCCCAATCACAATCCAATGACCTAAATCCAATCCTTAAACTAGGATTTTTTTAAAAAAAATGTTAATTGTTGAAGTGTGGCAATTAGATTGTAATCATCATTTAAACAATCAAGATTTTTGGTTGCAACAAGTTCATGTTTTGATTGTAGTTCAACAACCTAAATCCGTTCACAAAATAAGTTATTAATGAAACATGAATTCTTACAAAAACTTATGAACAGATTAATATTAATAATTAAACTTCGCTACATAATGAAAACACTTGTCTTTTCTATCGGAATGTCTAGTCAATGTTAGGTTTGACTTGACAAAGTGATGCATAATGATTGACATTGAGATGACAATCAATGAAAAGTGGTATGTCAAGTCATTTTTGACAACCCTAATTTTTTAATAACCATGTAGTTTAACAATAATGTCAAAAAATTTGAATGTTATTTTTCCAATCATTTTTGAAGCTACAAAAATATTATGTAATCAAGAAACCTAATTTTCATAAGCATGTCCTTGATTCACAATGATGATTTAATACAAAAGTTTGACTTGGTATTGGACTAATAATGGACCCAAATCTACTCATTTTTTCATGGTGTGAGGTAGGTATAAACCTACTCTTGAGACTATTGTAGATTTAGTATTAGACAATATCAGGTTGGTATGATTTTAGGTCCATATCAGTTTGGTATTAATAAAAGGCTAGTATTGCTTCAAGTGATACTAAATTGGTATGTTTTTCCATACCAATATACATACCAATACCATACACCTAAGTTATTCTTTATATCACAAGGTGCTAGAAGTGAGAAGGTTTTTATGCCTATTTCCTATTCAACAAGGCAAGCAACCGTACACTTATAAGTGTGTGTCAAACTTTTTTTTCTTAGAAAATAGGTATAAGGTCCTTCCCACTCCTAAATAATGGATGCAAAATTTTTCATCTTTTTTAGGAAGGATATTTGTTACTATTCATGAATGTAAGGTGCCCTCCAAATATAGTAGGAAATCATTTTGAGTGTTTTATGAAAGGTGGAAGACATTGGAGAATGCTTTATATCTGCAATGACCTTCCAACTTTTGTAATAATAAGAGGAAGAAACTATATAACACATATAACCAACTACATAATGCTCTAGTCGTATAATCATGATTGTTATATATACATTGTTTCAACATTACTAATGTAGAAACCTCATCATTGCCAATGTGTGGAAAAAGGTAGTTTGCATGGTGAAGGAACCAAGTGGGTCTAGCCTTAATCTTAGCTCCTTAGACCAATCTCTTCAAATTGAGATCAACTAGGTATGTTGTACACTATGATCATGCACTTTTTAATTGGGTTGAAAAGGGATATGACATACAAAAAGTAAAAAAAAACAAGTTTTTCCAATTTTTATGGACAATCTAGCAGTTTTCAAAAGACCTTAATTAGAATATTTAGTGCTCACACCCCAATTTGCTTCTTGTTGTTCGATCCTTACTTGTTCCACATTTGAAAAAAAGATTTGTTTGGAAATTTTCAAAATGTTTAATCTCAGTTATCTTATTGAACCTCACCTATTTTGAAAAATCTCAACTTTGCAACTTTGTATATACCTATTGTATATCAAATTGTTAACCACTTTGATGAAGGTGCAAGTATAGAAATGAGCATGAAGAATAAAAAGTTCGCATTAGCACCAATAATAGTTGTAGACACCTTGTTATTGTTTTTAAAAAAAAATCTCAAATGGTGTATTTCATCATCACATATACATTCCAATTTATGCTACATTGAAGATGGTCCTCCAAATATATCAGTAGATTCATTCATTGTTCCTTCAAATTTATTGTTCTAAATGAAATTCATCTCGAATTGCAAATACAAATTTAAAAAGTTTAACATTTGTGTGAATTCCATGCTTTTGATAAAGGTTTAGGGTTTAGGATAACTAAAACTTTGTTTAGAGATGTGAGAATAATGCAAGAGAGAATTACGAGAAAAAATCTACTTTTGTATTGAAGCAATTTAGCTTCTTCTTATATAGTTACACAACCTAAAAGGTTGTCATGACTCATGAAAGGTCACACTTATTCAGTTGAATCTATGTATAATAGACTAGTGTATTAATTACTTTACTAATAACTTTTACATTCCCACTAGTGCATTGGTTTGTTAATCCTACAACTATTCACTTTGGATGAAATAGTTTCCTATCCATGTTGTATTGTCTTCTCTAATGAAGTAGGGTTTTCCTTGTTCCATGTTTCTTTGTTGAGAACATTTCTTTTGTGGACTTCTCAATTGCATTCTTGGTTGAGCACTACCATTTCAGGTTTCTTTGTTTTCTTGTAATGTAGCTTCTCTATGTTGGCGAACTTTCACAAGGTAAAGTATACACCTTTATCCAACAATGTTTTGAGCTATTGTATGATAACTTCCATTTAAGAAATCACTTTGGGTAAATGATTCTCTTGATTAAAATTTGTTTGATGATTCTAAAGTTTAAATTAACAATTTTGTTTTGAGTTCTCTTAACTCCTTTAGTAATGGCTAGGGATAGTGGAAAGTTGGCATTGGGGTTGTGATACATAATTGGGCCTATGTTGTTGTTGACTTGATATATGGCTGATGCCATTTGCGATTGTTCAATTATTTACATAGTGTAAACAAATGCATCTTAGATTACTTAATCAAGCTCTGATACCATGCGGGAATAATGCAAGAGAGAGAATTAGGAGAGAAGATCTACTTCTGTATTGATACAAGTTTCTTCTTATACAGTTACACAACCCTGAAAGGTTGTCATGACTCATGAAAGGTCACATCTATTCACTTGAGTCTCTGTAGAGCAAACTAGTGTAGTAATAAATTTCTATATTAAAAAAGAACAAAAAAAATTACTAATTACTTAACTAGTAACTCTTACAAGAGATCAAAACCCACCCTGTCTATCCCTTTCACAACACACATTTTCTGATGCACCCAAGCTCAAGTTGCATGATCTGGGGGGCAGTTTGGTCTGAGGAGAACTAGATAGTGCTTAAAAAACTAACAGAGAGGAAGTGAAACATTGCATATTATTATCTAGGTAGAATTTGAGTGCTAAATAGGCTAACAACTTCTAATGGAGCTGATCATACAATTCTGAGAAATACCAATTCCACAATTTAATGCTTTGCATTTCATGTGTAAATAACAAACATCCAAATTCAAAGCTTGTCTATCATATCCCATTAAAAGTGTATAAAATGTGTCGTATTTAAGGAGTTAAAAGTGAAACTTTTGCTTCTAAATTTTGTTTATGCACCCCGGAGAGGGGAGGGGTAGAAGTTGATGCTAGCTAGCTGCTACATATATACAAGCTTTTGCTTTCTTACATCGTGCAATCTGGTCTGCTGGCAAGACCTAGACTTGTTGTATGTCAGCAAAAGCATGGTAGGATACTGAATCAGAGATGATGTATCGGACTGCTGCTATACAAGTAGCTACAGTCAGTACTCCTGACAGTACTACAATGAACCAGTGCCATGCTAACCTCCACTTACTGAACCCCTTGCCCTTCACCTGCAAAGGTCACAATCATGCCACAAAAAATGAATCAGCTCAAGAATCCAAATATTTGATGGATTTCAAACATCAGCTCTCAAGGATCAAAACATTTGATGAGTTCAAAAAATCAGCTTGACAGGAATCAAAACACTTGATGGGTTTCAAAAAATCAGCTCAAGAATCAAAATATATGATGGGTTTCAAAACATCAGCTGAAGAATCAAAACACCTGATGGGTTTCAATATTTCCCCTTCAAACACACATCTCCAATCCACACCACATAATGTACAGCAAGAATTTGAGATTGCTTTCCACGATGGAGGCTAAGATTGAGAATTTTTAGCACCAGTGATTCCTACTCTCTATCATTTCTCTACTTGAATAGTTTTGTCTGAAGGCCTTGGTCCTTACTTTATAGTGTCTCCTGGATATATGTCAAGTTCTCTGATTATATCAACACTGGGGGTAATTGTTCCAGCAATGAAAATTATGTGTCCAGAAATTATGTTGAGAACATGGGGTAGTCACTTAATTTTTAAAAAAAAATTGAAATTGGAATTTGGTTGACAATATGGTATTTCAAAATTACTTTGGAGGTAAAATTAACAAAACTTTGAAATTAAGTTAGGCCCCCAAAAGGATCTTGAAATTATTTATAAAGTAAACAAGGGTAATTTGAAAATATAGTTAAAGATGTTTATTTCATTTATGGATAACTTTTGATATTTCATCAACTACCAAAACTACATAGAAGTAGGTTTTTGTAATGCATAAAATTATAGGGTACATAGAAACTTTTATCCCATTTATAATTAGGTAGCAAAATAATACCTTGCAAAGCAAATGAAGGTGTACCAAGAGAATACAAAGGCTAACATCCTTGAGGTTAAGAAACCATAGTTGCGAAGAGAGGAAGATTTGGAAATATGGGTGAAAGCACATTATGGGGAGTATTCAATGATTTTTTCATGTTTTGAGTTATCATAATATGCAAAAATGTTATGAAAATCTTTCTCAATATTGAGATGGTTGAAATACAAAAAATGCACCACCTAGAAACACAATATGCAGTGACATCCAAGAGCAGTCCCTCGCAATGTGCTTTCACCCACATGGTTTCTATGCAAGAAAGAGAAAAAAGAGAAGGGATGATATAATTGGATCAGTTTGGGGGCTTCTTGGGTGGAAAGAAGAACCTTGAGGTACATGTGGTGGATGATGCCAGACTCGAGCGGGAAGCAAGCCATGGCACCAGTGAAGGTGATGAAGTCACCAAAGAAAGGTAACAGAGCACCAAGGAATGTGCTGATAGTGATATAGGTGCCCCTTGTGATGAAGCGGACAAGCATTCTGTGGACAGACCAATCGCTTTCATCCTTAGTTCTGGCAAAGTAAGTGTCCATGAACTCATACATGGGTGTTGCATAGATCTGTACACACACACACACACACCACACTCTCCCAAACTTTAGAAAAAAACTATTGTTAAAAATCTTTGCAAGATCAGAGATTGATATGTTGTGGGTAAGGTTTTCATATTCCATTTTCTGCCTCTTTTAGTCCCCTTACAAGGCACAAGTCTTCTTGGGTCTACCTGCTCTAACCATCATTCAAAATCCCACATGCCCATTGCCCAAATCATGAAAAGCATTCTGTTATGGAGCATGCTGAGTACAGGGCATTGTGCTGATTTTGCTGCCCATTCAGAAATTTTGACTCAGCCTACAGGGCTCTCGCCCAATTTGCTGACTGGCACCTCAATGGGCAAAATGACCTGTACTGAGCACATTCCATAACATACAAAACATTTTTGGGCCTTGGTGAAAGATTGGGAAAACTTACATGGAGACAGACAAGGGCTTGCAAGAAAGTAGCAGAATTGGCAATTGTGATTAAAGATTTTGGGCCATGGATAGAGAGCAGCAAGTAAGGCTGGACGGCACTTCCATAAGCCCAGTAACCAACAAAAGTGAGGACTAAGAAAGGGAAAGTCCCCACTGTGAATTGCATTCCCAGAGCCTTGTAGATGTTTGTTGTTGACGGCTGCCTGATTGTTGCCTGCAATTGACATGTCCAAAAATTGTGTTCATAAGGATAATCACACCCACCCAGCCACAGGTCCAGTCCTGCCCCATTATGCTTCAACCGCTGTTGGGCAGGTATCAACGTTTGAACATACAGAGAACACATACCCCACATGACATTAAGGTCTGGGGTGACAGATTATGTGTCATAATCTCTCATCCCAGACCTTAATGCCAATGGAATGGTCTCACCCTTCCTGATTATGTTGGTTGCATTGCCTAACTCACTCACTGTAATGGCTTCACCTGGCATCTTACCTAAGGTAACAGGCAGGGGCTCGACCATTCCATAGTACATTATACTCTTGCACTCTCCTAATCTCTTCCAAGTAAACGAAATTGGTTACCATAAATTGCATCATGATCTGGATGGTAGTAGTCTAGCACCTACCTGCATCTCAGGGAGGATACCAGTGTTGTATGCAAATGCAATTGTAGCTAGAGCTCCAATTGCATGGAATGTTCTATCAGCTTTGGTGCCTATCAAGGAGTAGTCCCTGGGTGGACTTTTCAGACCTGTTGTGCAGGACCACAAGTCCCCCACCATATGTTAATCAGGTCAGGAGTCTTTGAGACTAATAATCAATCTTTGAGACAAATTTTATAACTGTAACCATTCATTGATATCTACTGGTAGCTGGTCTTCTTCAAATCAGATACACAACAGAGGCAAAACAATTCAAAGAGAGAGAGTGAGAGAGAGAACATGATATATACCATTAGAAAATGCAAGAGCTATGGCTATGCAGGTGTAGATGAGAGACAGAAGCAGTGAGCAGGTGGAGAAGAATCGCAGCGCATGTAAAGTGGGAACCACGAAGGCAAACAAACCAAAACAAACGCCCGCAATTACAATCCAGGTTGCTAGCTTCAGATTGCTGCTGTTGTCAGTGCTACTGCATGCAGCCCATATTGCCTGCAGAGCAAAAATTGCAACAATTAGCCCACCCATGGATGGACTAACAACAACAGGAAGCTTTAGCTTTATATATTTCTTTGAAGCACAACAGCAGACCCGAACTGACAAGCCGTTGACAGCTTCAAGTCAAGCTCATTGGCAGAAGGCCGGCAGGAATTTCACCTACACACCATTAGGTTTGAACTCAGGACCTTTTTTTATATTAATCTAGGCTGCAACAATCCTTGTGTAATGCAGGATCCAATATTGTTTCTTCAATGGAAACAATTTTCAAGGGGAAGATAGATAAAATTTGCATGCCATTTTTCAGGTCTCTTAAATTGGAGAAAAAGTTGTCATCAAACTGACCTTACTTTCATCAACAATCACCTGTCCTTGATTTTACACTTTCCATGATTTATAGCATAATTGTCACCTATCCTTGTCTCTGTCCATAATTTTGCATAATCATCAAATTGTTGTCCTTTTCAGAATCTGAGGCAGTATTACCTTAAGAGCTTCACCAGCCAAAATGATTGTTCCCACATTTGCAATACTCAAGTTGAAGTACTGCACAAACCATGTCAATCTGTACATGCCACGACCTGCGGAGGAGGGGAAAAAACCAAATTAGCTAGCACACACAAAATACACATCCAGATCATGGTCACAAAAACTGGAGCTCCAAAGTTGGAGCTCAAACTCAAAAAAGCTCGAGCTTGAATTCAAAAGCTCAAGCTCGAACTGGAAAGCTTGAGCTCAAACTCTGAAAGAGCGCAAACTTGAATAACGTTTGAGCTCAAACTCGAAAGCTTGAGCTAGAACTCAAGATCTCAACCTCAAACTCGAAATCTCAAGCTCGAAAGAGTTCAAACTCAAGAGCTCAAGCTTGAAAAAGTTCGAGCTTGAACTCGAGACCTCAATCTCGAACTTGAACTCCAAAGCTTGAGGTCTGGGAGTTAGATACATTATTATGGCCTGATCTGCAGCAGACGTACCGTAGATGTGACCTGCAAGGTCGCGGTAACGAATGTGGCGTTTGCCGCCAGTCTCATGAAGACTCCCCAACAAGCAGTTGTTGTAGAAAGAGACGACGCCGCCGCCAATGAGGCAGAGGGAGCCGGTGGCCCATCCCAGATACGCCATGATGAGAGCTGGGTAGCCCAGAATGAAAGCATTGTTCACTGCTGCAATGAAGTGGAAACCCACTTCCCACCAACTATCTGCAGCAGAAAACATTTTTTAAAAACAGTCACAAAATCACAAAATCTTTGCAAAAAATGTCATAGATGAGATTCACATTTCTGTGTGTGTGTGTTTGCTGAGACTCCGATCAGCTGCAGCATTTCCGAAATACAAAAAACCTCGAATTCTGATCTTAACTAGTGCACGAGGAAGACAGTGCAACAAAGACTCGAGACCTTGGCCGACGCGATGGACTGTCTCTCTGGACACTGGCGGCGGCACTAGTGCCCCACTAGACGTGAACTGCTTAGAGCTGCCTGCATGAGCTTCGACGTGATGATCATGATCCCCGGCTGCGCCATGGGCTGCTGCTGCTTCCGGATTGCCGTGGTCCAATGGCCCTGCATCATCAGATTGCTGATTATTATATCCTCCCACATTGCAGACTAGCGATGGCACCGTCGACTTCAACCCCGCCGGCGGATCTGCAGTTCCTTCTTCGTGAACAACCATCGACATCATCGCAGAGCCTAAGACCTTCTCCCCCACCATCCGCTACTTCCGAAAGCTAGCTAGCTAAGACCCCCAGTTGGCAACTGAGCCCAGCTTCGCGGATCGATTGTGCAGGGGTTTGATCAATCCAGTGTGTGATCAAAGATCGCGAAGTTCAGCTACTTCCAAACCTTTACAGTCTATATGATTTGCTCGCCTGCAGCTTGAACGTCGGCTCCTGCACAGCTGAATCTTTAAAGCAGCACACAACAGCGTCGGCTCCTCCTGCACCAGCTTCCGGGCTCCTTCCAGATCTCCTCGACTACTAGCTAGCTAGCCTGAGACTACAAACATCGATCACTGCTGCTGGTCCGGTAAAACCGGATCCTTCCTTCCTTCCTAGCTAGCTATCTAGCTAGCGAGATCAGCAACACACAATATGTATCCGCTGACCAGCTGATTTGTCGCAAATTCCGCGAACAGCTAGCTCAGTTGTCGACAATATGACGGGCTCATTTGACAGTAAGTCTAGACTCTAGAGGCTCGATCGAGAACAGTACTACTGCAAAGAGGAGTCCTCTAAAGCAGCAAAAGAGTTCATGTGGGGTTCACAAAATTTGCGCATGCACTAGCTTCCAAAACTGTGCAACAGTTGTTGTTGTCCTGATCATCGACTAGATCACTAGAGCTCTGCAAAAAATTTCTCTCATCCAATTTTTTTATATATACCAACGATCGACTCATGTGTACAGCAACGTCCGTCCGTCCCTCGTCAACTACTTCTGTCGCCGCCGCCGCAGCCGCTAGCTACAGACCAGGGGGAATCATGAGCTAGCCGCCAGAACCAGTTGAGGCCGAGTTTACCACAAGCCAGCTGCAGCGATCCGCCTCATCATCACCATCATCAACCCAGCTCTGGGTTAAGCAACAGTACACCATGACAACCGCAGTAGCGCCACAGTACACACACACAGACACAACCTTTCTGCAGCAGCTGATCCAACTCCCGATCCACAATATATAAATTAGCAGCAGCAGCCAAGAAAACCACACAACAGCAGTAGTAGGATCTAGTATTAATCCCGGTATTCAGCCTCGCCATCGCCGGCTCTCACATTCGTTGCTCACGTAATTAATTGTAGATAGAAAGATGATTAGTTGGTAGTAGTAGTAGAAGAAGAAGAAGCGCGCATGGCGGAAGATGAGTGGGGTCCAGCAGCTGCTACGAGCACAAGAGATGGGGCGCGCGATCACACGAAGCTAGCTGAGATCGACAACGACACGTTCATGGGTGCAGCAGCAGTGCATCTATCTCCCCAGCTTCCCCGGCCCGGCCCTCCCGCCCTCTCTCCCTGCCAGCCGGAGTTAGCCAAGGGTCTAGCGAGCAGCTGGAGGCCGCAACACATGAGACGTGGGTCCCAGCTGCTGCAGCTCCAGCAGTGGAGCTCGACGGATGGATTGATTCCTTCCGCGCCGCAGCAGCTCGCCTCATCTCCCTCCGCCTACATAACTCCACCATCCCCACCGGCACACACAAAAACCACACACAGCAATCCGCTCTCCTGCCCCTCCTCTCTCCCCAAGACGCACTAGCTAGAGAGGGAGGGAGAAGAAGAGAGAATCATGTTTCTCATCCATGTGCAGATGGATGAAATTTTTGGATGAAATTTCCACTTGGAGGTGCATTCTCTCCTCTCTTACAAAACATATGTGCTGGAGACAGAGAGAATGAGAAGAGGAGGCCTGAACCGTGTTTCTCATCCTTGTGCAGATGGATGAAAATTATAGTAGTTCAGAGAATGTGCCTTTGGAGGTGCATTACTCTGTTCTCTCTCCCGCAACATATTGCGCTAGAGAGAGAAGGAGAAGAGGAGGGGGACCACGTTCTCATCCAAGTGCAGATGGATGAAATTTATGTACCAAAGAATGGACCCTTGGAGGTGCATTCTCATATGCGCTAGAGAGAGAGAGAGAGAGGGAGAAGAGGAGGGAGGGGACCATGTATTTATTATCCATGTGCAGATGGATGAAATTTAGGGATGATGATTGGATTGCACAAAAGTTAACACTATAAACTCCAAAATGTGGTTGATTAAAAATCACATAATGATGATTATAATATGGCCTTTTGTGCCCATTTTTTGGCCTTGCTTACTTACCTAGGCAACAATATATTATTGTGCTTAGATTCATTATAGAGTATAGTAGCTTAAGAGGGATTTTGGCCCCTATGTTTTAATAAAAATAATAAAAGGTCTATTTTATTTTTATGTGAGGATTTTTGGAAGATGATATTTTGGCTTGTGTCGAAACTTGAGATTAGTTATAGGGCTATAATAATATCTTGAAGGATTTTGGTTTCTTTTAGAGGATTTTTTGAACATTATATTTTTGCATGGTGAAATATTTGAGTGTTTCCATAATTCTTCTTTTGCCTTGCGATACTTTTACAAGCCTTTTTATGAGGCAGTGCATTTTTGTGAAGGTAAAAAAAATTTATGAACATTTTTTATTTACCCTGCCCTTTTCAATGCTCGGGGTTAATATATTTACCATTTAAACTATACTACTATTTTGATAAATAAAATGGGGGTAAAATTTTTAGGGTAAATCAAAATTTGTATACCTCATATTCATACAAGAATATCACATTGGCAAATGGCAAAACTAACGAAGAAACACAATTAGTCGTCACATTAACAAACATGATCACATGACATTCAAGACATTCTTAAGAAATACCTAGTGTTTTGGGAGGGGGCGTGAGGAAGGATCAAGTGAGGTTCTAGGGTTTCCATATGAACTTAGAGGTTTTAAGTTTTTTTTGGAATTGTCATTGGAACCTAATTGGAGAACCAAATTTATTTTCAAAATGAAATTAGAACTTGAACCGAAGGTGTTACCTTATTTTTTAAATATTTAGGTTCTCTAGAATTATAACCCTTTGTTTTAGTTGATTGGTTGTACATAATTAATATTACATGATCTTTATCTTGAAGTGGTTGTATTAGTTGAACAAACTAACTACACTTTTTCTTTTCTTTTCTTTTTCGCTAGTTTTGTGTAATGGAAATGGAACTGGACCTTATTTATCTTTGTGAAAGTGATTGGAATTGAAAATTTTAGAATTTTGAAAACCAATTTAAAACCGATTCGATCAAAAAAAAAAAAAAAAAACTTAGGACCAAAACCAAAGGCTCCTTTTGAAATCACAAACAAGACAATACTAAAATTTTAAAAACCCTTTCAACAAAGCATTTTTCTAATGGCAAATGATAAAAGCCAACAATTGTGGTTAAAGCTTGTAAATTGACAAGAAATGAGAATTGTGTTTTTTTTAATTAATAATTATTCATCATAGCGTAAAAAAATTCAACATAATCAAAGGTTTTTTTGCAATTGTTTGATGTAAAAGAATTACTAGTTATCAATATCCAAAAACAATTGGTTGTTATGTAAGTTATTAAAAAAATTGAATAATAACCATCAATTATGCTTTAAAATAGGTTATTGAATAATTGGTTGATAAACTTCTCCTATTACCCTATAAATTATTATTCAATTATAAGGTTTTAAAAATAAAAATAATAATAGGTTTTTACATGTCAAGTGTGTTTAAGGTTTGAAGTTCTACAAAACATTGAATGGATAAATCATTTATGGGGATATATTTGTGAGAATATATCAAGATTAAACATATACCACATGACTAGTTATTATTATTTTTTCATACCTTTTTATTTATCATACCCAATCATTAAACATTTTAGACTTATTCAAATTTTATCCTACCTAGTTGGAACAAGTTTGAAATTTACAAATTTACTTACCTAGCAGGTAATGTTTAGACTAATGTTGGTTGATTATTGAGTTTTGACTTAGTTATCAATTGGATTATTAATAACATATTAGTTGGTTATTGGATTTTTGGTTTTTCCTAAAGATGAATCCAATGTTGAAAGAGTAGAAGCCCATGTAAATGAAACCTTTGGTGCTTCATTGAGGGTTTTGCTATTAAACCAAAAAGTTATGACATTCACTTACTTCTATTGCTTATTCTTTACCTTGGTGATCCAACACCTAAGTTTATACAAAGGTACAAACCAATGTTGATAAGTTTTTGGACTTCAACAGGTTCAAGTTATAGGTTAAGTCAAATTCTAAGGTCTTTCGGTTTAGATATTCTTGAAACCACCATTGAATTTTAATTGAAAAATAACTCATTTTCAAAATTGAATTAGAACTTGAACCAAAGGTGCTACCTCACATGTAAATGGTGGAATAAAAACAATTCATTTTTCAATAACTCTTACAAAGTAACTTCATTTGAAGTCACTAGCACCCCAAAAATGAAAATGTCATCGTCATCATTTAGTATTAATTCAACAATGCCATCAATTCCATGATTTAAGAATTGAAATGCAACCACCAATAATGGCATCAAAATCTTGTTATCATATTCTACTACCATTCATATCATTTTTGCCTTTCCAACAAATGTTTTCATCAAATCAAAGAATTTATAATGCATGTCCAACATTGATATTAACATGTTGTGAGCCTTGTTAACACTATATAAATAAATGCATATGGAAAAAATGGAATCAAAATTGTTTAGATTTTTGCCATCATACACACATGCACTGCCCTCTAATTCAAACTCAAAATTCCCCCTCAAAAAATTGACAGAGGTAATTTCAAATTATTCAATTTCATTTTGCATACATACACTTCTTGAAAGTGTAGCATTTAGGGAATAAAAGTAACCAATATCCTTGAGTTTGATTGAAAATACATTATTTCACAACTACAAACATAGTTTCAACAACCATTTTGCAAACAACCCATCTATGTGCATCAAGCAACCAACTACTTTGTTAGTCTTGAGTTTATTGTTCCCATAACAAAGATTGATGGCATCTTGATATTTCAAGGTTTCTTACAACATAATCAATTGTTAGCAAATTTCATTTTCATTGATGTTTTCAATTTTTCATGGTAGAACCCAATGTCAAGGCATGCCCTTTCTCATTCATTATGTCCTTTGCTAGACTTCTTACTCTGTGTAATTATTTTTTGCAAGGTAAATTATGTGGCCTTCAAATTGACCTCCCAAAAACCAACACAAACATTGGTATCATTGCAAGCATATTGGCATGTTTTGTTAAAAGCATGGTCCCTACTAAGGAACTAGAAGTGTCAAAAGAACACATTTCAACCATTAAAATAAAAGTTCATGCGAAGGTGAATAGATTGCGACCTTCATCCTTCACATATGCAATTAATTTGTCCAACAAATTTTAAGATGATAAGAAATCTTTGATATATGTTGTCATTACAATTCTAGTTATGTCAATAGCTTCAAAAAGTTCCACTATCACATGGCAAGGTACCCATTGTGAGTTTATAAAATTAATCATATTAAAAATAAATGTTTTTTCCACTAACTTTCCACAATAGAAATAAGCATGTAGGCTTTAGCAACAAACAACAAGAAGTCCTTCATGAATTTCTTATGTTGTGCATCATCCTTTTTATGAAGATTATTATTCCCAAAATGATTTGTGATGGCCCCATAACCAACACCGAATCTACTTTTGGATTTTTCCTAACATTGCTCCTTTGCAACATGAACTGAATTAACAGTCTTCCACCTACACCAAATGCATGGATGTTTAGCCAAGTTATGTTTTTTCATAAAATTATTTATTGTTTTCATGTTGTTGGTTACATGAAATCATACATTTCCTCTTTTTAGTGGTACTAATAAAACTATAAATTTGGGAAATAAAGTGGCAAATCACACAATGCATGCTTTGAGGCATAACAACAAATTTTGGTTCATTGCCATCATTCACCACATTAAAAAATTAGGGGACAAACAACTAGTAATGCCTTTTAATTTAGGGTCAATCGAATCTTCAATACCTCCCATGCAATTTCTACTTCCACATCCAAGTTGCATGCGGTTATAATGCTTCAAAAGCAAATGATTCATTTGGTGTTGAAATTGAACTAGCCATTAGCCCAAAAACCTTAGTTAAGTTCCCCATTTCCAAGTCATTAGCATCATCATAATCTTATTGCATGTTATCATTTAAATTGAATGTTTCAATCTCTACCATTTTGCACTTTGATTTTGTGAACATTTAAGAAAACTCCAAAAGTGATGAGGAATTTGTTGATACAAACAAAAAAAACAAAGTGGGTGGTTGTGATTCTTGATGCAACAAGTCAAGTTCATTAAAGAAATGTTCAATAGTTTGGTTTTGAAAACTATCACTTCAAGAATCAAAATCCTCAAACTAAAATTTTAATGCAAAAATAAGGTTTTGGTTCAAAAACAACAATAAGGTTTTAGCATTTCAAGACTCATGATGACCTCAAACATACAAATAAACTCCATTTTGGCAAACACATTATGAAAAGAATCACCTAAGCCCTTTGGATTTCAAAGAATAGTAATGAACCATTTTTAGGTCTTCAAGCAACAAAAATATAGCATTTAATTCCAAGCTTCGTACAAAACAAAAAATTAGAAATTTTCAAGCACATCTATTAACTATGAACTTATAACTTACTAGTAGATTGTGCAAACATTAGTTTGATTGATGGGAGTTGACACGTGAATGCATTGAACCCAAATTATGTATTGCCAATGACTTATCAATCTTTAGCTCTGATTTGTCCCTTCAAAAATTCAATCAAGGTCAAAGCAAGATAAAATAAAGAAAAAAAGTAAATGTTTCCATCTCAACCTTGCGCCACTCATATAACTACCATAAAGTACATCACATTAAGTTAAAGTATGTGTCAAGTAACATTTATTTTTTATGTAAAGTTTATAAGAATCTAATTCTAAAAAAATAAAAATAAAATGAATTTTTAAAATACATAAAAATACATTTGAAACCAACTGAAAAATATGTGTTCAAACCTACTATTGGGATAGGAAAATTGATGAAATTGATATGTAACAAATTAGGAAATGAAGGTCAATATATGTTTCAGCAATTCATTAAAAAAAAATCTATTTCCTTTTTGTACTTGACACCTACTTGAAACCAAAAGCCCATGTTCAAAAGTAGATGTCAAAAGTTACTTGTATTTTGAAAAACCTACTTAAAACCTAATTTTACAATTTGAAATATGAAAATTAATGCACATTAGTGTAAGCACTTTTTTTTTAAATCGTTGAAATGAAAGAATTCAATGTTCCACAATTCTATAATGAGTGTTTCTTGCTATTTTAAATTTACTTGTTTCAATTTTGACAAGGTAATCAAATTATTCACTTTATTTTGCTTACACCCATCAATGTTTACACAACATTGAAAGGAACCACAAAATCACAATTAACAATTACAAGTGGCTATTGAAAAGGTAAAGCCTTGAAGCAATCCATCTTGACAAAAAGTAGAAGGCTATCACCAAAAGCCAAATTGAAAAATGGACAACGAAATTGTGCTTGAAGGAATCTATGCCAACAAAAAGCAAAAGGGCACCATTAGAAGCCAAAGCAATAAAGGAGAGACAAGAGATGAACAATGAACTTGTATTTGAAGAAGGCCATCACCAAAAGCTGATGCAAGAGTGGAGAGATGGACAATAGACTTGTGGTTTAGGGTTTTCGGTTTAGGCAAAAAATGAATAATGAATATCTAAAAAGATGAAAGAATTTGGATGAAGAAAAGGATGAAGATCAAAAAAATAAGGGGTGTGGGTGAATGTGAAAGGTCCCCATAAGGTTTTACATAGTGTATTGATTTCTTATAAAGAGATACCCTGCCAACAGGGTATTTATGGGTATGGTAAATCCTAATACCAGGCTGGGCAGGTTCTTTATTGAGTATTTAGTCTAATTATTAGCCCAGGAAATGTCCAAATTTAATTTTTCCTGGGTTAATAATTAGACTAAGTCTGGAGGAGGCCTCACTCATGAAGGTGAAGACACCATTGTAGGTGGTGCACTGGTTCACCCTGCTCACACCTCATTCATTAAACCCTAAAACCTACAAGTTCTAAATCGCTTTCTGGTGCAAATCAAAGTGTGAAGTAGTGTTACCATGCTTCTTTTCTTCACAAAGCAAAGAAAGTGGGTAAACTTTATGAATCAACAAAGGTGCATTAAACCAACTGATGAAACCATAACATTCACATGTGAAAACAAAGCATTTACATGAATTGAGCCACGAGTCTATTTAGGGTTTAGGTCTACTGGCATTAGGGCAGAACCCCTGCCAACATGCATAACACTTTTGAGATGAAATGCAATCAAGTTATATGTGGGTTTGGGTCACTTAATTAATTTCAGTCAACATACGAGCATAAGATGTAATGCTTGCAAAAGGTGTTGTATAGTATGATAATTGCTCTTCATTGACCACACATAATATGGTTAGTCTAGATGATTTTGGCCTTGTGTACCAAGGCAAGGATATTGTGTTTACATTCATTGTAGAGCTTAAGGGATTTTGGCCCCTAGGTAGTAGGTCTATTTTTATGTGAGGGGACTTTTGAAAGATGATGTTTTGGCTTGTGTTGAAACTTGAGATTTGTTGTAGAGTTATAATATCTTGAGGGATTTTGGTTTCTTTTAGAGGATTTTTTGAAGATTAATATATTTTTGCATGGTGAAATATTTTAGTATCCATAATTCTTCTTTTGCCTTTAAGATACTTTTTAATATAAATGGCAAGGTCACAATGTGACACACCCCTTGTTTAAATATTGTAGTACCTTTTCAGGTTCATCATTAATGTGTTAAATAATTAATATAATTTGAAGATTTGGATTTAGCCCTTGAGTTTCTGATTTTGAAAATTTCAGCAGATAACAAATAAATTCAATAATATTGTTAACATTTTAATTAGTTTCTTATCATGCTTTTGGTTAGACTGATGAAAGACTTTTTGAATGGGTTGTGGGTTCAAATTTATGAGCATTGATTGAATTTTTGAGATTTTTGAGATTTGATATTTTTTTTCTCTGAAAAATTCAGCAAAAGTGAAAATTATATAATTTGTGCTGAACCTGAAAAGGTGCTCCTGTAGTCTCTCTTCCAATATGGCTTATTAAAATAATTTCCCAATCCCATCTTTTTATTATCCCAATTTTCATGTTTGATAGGTGTTGATTGGGAAAGAAGTTTAGTCAGCCATATTGAATGTTATAAGCATTTTGTTGGAGGCCCAAATTTCAGGTATGGGTGGAGTTGTTCTTAGTAAAATGACCTATGATTGTACTTTAAACAAACTACAGTTTTCAAGTAGTGTGAAAGTGTTTTCTGGACATGTTCATTTTGGCACATGATACAATGAATGGCCTCCATGAGGCCTAGTATAAAATTTAAAAGGGCGTGTCTGATGGGCAAGTCAGAAGGATTGGTCTGAGTGGTGGCATTCAAATAGTTTCTCGCTTTATAATGTCTGATTTTTTTATTAATTATGGTTGTGGCTGAGGAAACAATTTACACTCTTATGTGAGAAGCTTCAAGTTCAAACTTCAAACCTCTAACACTAATCAAGTGAAGGTCATTTGTGTCCACCCATTTTTTTTTCACCTTGCCATGTTTTGAACCCATGATCTCTCGTGTTACTAGTATCACACGGCATGTAACATGCTAGGTAGCATGTGCCAAGGGCCTTGTAGCATGTTACATACCCCCTAACACCTATGACATGCTCAAAACATGTATAACATGGACCCAAAACATATCTACAAATGTTGAGGTGAGAAAAATAAAAAAGGGTAAAGGATAGACTGGGGGAAAAACAACTATAACCATATTTTTGTACTAATTGCATTAATAAGCATGGCCATATGTAATGTTAAGATATTTTAGATGCATATAATACTTGATGTTTGATAAGGGGTTGATGATTTGTTTCTTGTTGCATGGACAGGCACTTTGCATTTGAGAGTTGCAACTACATTGAAATTATGTAATCAATCAATGTTATGAAATGTTAGGAACTCTGAGAACACATTCCCATGCAAATAAAAAAACAGATATCACTTTGTGATAAGTCAGAATTTCACTCACAACACTTGCAAAACTCTTGCATTTGGTCAATGCTTGATTCAATAGAGTTGTGAGCATTTGACAATTCATGGTTTAAAAATGAAATTCAAAATTCAGAAAAATGTGATTTTTGAGGTTTTCAATCACCAAAGTGAGGAAATGAAAAAATTAAAATCACTAGATTTGAATGTGTGATTTTCATTGTGTAACCAAACATATAGAAGAATGATTAAAGATTTTTATTTCGTTTCTATTTATAGTCTAGCTTTGGCCAAATCTTCCTAAGGGTAAGGATAATCATAAATTTTCTACATCTTCCAATGAATGATCGCCACTTTGCCTAGCAAAGAGAAATTCCAAAAAAACACACTAGAGCTTGTGAGGTGATTATGAGCACAGGTAGTTGGAAGAAACCAATGGAAAGTTGCTATGATCACAAGAGCCTACTGGAAAGATGTTCTAACCAAGCAGGGTTTCTTTGTGACGTAGTCAAAGTGGCAATCATCCAGAAAATGTTTTAGCCAAATTTGGCTACAAACTAGATATGAAGGTACAAAAAATCAAAATATTCTTGGCTACCCACTGGAACTTATCATAAAAACTTTGCTACTTGGAATTTTATTTTTCACCAAAATCTGACAAACTTGAGCCTTTTCTTCATGAAAAATCCATTGAAAAAGTCAAAATCATTTTTTTTAGGTCAAAAGTTGGTGAAAATTTGTCAGGAAAAGAAACATTGTTCAAAAAATTCAAATTAAACCAAGTATGAATTTTTTTTTAAAAAGCATGCTTTTGATAGTAGTGATTATGGAGCACAATCTGATTAAGAGAATGGTGCTTAGATAAGACCTGTTGAATTTGTACCATTGATTGTTCATTCATTGTCCATTTTTTGTCTAATAATTCACGACAACCATGTAACAATGCTTCCAATGAACTTTCATTCTTCTCTTTTTTCCCCCTCTTTTCGCACATCATGTGTTTTTGGCCAATAGGTATCACATGAAACATGAACGCATATGTCATGTCTCATGGGTGTTCAATTATTCTTCATTACAAGCTCAAGGGTTAATGAGACAAACCCATAGCCCCTCAGCCCCTCCCCTTCTCAAATTTAGTCTATAAGTATTGTTCAACAAGCTAGCAAACTCCCCCACCCTAATGCCTTCTAGGAATTTAGTTGATATCTAGCTCTGCCTCACGATGAAATGAACTCACAAACATTTGTAAGGTGGCCATGAAGCTAGTCATGATTCCCAGCTACTTGTTGTCAAACTCTTTTGGTTCCATTTGAAAAATATATTTTTGGTATTGTTTTCTTCGCATTTGTTTTATTAGCTTATGATGTCTAGCATGGTGAGTGTGCCACTACACCGAACCCTTTTCTCCATTTAAAATTAAAAAATAAAAAATTGAAACAAATGAAAATGTCCATTGCAAAGAAAGACTACCTAATTTTTGTATAGAGATATTTAAGGACAGGATTTGAACAATAAGTAGAACATTTGATTAGCAGCCTACCTCTATATCCATATTCATTAGATTGACATTTCTACCAACAACCCAAGTTCGAATGTTGCAAATGTAACAAACAACTTGGTTTGAAAAAATCAGTAGATCAAAATCAATTGTAATGAATCTCGTGTATTAACACTACTAGTGACTAGGGGCTAGACAACTAATACAAGTGACCCTGCTGAACTGTTAAGGAGTAACCGAACCATTAAACCCTAAACCCTCTGATGACACATAAGGATATGATCAACCCTAGGGTGAACTCAAGTAGTATAGGGTTTTCTGCCAAGACAAAGAATAAGGTCCCTTTTTTCGTGATAGCAAGGGCCCCTCCACAGGTGGGGTCCTTAGCATATCCTCCATATCCTCTTGAACAAAAAGAAAGCTGAAGAAGAAGCACAAACAATGCGGGCACTCCTGTGTGAGGGCCTCTGGGGCCCCTGGAACTGGATGCCAGCAATCTGGTCGGGTTTCCTAGGATAAGAGATGGATGGGTTGTCATCAAGGGCAAGCAAGAGCTGCAAAATTGGGGAGTCCCAAGGGTTGAACAGTACTACTACAAACTACAAACACTGCACTCTCTTCCACCAAACACATTGTAATAAATATCACATCAAAGTTACATACTTTACAATAGAGTCCTTTCCCTTACGTCTCCTGCAATCCCTATCCGTAACTCTGCTTCATCTCTGCTTCATCACTTAGGTGTGTACTTGTGTTAGTTCTGACATACATTCTCAGATTCAAACTCATGGTGTTGCAAATTTAAAAAGCTTCATGCAGTTCAGACACACAATCCACAACTCCAAATGTGCATACTTCAACAGCCCTCCACTTTCTAACCATGTTTCTTTGTACTTATATTATATAACCTGTAATGCTGCAAGCTTTGCGCATTACAATATTGATTCATGTTATCCGCAGAAAATGCCCTTTCCCTACTTCTTCATAGACGGAATGATGGCTTTAATTTGATGAGATAACTTATAATTGTCAACTGATTTATGGTGTACAAACCAGTGTTGTTGGTCTGATAAAAAAGGCTTACACATGGTTTCAACAATGATCTCAAAATTCATACCAACCTAGTCCATTGTTTTAAAGATCACTCAACCAATCCATATTCGATTTCCTTCAGAATTAACATGATGTATTTTCAGTTTCATCAACTGACATCAATTTGATATCAATTTTCTAAGCATGCAGAAATTCAAGGCATGTTCCTTGAGTGAATATTTTTTGATTGAATGAAGGGAGCAAAAATTATGAGATAAAAACTAGGATAGAGTTAATTGGACAAGTCAAACTCATAATCACCTCAATTTGTGTAATCATGCAAAAGCATGTGTTGTGAAGTACTCTCTAATCCCATTATAAAAGATTTTGTAGTTTGTCATGAGAGTGACCTCTGAATGGTTTTTTTCAAATCTCTCGAATAAAAGGTTTCTTAGAATTCCCAAGTTCAAAGTGCCAAAACTTGGGAGATTCAAAACCTCTTTGAAACATATTTGATTGAGCTTTATTGTGTTAGCATTTAAGAAAAACTTCCCAACACTAGATGAAGCTCCTCACATAAACACCATTCAATGCCCAAATAACATTCTAAATGAACAAAAGTTGAATTTTTCTCTCCCATTGTAGTTATGATGTTGTCCTCCTCCTTCCTTTGGTATGAATATGTGAAATCTGTTACAAGCTATGGGAATCATTTCCTTATGATTAGCTCTTTTTTTGGTTTCCCCCACTTACTTATTATGGATGTGTTTTGTTTTCTTGTTGTGAATATTGGGATAACATTAAAGTGCATCATCAATTCATAGTACATCACTTACTCTCCAATTTGCAATAGTTTGTTGATGCCAATTCGTTTATAATATGTGTATCACATATGAGGACAATATTAACATGGAATACAATTATACTAGACTAACATTAATGAGAACTCATCATACATGCATAGAGTTTGATAACAAATATGAATTAAGAGCCCAATAATATAGATAGGCAAATAGGTTAAATGGGCCACCTTCTTCTAGCTAATTATACCTTGGTCTTGAGCCTTAGAGTACCTCCTTTGTAGACGTCAAGATAGGGGCGCGACTTTGAAAAAAATAGAGATTTTTTTTCTGTCAGTTTTACATTCAAAAACACAAAGGAGGTTAAACTTTCACACATTGTTCTTCTATTTTTGAAGTTGAAAAAACATTTGTAACCTTCAACCTAACACTTCCAACATCACAAAAAATGTTCAATTCAATAAAGAAATGGGGATGATATAGGATGTTTGGTGTAAGGGGGTTTAATGTTCGTTGATGAATGAATTTTTAAAAGTTAGAATTTTGAGTTTAAAATCTTTGATCATTGCTTCTTTACCTTTGGAATACAAAGAATTTGTAAAACCCTAGTTGGCACACCCATCAAATTTTTAATCACTCAAAACATACTAAGAATGAGGCAAATATGAGGTTGAAAAATATGGGGTTGGAATTAAAGAGAGGTTTAAAGCTATTTTTTCAAAAAAATAAAAAAAACTATCACTTAGTGTCTTCTTACATTTTTTTCCTTTATTTATAACACTGGAAGAAAATTTTATAACCCTCCAATTTGCACATCCAATAACACAAAAATCACTCAATTTGGTTAAGGAATGAAAAAAATACTTGAAAATGTTTGATGATAAATACATGTTCGACAATAGGTGGTTCTATTTTATTCACAATCGCTTTCAAATGAAAAACCACAATTTTGATGTGTGAAAGTACTTGCACTTCCACCCTGAAGGTTTTCATATGGTCCTCATATCCTTAAAGGCTTCATTATCATGCCTTATTTTATACATGAAAATTGTTCTAAACCTAGGCTTCAGGTTACAATCAAGGTTTGTCAAGGTATGAATCCCACCACTAACATTAATCCTAAGATTCATACCCTGCCCAACCTTGACAAATTCTCAAGCCATGTATTTGCATGAACAATATTGACCATTATCCATATTGCACATAAAATATTTATGTTAGGTGCCCAAAGCTACAAGTGTTTGTTTATTTGGTATGAACTCACATGTGTTTGGGAAAGAACATTTTTACAAGTTAATAATTCCATTTGAATATTGTGTGCAAAATGAAAGTAAGCAAAAAAAATAGAGAAGTTCTTGTATACGTCAAGGCATTCTTAAGATTGAATTCTCCCTTGTGGGTTTATAAATTCTATCAAAACTTTGGTAGATCTTTTGAAAAATAACAAAATAACAAAAAGATAGATTCAAATACAAACATGGTAATGGTTTAACATGTTCACCTCCACATGTAAACATTCTTGTGCACCTAGTGAATCCTAACATGAAGCACTTCTAAAAATGGATGGATGGTATCATTATTGAAAACATCTATGAAAGCCCAATGTTTAAGCAACATCAGACTAGTTAGTGATTGAATTAGAAGACATATCCCAGACCATTAGCTTATGAATACTATTGGGGTCATTTATCCACAGAGAATCAATGATCCCTTATCCTTGAAACAAACCGGGGTTCAACTCCCTCACAAGGTGCTTACAAGTTTAAAACTCAATTTATACTTGGGTGTTGTGTTTTAGCCACATTTCTGTCTTTAAATATTTTGGCAAGTTGCCTTCTCATGCTTGCTGGCCACTGAATGTGTGCTACAGATCAAAAGTCTGAGGTGGAGGAATAAAGAAGCCCTAATGCTTACCATCTGAGTGCATCAAACTCCAGAGCTGTAGATCAAAGCAGATTGCCTGACTCTAAATGACAAATCTGAATTGGTGCACTGCACAGCTCTGTCCTGCCACTGGAACAAGTGTTGGCATATACGGTAGATAGTAAATACCCGTGTTGTGCAAGTATTAGAAGCTGCACCAAACCCCTGTCAGGTATCATCAGGTTGGTTCTTAAGGTTCATATTAACTGTGACTCTCAAATATTCAAAACACCCAATTCTTGATATATATGTATGTATGTATGTAGCAAATGGTTCTCAATATTTTTGGGAAAGCTAAATTTAAAACTGCCTTTCTGATTCTTTCATGCAAAAATTTGATGGGTCTTTCAAAATAACTGAAATCAGCAGCAGCAGTTATTTGATTTCTTTTTAATTCTTTGTACTCTGATTCTGAAAAATATTTGGAAACCCATCTAGAAGCAGCAGGTTTTAACAAAATCAAAGTACCTGCCCAACATTGGTAAATGCTAAATTTTGGGTGAACCTTTCCAGAGAGTTGAGTTGCTGATAATGAAGCAACTTTTAACCTAGTAAAGGAGAGTCCAAATTTCTAGAGATCATGAATGGTCTCTCTACAGTGTGACAATTTTACCTCATGCAGAATCAGTCAGCCCTCAGCTCAGACATGAACAGTGCACATTACTACAATCAGTTATGCTCTTCACCCGACCAAACCTGAGATCCCTGAGGGAATTAGGTTGAACTGCAGTACCAGTAGACTTGTTAGTGTTATGGGTTTGTAAGAACATATTGCAGCATACCCGATTCTGTTTTCTACTGGTTAGATATGAAAATTTGTTTAGAACCTGTATGAAATCAAATCTGTTGGTATGCTTGCAGCAACTGCCAAAACCAAGGTTTTTTTTTTTTTTTTTTGGGCTCTTCTTCCCCTAAGTCAAACAGGTTGTGCTACTTGTTTTAAGTATACTTTCAGAAGAACTTTTACTCTTGTTGGGGATTTTTGTTTCTGGATTGTGAAGTATCAGAGTTTCTCTCACCCTTGTTGTTGCAACAGCCCACAACTGGCAGCAACAGTTTGACTTCTAGAGAGTGCTCCCCAGAAGATCCCCCCCTTTGAAATGTGCACTTTCTCTTTGTTTTTGTTATGGTTTATGACATCTATTTATATCATGGTCACTGAGCATGGCCATTGAACCATTCAGCTGATTTCAACGATTCAGTGCAGTGTGGGTTGTTGTTGTTGTTGTTGCCATTTGTAAGTGACTCTTTTGGTGGATCTTAGAATCACACAACCTAAACACATTGGTAGCTGCACCTTACTAGTACACACACTCTTGTCGATTGTTAGTTCAGCTTCTTGCAGATAAAAACCAGTGTTGTTGGCAGGTTCAGGTTCTAGGTTTAGGTTTTGGGGGTATCTGGATCGGATTGTAGGTTTAAAACATTGTTGTTGAAACCAGATATGGATCCTGGATCTTGAAACTATTAACCTCTTGCTGGAAATTAAAAACACTTGTTGTGACTCTTTACTTGAGGAGTTCATTGTCGGATCTCCCACTGGATTTTGTATGTCCTTCTTCTGCCAGCAACTACAACAAAATATGGTTTCTGCTACAACTGCATTTAACCTTGACTCATGACAAGCTAATGTCAAACTGCAGTTTGATATTATATCACATAACATGTTTTATATTGAAATGGATGAAACCACATCATTTTACTTCACACATACACACCACATGTATTTTACATTCAAATGGATGAATCCTCATAGATTACCTTGAGCCAATTCTTATAGCTACAAGAAAAAGCACATATTCTGTGGTAATGACCACTTCATTTTTTCTTCGATAAATTGTCAAATTAGAAGCCTTTACACACTAGATTGTTGTGGACTTGGAATTGAATATTGCCTCTCTTTTTTCTCTGGACTCATGTGTGAATGGACCAGAGTCAACCAGCACCCACTAATGCTCCATCCACCGGGTGCACCAATGTGGTTTCATGATGTTTAGACATACCATGCAAGAGTTATTGAATATTGAACAATTTTTTTCATTGAAAATTCAATAAAATCAAAACCAGACATTGTAGAGACACTCGAGTCTTGTCTTCATATTGTTGGAAAGCCCTCAATGAATAAATAATTAGGGTTTTATGAAGATGATTTCATAGTTTTTAGACCTAAGTTGTGAGAGATTTTGAATTTTGAGTAATTTTTTTGTCATTAAGAATTCAGTAAAATTTCAAATTTCAAAATAAAATTGGATTTCACACTTAGGTTGAAGAAGGTGTATCATTTTCGATTCAAAATGGATTCAATTGAGCCAATGGTATATGCCACCCTACTAAATATTGTTACCATGCACAAGTACATCTAGGAACACATTCATGTTAGCAAATGAAATTATAAGTTAGAATTTTTTTTAAAAATCACAATCATTATGCATTATACTAAAGCTAAGTACATGGTTGCATGTTAAATTATAAAATAAGTAATACAATCTTTATTTCATTTAAGTTAATATTGATGATCCATATACAAGTTCAATTGTCTCGTATGATGCTAACCAAGGTGTATATATATGACTTATTTGTACTTTTCATGCTTTGTGCAAACCATACTAGGATTCATTCTTTGGTGGATGAATTTTTTTCAAAGATACAATGTCATGCTCATTATGTATTGTAACACCGGTGACAATGTTGTCAATATTATGAACAAAAAGGCTTTTTGTTAACATGCAAGAACATTACATGAATTGATGGAAGTGAGTGCATGATGCAAATTGTGAACTCATTATCTGTAAGGGTGTTGGGAATCAACTCAACTCCTACCCAAGTAATAATATTATCTATCATATATTTCAGTGTAGTCATAGTCTTGGGCATGTTATTAATATTCTTATACGGATTATATTATCACACAAGTGTTTCTAATTGTTTTTTTTTTAATTTTGATATTTACATGTTTGAAATGACATTTTAAATGGTTGACACAAAACATGTATGGTTAATACAAAGACTGAAGGGAAGGATGCTCAAGGGATCAGTCAGGCTTTTTCAAAATGGGGGAAGAAGGTGTTGAAAATTTGAGATTTTCCCAAGGGAAACTTTTTAAAAAGCAAAATGTTTACCCACTTTGCAGATGTACATTTATGCCCTAAAACTAGGGCTTCCCTTAACTCAAAATTAAGATTAAAGTTTTCAAAGAATTCAAAGATCCAAAACAACCATATTTTCAATGCCAAATTTGAACTAAAACCCAAGAGGTTGAATTGTTGTTGGTGTGAATATATATAATTAACTTAATTTTGGAACTTTTACCATTTTTTGAGCCTCCAAAAATAAACATTGAACCCACCTCAAGGCTGAAGGGATAGATAGAAGTAGTGTAGTTGGAATGCAAAAAAGGTAATCCAAAAAAAAAAAAAAAATCAGAAATTTTTGTAGGATTTTCAATGGAAAAATTGGGGAACGAGGAATGGTGAGGGATTATTATCACAAAATTGAAAGAATAAATAATTAATTAGAGGGGGGGGAAAACCCTGATGGTAAGAAAAATATTGAAATTATTGGGAGAAGACTAAAATTATTATATATGCTTCACTTAATTAATTCCCGAAAAAAAAAATTTGCTGAATTTTTTTTTTAAATGACCCAAGTTTTTTTTTTTTAAAGCTTGATTGAAAAATGGACTTACCCCGGTTTGGATGCGTTCCTGCCATGCTCGACCAACACTGACACCGCGTACCCGGTTTGCCATAACCGGGCCCGGGCCTGCAAGCCAGCCGGCCAGCGCGTCCGTCCGTCCGTCCGTCCGCGCGTCTGCCCGCGCGTCCGTCCGTCCGTCCGGCCGCAAGCCCGCACCTCCATACTGCCCGTAGAGATCCATTCCCAACACCCAAAGCGCGGAACAATTACGATGACGCACGGCGCGCCGGGTACGAGTAATGGGTCGTCGGGATGCGACTCCGTCCGTCCAGGAAGACCTCGCTCCCTCCTTCCCTCCCTCGCTCGCTCCCTTCCTTCCTCCACAACAGACCCTGCTGCATCGACAACATTGTCGTCTACTTTCTTTCTTTTGTTTCTGCCAGCCACGAAAAGGATTTTGTAAAGATACGGGGGGCTTCAGTCCTGCGGTACCGGCAATGGCGGAGAGATGGGAAGTAGAGACAAAACAAAGTTTAAGGCTGCAACCCCACAGCAGGTCCAAAGTCCAAACAAGCTCAAAGCTGCTGCTGCTGGAACCTACTACTGTGCAGGAAAGGTGTTATACCTAGTAGGTCCCTCCCTCCACATGTTGTTTGTCTTTTTCTCCGCCAATTGTCGATGGTTGGGTTGGTGCCCATATGGGTCATTTATAGTAACAGATTTGTCTTTCACTCAGCTTCAGCAGCTGCAGGTTTAGGATTTTACGGTTGTGAATCTCATGAGCTAGCTAAGCTCTGATCATGATCGGCCGTGTCAAACAGGATATCCATTTGCAGCAGCTGAGCCAAACGAAACCCAAAAAAAAATCTGTCACCCACTCCAAATTGGAGTAGATCTACAGCATCCCTGTAGTCGTGGATCAAATTCACAGGAGGATGGTTTATTTGCTAACAAGAAAAATCTGTGACCTCTCCACCCCCCTTCCCCCCCCCCCACCCATCCAAATGAAGTACTTTACAAAGCTGGTGTGGGAATTAGTACCCGCCTGCTGCTGCGGTTGTCATGGACTGTTGTAAAACTATAGTACAACTTTGATTTCAGGGGGCAAGCTCAGATTTTGAGACAATGTTTGTTGTGAAGGAAAGAGGGAAGTTGTGTCCTGCAAAACCATGAATATCTGAAACTGCCTAACCTGCTTTGAGCCTACTCAATGCAAAACTAATAGATCGCAAGAAGATGGCACATGGGTATATACTATACGCCCGCATTAGGTGGTCATCAGAAACATGAACATGCCACATTGGGCGGTTATCAGGAGGTTCTTAGGACCACAAAGGTGTGATGGTGGTTACCAGGGTGGTTCATACGATTCATAACCGTGCTTCCTCAAGAAAATCAAATAGCCGATTCCGATTAATTTATTTTTTTAAAGACTTAGGTACCAGTTCTCCAAATTTGACAAAATCAAGTGACCGTCCATAAACCCACCAGTCCTTCATCAGTTATTAGAAACCAGAACAGACCCCAAGGTTATCAGGGTGGTTCTTAAGATTCATTACCACGATTCCCAAAAAAACAAAGAACCGATTCTGATATATATATATATATATTTATAAACCACCGGTTCTTTACCTGTTTCTTTCATGGGAGCCATTTACAGGTTTTGAAAACCTTTAACTGGGACCCATGGGATCTTTGATTTTGGTTCATTTTTAAAGGAACTGAAACCCGCCGAGCCTCGATCTGATGCTGAGATGTTTTATGAAACAGAACCGACGGATATTTATAAATTGGGATTAACAGCACCACCACACCACACAGATGGTGATACATTTCATCCATAAAGTAGGTGGGTTAAGGAGTTTCCAGTTAAGTCTGGGTTGCAAAAGAAGTAGCCTAGAGGATGAACTCTTAACTGGATTGCTTTGAAAGCTTGCCATAGAAAGAGCTTAGAGAGCCCAGAGAGGTTGATTGGGTTTTTTTTTGTGGCAGATTACATACCAGGAGGCACAACAAGAGATACTGTTTCTGACTTATTGCTGATACTACTGGCGAAGTTTTGGCAGGAGCTGGAAGAAGTAAAAACAAGTCTACAGACTCTGGACTCTCTGGACCACCACGTTGAAGGGAACAACATTGCAGCTTTGGGTTTTCTTTTGGGTAGAAATCGAAGCAACTTGAGAGGAGTTTGATATCTTGCTTGCGTGCTTGCTGGCTTAGTTAGTTTTCTGTGATAGTAAAAGACTATGAAAACTTCATTGGGTCACCACTATTCACCAAAGAATAGTTGTTTAGTGAGCCACATGGACACTCTCTCTGTCTGACCCTTAGTAGTGGTGGTGCTCACTGCTGCTGGTGGGGCTCAGCCATGCCACCAAACCCCACCCCCACACACACCTTCTTCAACCCCAGATCTCCAAAATTAAGAATTAAAAAGCAACATGTGTTGTGTGAGTTGCAAATTGTGCACAAGAAGTTGTGTTTGTGTAATGACTACTAGAGTGGTGAGGTTTTCAAGAATTTGGTAATTTATCTGCTATGGGCGAAGTGTGACGAAGTTTGCATTCAGTATGGGGGGGGGCTCTCAGTTGCTCTGGTATGGTATGGGCATGACTTTCTGCCCAAAGCAAAACCAGGCTCGAATCAAATCGGGCTCCACCTTTCCATTGTAATAACCATCCCTCCCACGGGAGAATCTCAAGGCTCTGATTGGCTGTCAGGTCGCAAGTTACAAGTTATATACAACCCATCATAACCTTTGACCTTCATTTCATTAGTGACCTACTAGTTCGCACAAGGTTTCACTCTGAGCTCTCATTCGCCCCCAATGATTCTGTAACCCTTTGCTGCTTCGATGAAAATTTCATTATCACTCTATGTTTAGGATCAGAAGTGGGCCTTGCCGATTTCTCGTGAGGGATGATGATTGTGTCTGGTAACTGGCTTCAGCATGCTTTGTTGCCGCAAATAGTTGTGGCTTGTGAGCCTTGCTGCTCATGCACCTCAACTATTCACAAACCCTAAACCCTAGTCCATAAGAGCAGGTCCATCCACCCACACCCACTATTCAGGCCTCTACATATATTTATCACATCCAACATAGCATGTTAAGTGTTTCCCAAGCCCCCACCCATCAACATGCAAACTTAGACAAAATAAAGTGTGAGAGTATGTCCATTGGTATAGACTAATCCTTCAAATTTTGAAGGATGTGAAGCTCCAAATTTGATTGAGATCACATTAACACTTATTTATTTTTATCAATACTCCCAACTTCTTGTGTAAAATGCTTTAAATTTCTTAAAGCATTGCATTGTGGATGAAAATTCAGGTAACTTTATGCGGGAAGTTGAACTCACAAAGGAAGCCTAGAAATTTCCCAATGGATGAAAAGCACCACATGTATGTAAGTGAAAAGCATGCCATTTTATTCATAGTTTAAAAGTGGATTATGAAATCTGATAGAGTAAAACAAAAATTGAAGAACACTTTTCTGTGTGCTTGTTTTATAATGAGCGTAACATCCCAATTAATTCATTGTGCTTCTTCAGAGCTTGTATTTATATATGAAGCATGCCAAATTCATGAAGCAATGTTCAATGACTATAAAAATGCAATTGGTTAGTGATAGCATTGATGAAATCAAAATGAAATTTATCATTCATGGATGAAATTTATTATGCGTTATATGCAATCCACCCCATGTTGCATGAGTACTCAGGTTAGTTGGTTATTTTGAGGCAATTTTGGTTTTGGGCACCAAAAGCCTAACCAAAACCAGCTTGAGGTTTTGAAACCAGTTTAAAACCTAAAATGGGGTTAGGGTAAGGTTTGAAAACTAGGTGGGGAACTAGGCCCCCATTCTAATATAAGGGTTTAAGGTCTGATGCCACGGAAGTTGCTCCTAAAATGTTATCATATCCCACTAAGCCTCCATTGGAGGTTGATTATTGCAGTTTTACATCAATTTTTTGTTCTAGCTATAAGCACAACAATGGTGGCAAATTCTACAACAATAAAAGTTGCACAACAATGTGGTTTGTTGGCAAAGCAATGAGACTTTTGGAAACCTAAACTTTTGGAATTATCACAATTTACTAACATATCTTCTTTCAAGGTAAGTTCAAGCTCAAGTCAACTTGAACAATTGAAATGTGTTTTTTGTAATCACCTTGCCCCCACTTGCAAGCTATAAAAAGGGCATCATATCATACAAGATGACAAATGGGATTTTTGCACTTCAAAAACGTATTGAAGGTAAGTATGGAATGAGTGGATTATATAAAAGAATGATAGGCGTGAAGGAGAGAAACAACCTACCAAAAAAAGTTTAACTCCAACCCTTCAACCATTTTTGTTTTTTTTGTAGTGAGGGTGCTTTGGCTTAAAAATGATCGTCACCAAATAGAGTTTGAAGAAGATTTGGCATTGTTTCTAACTAACACCATTGTCTTTTGTTGAAACCCCATTTTTTAGGAGGTTAATTCGGAGACAAAAATTTTGTTTTATTTTTCCATACATGCAACCTACGGTAAATAAAATCTTACTTAGGATGTCCAAAAAGACCAAGGAAAAGTGCACTATGAAAAGCGTTGAGTCTTGCAATTCTTGCACCATGAGTTTTGATTTATGGATGTCTAGAGCAAGAATGGACACATTTGTTCTCAATGTGCATTTTTTGAATGATAAGTGGGAGCCTTGTCATGTAACCATTAATTTATTTGAAACAATAAAAACTTTTAGGAATGTCATGGTTTTGCAAGTTATTGAAGTACTTGCAAAACATGGGTTCAATGTTGGGGTTATTGTTAATGTCAAAGATCGTCTCTCAACCATGATTAATACATTGGTTTTATTGTTTCAAGTGAAGTTTTGGGGTTGATAATACCATTTCTAAGAACATGTTGGGGGCATGTTTATGTCTAAGTGTTGCTAACATGCCACAAATGATTTAAAAATTTGTGCTAGCCTAATTTATTATTTCCATAAAAAAAACACAATCCATTTTGTAAAAAGCTATCACATGGACCAAAAAAATGAAAAAGGTTAACGAGATGACACAAGGCATGTATGACTACTAGAGTGCCCCATAAAGTTCAAGACTCCAATCAAAACTTAGTTTTCTTCCCAATTTATTTTGTTATAAGAAACTTTGGAGTTCAAGCACACAATTGCCTTCTTTTATGGAAATCAATAATCATTGGCATTTCAAGGCCATGTGCCAAGTTCACAAATTTTCCATTGTTGCAAATATTTTGCATCCCATGGTCCAACAATGTGTATTGAGCCAAAGCCAAGGTTATTGGCTTTTTTATAATGCCATGTTGTGGCTATATCATTTGTATGTCAAATGCAAGTAGATTCCGTGACATTTGACACCAATGGGACCCAAGATTTTGATAGTGAAATTCAATTCCTTTGACAATGCATGCAAAAGCAAGTGGTAAAAGTTTTAAATCCCTTCTTATCATTTATGATTTATTTTCAAACTTCCAAAATTCACAATAATGTGTTAACAATTATGATAAACACCCATTTCAATTCAATATGTTGACAAGGAGAAGGCTTTTCAAATTCAAAGTGAATATGACAAACTTGTATTTGTCACAGATGTCAATGTCATGGAGCTCATTCATTTGAATGTTCATCCGTGTACCTTATTTTTAATTTAATTTCAATTCATTCTTAGTTAACTTCCAATTAAGTTTTAGTTCACTTCCACTTATCTTATAATTCACTTCTAATTCATTATAGTTAAGTTTTAGTTAAGTTTTAATTAAGTCTGAATTAACTCTTAGTTAACTCCCAACTAACTCCTAATCAATTCTCAATTAACTCAAAGTTAAATCCTTGTTAATTTTTAATTAAGTTTTTATTAACTCTTAATTAATTTTTAACTAAGTCCTAGTTAACTTTAGTTAACTCTTAATCAATTCCTAATTAAGTACTAATTAATTTTAAGCTAAATTTTTGTTAACTCATAATTGATTTCAATTAAAAAGGTCCTCAAGAAGCTTCTTTACTCAATGCACACATAAAAGTCTCCTTGCAAGCTTCCTTAAACTAAGTCTCCAAAGGGGTATAGATAAAAGTAAAACCCTTCATTTCCTTTAGTTTATTCAACATTAGTCTTATGCACGATCTTGCACCATAACCTCGTCATGTTCTTTTCAAGTTCCTATTTGCATATGTTATCATAATAAAGATCCATTTTCATGTTTATTTTGCACATCCCGTGTTTTTGTTTTTATTTCGTCTGTTATTATTTTTGAATTGCATAATCTTATTTTGTTCCTTGTTTGAAAGTTAAATTTAGACATTTCCTTTAACCTTTGTTCTTGTGCATCTCCATGTCCTTGATAATATTGTTTTTGTTCCTTATCTATACATACAAGTTTATGGAACCAACTAAAATAATTGAACTAATTCAACATCTCAAACTATTGAATCCACTAATATGTATGATCTCATGAAAACTAATGAAGACATGGCCTTGTCCATTGTGGAAGAACAATTGACCAATTTCAAAATATGAAAATCACATGGCCTTGTGAAAGCTTTGTAAAAACTTGGATTTTTTCAAAATAAAAATTTGTCTTGTTTCAATGTTTCAACTAATGTTTTGGGTTTTAAAACCTAGTCGAAAGGTTGTTGGGACTTACTTTAACCTACCCTAGAAGGGCAAATCAACAAACTTTGAAAATAAAAAAGGACTTAAAATTAGAATTCCTTGCTCAAATAAAACATTGGAACTAAACTAGAACCAATGTTTTTAAAAATTTAAGAACTAGAACCAAATGTTCTTTCTAGAACCTAAGAATAACACAACATTGAATTCAACATATAGATGATATTTGGTCATGTGTTTAGATTGTATATGGATGAATCAATTAATGAACTGAATTGCATGGATGAAGTTGACAACTTGAGGAAAATAAACATCAATAATGGAAATGTCCATGAGAATCCAATCAACACATGTAAATGAAATTAATAATGTTGAAAATTTTGGCCATAGGAATGAAACTATATTCATGGACTAAAAAACTTACATGAATAGAATTCACCATGCAAATGCAATTAACCATATGAATTAAATGCATCAAATGATGGATAAATTCCATCAAAATGGATGAAAATGAACATGGTTCATGAATTTACCATGGCTGAAATTGACATGGATGAACAAACTTAATGACATAGATGAAATTGATCACATGGATGTAGTTACCATATGGATAAGATTTACATACATAGATGACATGACCATCTCCAAATTGGATGCATTCCATCCAACAACATTTGCGTGGTCAATTTCATTCACCAATATAATCTCATCAGTTTGTTATGACTTTTAGCATAAGCATAGAGCCCTTTTGCATCCTCCATGACACACCCAACAATTGCGAACCAATGAAGGTACACCAAAACTTTATTCGCAAGAGAAGGGGGGTTTTGAACCTCATTAATGTGCCTTTGAATATTTTTATTGGTTAGGAGTCTTTAGTTGTGCAAAAAATAGAATGGTATCACAAGACAATTTATTAAATCACATAAGCCATCTAAGTAAATTAACATTTAGTACCAAAAGCTTCATCATTTCAAGAAAATTGCATTCCAAGGTAGTAAGGGGTGAACACTATGGCCTTGCCATTTGCATTAAAAAGTATCTTAAGGCAAAAGAAGAATTATGGAAACTCAAATATTTCACCATGCAAAAATATAATGTTCAAAAAATCCTCTAGAAGAAACCAAAATCCTTTAAAATATTATAACTATAACTAATCTTAAGTCTCAACACAAGCCAAAATATCACCTTTCAAAAATCCTCATATAAAAATAGACCTATTATAATTTACCTAGTAGCTAAAATCCATTAAGCTACTATACTCTATAATGAATCTAAACACAATATCCTTGCCTTGGTAGGCAAGGCCAATAAAGTGACATGTTTCACAATATTTAAACTAGTCCTCAAACATCACATATGATGTTTTGAGAGTACAATGTCAAAAGAAATGAGTGTAAACTAACATCTAAAATAGTAGCAAATGCTTTGGAATAGTTTTCATCAAGTGTAATGGTCAGGATCCAAAATAGAAAAAAAAGAAGAAGAAATGAAAAGATATTTCAACGTCAATATAATACAACTTACTTTGTTTAGAAGAAAAAACACTATTTACAAGTTTCAATATGAACAATGTACATTTGATTTTGATGAACTTGTGGGAGCCGTAAAGAGAAGGTAATAGTTAGCACAAACATATTTTGGGACATCAACAGTACATGAGCACATTAAGTATGTCTCAAGACTTTCGTATATCAGGGTCACTCACCAAGTTCACAAAAGCCTTTTCCCTTGGATGCTCACTTGGGTTCATTTGCATTAAAAAAAAAACCACACTAATCTGAATGAAAGAATGAGTTTGGATCTTCAACAATCTTCTGTACTTGAGGAAAGTGGATGATTAGACTTCTTGTGGATTTAGACTTGAAAATACCACAAAATTATCAGTCATCACAAAAGATATAATTCTATAAGCCTATTGCCTAGTATGCCACCTACTGGTCTTCTAGAATTAAATAATAGAACTCTTTGTGATTTGGCATGTTAACCAGTTAAGTACATGTGTTAGGAGCAGATGACTCAACCTAATCTGTTCCAATGTATTCATAATGTCTTCCTAACCCATAATAGAAAAGTTATCACTTATCCATATCTGGAAATTAGTCATGAAGTACTTACCTTTGAGCCCAAAATAAGTTCCCCCTGTGGCAGCTACATCGTCCTAGCCTCCATGTGCAATTTTGTGTCAGTTCTGAATTGTTCTGGACTTGTTCAAGGATAACCCATCTGCCTCATTCCTGTTTTCCTCTTGGCAACACCATCCACAACAATATTCAGTACTGAAGGAGGCCTCAACTGCACCCTGCACTACAACAGAATATGGCTTCAATCTCCAACAGCAATAAGCTCCATGACACATTTGTAAGGTAAACCTTTGTGGTTCATTGGAAGTCTATGTAAAACATAACACATCATTGAGGGGCACCTTGGGCTCCAATTCATTGGCTGGATGTGGGTTATAGCATGTGTGTGCCATGTCGCCTGACTGGCCGAGGTTATAACCTTGTCTCTATGTGGGCATGAGCACATGACTGGTGGAGTTTCATAACCAGCACCTGCTTGATTAAGCGGGAACGCACTGTATTGGCCAGGGATCTATAGTATGTCCAGTGAGGGGAGAGCAACCATGTGTTCAGTGCCTCTCAGCAACTGGTTATATCTGGTAACTGGCTCAAGCTGCCAGGTTACCAAACATAGTCTCACCACCTCCAAGGCTCAACTACACTCAGTAACCCAGCAGCTCAAGCCAGTTACCTAGTCCATATGTGGTGGTTTACCATAATTGTACATTAGTGCAATGTGTGCCATTACCACATCCAGATGTCTATGCCTACTGTCATCTGAAAAAACATATCCAACTGTAGTACTGGTTACTTTTATGTCATGTGATGGGTGGCGACTTGCTGAGAAGCCCAGTCCCACAATTGTATAGAAAAACTGTTGAAAGGGAGATATATATATTCCAGTACAACAAAGTTATAGTGAATGCAGAGCTTCAATGTCTTCAATTGCCCTTTGCACCTCCTGATCTGGACAGCTTGTACAAATGGTTAAGGAGCTAGAGAAAATACCTGAAATGATGGTGGAGGCTGTGAATATTGCTCACTTTCAGGCTTGAAGAACAAGTGTTCACGTTTTATCTCTTGATCAAGGCCCCGGGAATGAGCCTCTGCAGGAGCTTTCATCAGAGTGAGTTTGATGAAGACTGACTGCTGCATTCATAGACAAAGGTGGGAATTGTGAATAGGATAATGGAACATGTTCCAGGAAGCAAAAATTTAATGTGGGGTAACAGATTTTAGACCCAACAATACATCAGCAAACATGAAAAAAGGAGACCTCTGTTGCTATAAACACAGAAAAAACTGAAGGACTGTGTTACCGCATCTGCTGTGACCTTCAACAGCAACATATAGGTATATGATAGGACCAGCTACCATAACATTGCACCATAGTAGTCCCAAATGCTGTATGATACGCACAAGCACATGACACCCACCTGAGTAACCACTTTCTGATAGATATCAAAATTCATGGAATTCTGGAACGAGAGTAAACTGTCATCAAACCCTTTAATATCAAAGCAGTACAGGAAGTCTTATTACTGTCATCTGGAGTTTGGGAAGAAGACTCAGAAAACATTGCTGATAAAATTGGTCTTGACAAAAATCTGCAATTTCTAATTTCATCAATTGCATTCTCATAATGATACCCTAAATCCTAAATCCAACTTCCAAAACTCAGCAGGGACAACCTGCCTCTTCATTTGTTTCTACATATACTCAGGGGGGTCATTCTTTTCCATGGAATCAATAACCCATCACTCACAATAACAAGAGTCCTGTAATGACATCATGCTGCTGCAACAAGGAAGAACTCAGACAAGGTTAAGTTTGTTGCCCTTTAAGAGAAGCCTACGGTTTCTAGAGCTTCAACTTCTTGCATACATATCTCAATGAGGTTAGCTGACTTTGTTGTTGCTGAACAAGAGGCATAAAATAAATCCCTTAAACCACCAAGTGCTAGAGCACACAAACAGCTTTCAGATTTTCATCTTAATGATCAACCATTATCAATGGGACAGAGATAGTGTTGAGAACTATGCAACGTCTAATCATGGGCAGCTTCTGTGCTACTCCAGGAGAGAGATTTGCAACAAAACAAATGAGGGCTTTGACTTACCTTGATAGAATTGATCACTGAGGCCATCCAGATTTCCTCTAGAAAACCACCCCTTGCACAACAACCATATATCATTTGTGATCCACATAGCTTCTAAATCAAACTGTTGTGAAGTGCAACAGTGGAATAGGTAACATTGCAGGTCAGGGATGAAGTCTTCATGATTGTAAAGAGCACCGGCCTCCCTTTGATGGTCTGAAGTGCGAAAAACAGAAAAGCGAAGGAAGGCATGAATGTTGAGACCTTGAGCAAGTTACAGAAGAAGAAGAAGAAGAAGAAGAAAATAGATGTTGCAAATCATCAATGGCATGCATTCTTTTGTCAGCCAAACTGATAGAGGAATCACTTTTGATCAGGCTGCTGGTGGAATATGACAAACCAAGTTGCCACAGACTTGCAGCAATTCCTAACGACAAGCACTGTGGACGCCATTCACAAAGCGGGAACACTACTGGGGTTGTAAACAAGACCTGAAAGTTGGCAGAAAATGTCTTCTTCTTCTTCTTCTTGACAGGGGCGCAAGCAGAAGACCTAAGCCATTGCTACAGGAAAGAAGCCACGCAGCAAATGAAGAGCTTCCTTCCTGCACACGGCAGCTCTTCTTCTACAACATTCTTGCACTTTATGAGCCACATCACATCATCTTCTGGTCGGTGTAAAGTATCTGCCAACCCACCGGCTCGATCTTTTCAATCTCATGTCGGAGCCGGATTTGGCCCCAATTAAGTGCGGAAAGTTTTCTCTGGTCGGTGTGCCGTTTGATTACGAGCTAGGCTTCTTCTTCTAGATATTTCTGAAACTAAATCGCACTCTAATGAAAGTCTGATCATTTTATCGTAATTCAATCGTTGATACAGCTAGTGCTACTATCAAGCCGGTCTAGGATTCGTACTAGACCGTGAAGTGTTTGTCACATTTTCATTCGATCAAGAAAGAAGTTGCTGGCAACGATAGAGGTGCACATTGCAGGTTCGGAAGTTAAAAAGGTTCTTAGCTCTAGAGGAATTGATTTTGCAGTCGAATATTTACTGAGCAGCCGCTAACCGCCAATTTGCATCTAGCATTGTCTAGGCCGGTGGTGGTTGTGTTGTAGACAACAATAAGCCTCTTGATTGCGAGCTTCATTAGCGCCATGTCAAACGGTTGTCATGGAGGCGTTCTGGACTATAAATCTCCCCCGCTGTTTTGCTTCTGTAGCAATTCTGATTTGGCATCTCTAGTCTATCTGAGGTTTTCCGGCTAAGTTTGCTTTCTACTTGGATTTTGTGAGGGAACTTGATTCTTCCTCGACGACGCAATTGCTAGTGTCCCTTAGAACCTGGTTGTTGTGTCTTCAGAGACTCTAGAAAGCTATGGGTTCAAGAGCTGGAGAAGCTGCTGCTACTACTACTAGTGTGCAGAAGACAGTAGTGCTCGTCACTGGAGCAGGAGGAAGAACGGGCAAGATCGTGTGGGAGAAATTGAAGAAACAGCCAGAGAAATTTGTGGTTCGCGGCTTGGTAAGAACGGAGGAGGCGAAGGCTGCTCTACTTGTGGGGGGAGGTGATGATGCCGACGTTTTCGTTGGGGACATCACCAAGCCCGAGAGCTTAAAACCAGCTTTCCAAGGCATCGATGCCCTGGTTATCCTTACAAGCGCAGTTCCGAAGATGAAACCCGGCTTTGATCCCAGCAAGGGAGGCCGGCCCGAATTCTACTACCCGAACGGAGGCACACCGGAGGAAGTAGACTGGAAGGGACAAAAAGCACAGATCGATGCTGCCAAAGCGACGGGATCAGTGAAACAGATCGTGCTGGTAGCATCGATGGGGGGACAAGACGTGAATCATCCTCTGAACTCCTTCGGAAACGGAAAGATCTTGATCTGGAAGCGCAAAGCAGAGCAGTATTTGGCCGATTCGGGCATACCTTACACGATCATCAGAGCGGGAGGCTTGCAAGACAAAGAGGGAGGCGTTCGGGAACTTGTTGTAGGGAAAGACGACGAGCTCTTGAACACGGAGATAAACTCAATTCCCAGGGCTGATGTCGCGGAGCTTTGCGTACAAGCGTTGCTTCTCAAGGAAGCTCAGAACAAGGCCTTCGACATCGCTTCGAAGCCGGAAGGCCAAAATGGAAGTGTTCCCACAACTGATTTCCTCGCACTCTTTGCGAACGTGATCTCCAAATTCTAAGCTCTTGGAGGACGAGGAGATTATAGGCTTCTGTAATTGGCTCAATCTCTCCAATTACAGAATCTCTCTCTCTCTCTCTCATTGCTGTAATCTCTCACGAGGAGACTAGACATTATTACACACACAACAATTATATGTGTAATTTTCATTTGGTCCCTCATTTTGAGAAATAAACTACCACGTTTGTGAGGAATGTTCACTCACTAGCAGAAGTATTTTCTCCTTTTTCTTTTTTTTTCTTTTTTTCAATTCTTTTAACCTATAAAAAATTTGGTGAAAAATAATGTTCACTCACCAGCAGCAGGATTTTCTGCTTTTTTTTTTCTTTTTTTTCAATTTTTTTAACCTATAAAAAATCTGGTGAAAAATAATGTTCACTCACCAGCAGCAGGATTTTCTGCTTTTTTTTTCTTTTTTTCAATTTTTTCTAACCTATAAAAATTTTGGTGAAAAATAATGTTCACTCCCAACAACAGGATTTTCTGCTTTTTTTCTCTCTCTCTTTTTTTTTTTTTTTTTTTCAAATTTGTTAACCTATAAAATATTTTGGTGAATTTCTCCCCACAAGAATTAGCAAAATTAGTCTAACTTTACTAAATTAGGGGAAATTTTTCCAAAATGTTCCCAACCTTTTTGTTGGAAAATATTAAAAAACAACAACAACAAATTTCAGGGGAAAACTTTTTTTTGAATAATAATAATAATTAATTAATTAAATTGTGAATTACTTTTACCAGGTGTTACTGTGAACTTTTAAACAATGATTTTCTTTTTGAGAAATTTTGTGATACACCCAAAATGGCAATTCATCCATAGGAAGATGGAACAAAAGTGGCGAGCATACCTAGGAAGAAGATTTACCCAGGTCTTTCTGGCTATATCCTACTCTTTATACTTTTAATTTTGTGAATTGGAATACTTGTTCATAATAACTTAGAATTATTTTTTTGTGTAATTGTAAGGAAAATTATTCTCAAAAATAATGCTACATTTAAGGCAGGGCATTCAAAGCAAGCATTTTTTTAAATTTTTTTTATGATAATAAATTCTTTTTCTATATAGTGCCCCTCAAACACAAGGCTAAAACTCTACATTTGCTTGAAACACAAGTTGACATACAAAAAACAATACAAAAAAAATACACTATTGTACAATGAAGTTTGAAACTCCTTTTAACACCAAATTTGATGCTAAAAGGAGTTTTATATTGAGTTTTTAATTTGCTTTAGCATTGAGCCTTCACTATTGGTTATCTCAATGTATTATGTTTTCACTATTATTCAATATTGTGAACTTCATTTTGAATATTGATTTTTTTCTCTCCAAATTTCATCCAATTTATGAATAACCAAGTCAATTAGGGATGAATTAAGGATAAAGGGTGAAATTAAGGTTAAAAGATAAGATGACATAATAATTTTTTCTAATCAATAAATATCAATGAATATTAATAATATCCATAAAAAGAAATTAGTTTACACAATATTGAAATACCTTGACCTTTAATTCATTTTCAAAAACTTATCACCATGTTGCAACACAAGAGTAATTGAAAAAGAATGTGACAACAAAAACTTGCCACCCCGTTGTAGCATATAAATAAATTCAAAAAGAAAAAAAAACAACAACAACAAACTTTAAACACTCTCCCACCATGCCTATAATAAACAAATAATTCACCAGCATATTATAACTTAAAATAATAAACACAAAGGAAAATGACAATTCGTTTAAAAGAGTTTGTCATCACATTAAAACATAAAAAACAACAAAATGCAAACCAACTTTGAATTTTGTAACATGCATTTATGAAAATAAAACATTTGGCAAATATGAAGTAGTTGTATCTTTGCATACCTTAAAGGGATAAATAACCTTTGTTTCAATCACTTGGCATTCATATGGTGCAACTTGCAACATATTAATAAACTACAAATAGCATGTAGGTTTACAAAACCTTACAACCCATGACAAAACACAACTCATTAATAAGTACTAAAAAAATAGCAAATTTTGCTAAAATATTGTATTAGAAAGGAAGATGTAAGATAGAAGGTTTGGATTGTGATCACAATGTTATGCTTCCAAAAAGTAATGAAAACCATTAAACACCCTTTAACAAACATTATTCAATGCAAAAAATGGTCGATAATGTTTAGCCACCTAGTTTATACCACATGATTTGACTATTTTGACCTCATGCATATGTTAAATTTATTTATTTATTTTTTTTTTAATGTTTGAATCTATGTTGTTGGTTGGTATTTTTTCTCTTAAGGTGAAAACATAGTTAGGGGAACAATTTAGATTGTCACAGTCACAATTGTTTTAAATAATAGATTAAATTAAAATGTAAATCATGTTCCACATTAACATTGTCAATTTTTTAATTATTTGTGTTGCAATATATTTTATTGAAAATCGTATTAAAAATTATGGATTTTTATTTTTTTTTGAATGGACTTGTTATGAACTTTTAAACCAATGAAACTCTCCAAATCAAAAAGTAAAAACTTTACATGTGAATTCAAAAAGCATGCCATACTATGGTCAAATGTTTTTGTAAAAATAGGACAATGTCAAATGGAGTGCTTAAAAGTTAAATGCATTGAAACTTTTCCTCTTTTTTCTAATATAATATTGCATTATCAAGTTTTATTAGTTCATTTTTCATTTAAAATTTCATGTTTTTACATGGATTTTTATATCAAGTTTATGTTTAGCCATCTATGCACTTTGGGTTAACCACATTTTCTAATGGAAACATAGGGAAATGTATATTGGATGCACAAGTTGTTAATTATCAAGACATAAGGATCTTAACTAGTGGCAAAAATGGGCTTTCAAAAAAAAAAAGAACCACCTAACCATGTTTTCACCCATTGATTAAAAAAAAGGGGGGGTTTGAATTTAGGTTGGGACAATAAAACATGTAAAAGAAATTAACTAATGTTCTTTCTGAAAAACATGAAAATTTGAGTATTGTGATTTCACACAAAAACATGGAATGTACACAAAAATAATCATAAAAATGCATCAGATATAATTCAATAAGGGGCATTTAACATCTCATTAAAACAGTATACAATATCAAAAGTTAAATGTTGAAAAAAAATGAAATTAACAATAAAATGATTAGTAATATATTCATCGCACATGATTATCATTCAAGTCAATACACATTTCTTGAAGTCTAGAAGAATATGTTTACAAAGATGACATGAAAGACCAATATTGCACATCATCTAATGAAAATTTCAATGTAAATTTTAGGGCCCTCTGTAGTTGATGATTAAGCAATTTATAAAATGTATCATTACTTTGTTTGCAAAAATGATGGGTTTTTGCCCAACCTTTAATACTTGATTCACAAACTTTCCTTGTACGTACCTATTAAGGAAAAATTGTAACTTGAAATTAGAACATAAACAATTGGAATAACTTAAAAGATTGGGGGACAAATCAATTGGGCAAAACGCCAGAATATTCCTTATGATCACATCTATTTGAATTAGAGTCTATGGAGTTATATCATCTAAGATAATTGATGTGCAACTAATGAGATCCATATTAGTTAATTAATGTTGTGTGCTAACAAATATTAGTTACAATCATTTAATCAAGACCGTTAACATTGCACCAATTTTCCAAACAAATTAACATGAAGTAGATTTATCAAAGTTCCCCCTACATGGGTGAGCACCATTTCAAAAACAAATGAGAGTTTTGGCAAAACATTTTTTCAATTACCAACCTACAATTAGAAATAATTCAATACATTGAGCTTTTATTCACATTTTGAAATTCATGTTTGTGTATTCAAACATTTGCAAGCTACTATTACATGAAGAAAGGAACATGCATGATTTTGCAATTTTGCACCAACATAATTGTGTTAACAACGATTACTCAAGGGTTGTAATCTAACATTGATCAAAGTAAATATGTAATCAAGAGAGCATTTTTCATTATGTGCACCAAGTTTTTTAAGGCTTAATGTCAATGTTGGATTTTATTTGAATACTAAAAAACACAAGTGTGACAAGATTTCCATATAATGAAAAAACCAAAGGGAAACTCCTAACGGAGATTTTTTTTTTTTCCAATTTTGTAATAGATTCATGGTGGCGAACATCCCCGAAAAAAGTTCAACTTTAATAGCAATATTTTTCAACATGACCATAAAATAATAACCAATAGACATAACAAGAGGACACCCTACTCCCAAATACTAAAATTTGTGCAAATTTTAACTCACTTTTGTGAAAAAAATGGATCTTTCATTAGATTTTGGATTCTCAGAAAATAAAAATTACATTGCTTCATCATTTACATGAAAATATTGTTCATAGAATTAGATGTGGAGATTGTTAAGCTTATGTATATCTATTAATAAATCAAACTATATTCATTTTATAACATTTTCAATGTTTTTTCTTCCATCGATGCTACTTCCTTTTTTGGTCATTTCCACACATATTTAATCTTCATTTTCATTAGAAAGATGATTAACATCACATAAGGGAATAATTTAATTTTTTTAATATTGCATTTATTAAAATTTCCCCAATTTTCAATGAATTAAAGGCAATAGAACATGTGAACATACATTTTTGCTAGCTAGGGCCCATATAATTAAATTTACACATTTGTTCTCCCATATAGCCTTCAATGGTAAACAAACAAACAAGAATGGCATGACTCTCATTTTTTAGTGCACATACCATGGTCGAAATTCAATTAATGTTGTAATTATGAAAAAAATTAATTTTGATCACTCAATTACTCAACATGACTAAATGTTTCACTGCACTATAATGCTACAAGCATATCTCTAGTGAATAATTTTGATATCTCAACAAACAATCATGAGAATTGGGTTAACCAATAACACTAGAAGAAATCTTCTTTTCTACAATCACTACTACAAAATGTGGGTGTAATTCACTAGTCCCCATTCACTAGACCAATGGATTCACTCAAAATCCAATGAAATCACTTGGTGTATAGGGACACCTTTTGTTGTAATGAATGAATAAATTTGTGATTATATCACATGCAACTATTTGTGGTCCTTTTTGCAACTACATTTGATTCTAGACATATTTGTAACCATGTTATGATTAGGTTAAAATTAAATGATGTTTCATTCTTCCAATGGGATGAACATTTCTACTATTTTCATCCATTAACAACACTTTACATCACATTAAATATCACACCTTATTTTTCTCTCATAAGTACATTAAGGACCTATTTACCTAGTCCTAATTCACCTTCATAGATTTATTTTATTGGTCTCCCCATGTGTGCCTAGGATTCTCCTAGAGAACTCATTGGGATTCTATTCCATTAGAAATGATATTACATTGTTTGTTTGATTCAAAACATTTTATGTAGTAGTTGCAACTAGGTTAACAATTTATCCCATATTGTTTTTCCTCACTTTCAATTTTATAAATTACATAACTAAGTGATTATAAACATTCAAGATTGGGATGAGCAAATTATGAAAAAAGTTTGATTTTAAAAGCTAAACCCAAAATAAAATAGGATTATTTTTAAAAGGTCTGAAGATTCAAACCTACTTAACCTAGGCCTATTTAGTTAATGTCATGACCCTAACCATGGGCTTGTGACCAAGGCTAAGGCAAAGCAAAAAAAAATGGATTAGGAAAAAACAAAGGCAAGGAAAAAGCCTAAAGCATTGGGGGAATGAAAATGGAACATTCTTAAGACTCTTGAAATGGTATCCCATTTTAGGAGTTAAAAGTTCCAGAATGCCCCAAACCTTTGGGACAAAAGTGTAAATAATAAACCTTGTTTAATTTAAAGTTCTTTATACCATTGGAAAAGTGTGAATATTGAAAATGAACTTGCATTTTCCATTTGAAATTAGGAGTTATGGCTAAAAGAAAGATCACAAATCAAAGTCAACAATTTGATTTTTGATCATAGAACCCAAGAAACAAAGGTCAAATGACCTTCAATGAGACTGTGTTACATGGTGTTAGAAAGCTCTTGACAAGATCAATAAGTTAATGTGGTAACATGCTAAAAACAAGTTTGAAACAAGGGATATATGAACCTCCAATTTGACAACAAAAGTTTCAATTTTGGGATTCCTAAGAGTAAATGTCATTTAGATGTGGCTTTATGGAGAAGCACAAAATATACTATAGGGAAGTGGATGGTGGCCTCTTTCCAAGTATAGATGTATGAATGTAATGAGTCCAAAACAAATCCATGACCCATAATTGGTTTTGTTTCCACTAACCACCTATATTGTTTGGCTTGTGCAAATGACTTGTCTATCATGTGTTTATGAACTTATCACATTGTCCTAGTCCCCATCTTGGAATTCCCACATGCCTTTTTTTTTTGGTAATGTGTGGAATTAGGAAGTGTGCCCTAAGTTTTGATTTATGCCTTTTTTGCTCAGTTGCAACCTTATGTGGATTCATATCCCAAGTTTTGGGAAGAACTTAAAGGTGTATCAATTCCAGCCTACATAATTACTTATCTATTCAAGCATATTTAGTTACTTGCCTCCTTACTTGTTTAGCTAGACCTACCTATTCAAAAAATGGTTTTCAAAATATTTATAATTGTGCATGTTACAACACCTAATTAACCCCTACATATCTATGTGGGTTTCATTGGCCTAATTAAATCTAGGAGTGTCATTTGCCAAATGACATACCCATGGGAGATTACTATTGATTACCAATATAGTTGTAAGATAGTTGCAAAGGACTACCACGATGGTAATACATATAAAATTTGGTCACTAGATGGGATTATATATGTTGAAACTTCATTCAAATTTTGTTGAGGTTAGCAATGATATTATGTCATAGACAATTAAAAGATAGTTGCAAGGACTAATGGTAATTTTGAAACGAGTTTCAATAAAAACAAAAAAATTCAAACTTGCATGAATTTCAATCAATTTTTTATTGTGGAGAATGTACCACACATAGTGGGAATGATCAAATAGATTTTTGAAAATTGCAATATAATTTGGCAATAGAACAATGCAAAAGTTTTGAAAGCAATTCTTTTTGCAAAAGGTACTTTGGTATTCCAATGAAATAAATACAAAAGTTCTAAAACAAAATTGAAAATCCACAAGCGGTGATCTTTTCAAAACACTTTAAACAATCATAAAGATGTTAGAACTTGAAGATAAGAAAATAAAATACTTTAATAATTTAAGTCTCAAATACTAATTTCAAAGTTGTTGATGTGTACTATTGCAAAATTATAAAAAGGTGCATTGTCGTTTTTATAGATGCAATTTGGACCTCAAGGCAAGTTGGTACCCCCTACAAAAATCCAAATGTCTTTTCATGATAAATTGATGATTGCTAAAATTCAGTAAGGAAATACCCCTACAAGAGTGATAGAATCATCCTTACTAATTGGTGCCAACCATACTAATATTTTGTCACCAAAATATTGAAAAAGTTATAACTTTTTCAAACATGGTCCAAATTGAACATTTAAAGAGTTTATTTTATACCCCTTGGAAAAATATATCCAATGTCATATTACTTGTCCTTTTAATAGAGTTGATTTGAGTTTAAAAAGGTAAAGTTTGATAAACAATTGGAGAGGCAATTTGAATGACTCAAAACTTTTTCCAACAAATTCCAAATTGATCGTTTTAAGTGTTCATTTTGTAGCTATTGGAAAAAACTTTCCAACATCATATAATGTTTCAATTGAAATTTATTTGAGCTCTAAAATCATGCAAATTGTTTTTTATTAAGTAATTTCAATAGCTATTTTTTATATAAAAAAATCATTGGTTTTAAAATTATTTGTAATAGGTATATTTGGTACTTCATAATTATTTTTGGCAAATGTTTTTTTAGTTTTTGAACTAGTTTTCATAAATATTTTCTATAGATTCATAAAACATACTTCAAAATTTTCCCTTTAACATCCAATTTCAAAATGTGCTACAACCCAAGGAAAAAAATGGGGTTTCAAAAGACCTTTCTAGATTTTTTATTATCATAAATTTCAAATATGTCAAAAAAAATCAATTGCCAAAAAACAGTTCTTGATTGTAAATTTTCCCTCTTTGAAAATCTTTGGATCAAATTTTGATTTTCTTTTCATGATCACTTTTAAATTTTAAGATTGAACCTCCAATTTTGCCGTTCATAAAAAACATTAGCATATTGGCTAGCTCTTATATGTAACTTGTGATTAAATTCATTACAAAGTATGTTACATTTACTCATGATGGGCAATTTAAACAATGGGTTCACTTGGTGAATGGGTTACTCACAAGACCTAGTACATCCTTTAGGTTTTCTTGGCAATGTATTTTTGCATGAAAATAATGTGTTAATCATTTTTTTCCTTGTCCTTTTCATTTATAATTTTGTTGATTATTGCTCTCAAAGAGTTGGTTACTAAATTTGCTAATAGACTTTTTGACTATCACCAAGTTGAACAAGAGTATGCAACTTAAAAACAAGTTGCAAAACTTGGAGGTTTTGCTTATTGGGGAAGAATGGATACCCACATTATCATGGGTATGCCTAAAGGTAAGGGCCACATATTCACATGGGTCTACATTACCTTACACCTTAAAACTAGTTTGGATTTTATGATTACAAATAGAGTTTTCTTGAACACATCTATGAGAAGTATTTAGTACATAAACAACACTTTTAAAGATTTAAAACACATCTACAAAAAGTAGTAGGAACTTAAAATCAGTTTTAAGGACTTTTTTATGGACATGGAATGAAAACATAAATAAAAGGATGGAAATTTTCTTCCTTGGGCTATGGCCTAAGGTAGATATTACACATTCATTCTGACAAACATGTAATAAATAAATAAATATGATTAAAACATTATTTGTGGTATAAACTAAAAGCCACTTTTTAGACCTAATTACAAAAAATAACACGAGCTTTATGTAACTATGTATTATTAATGACAATGAAATATGAAAAAAATAAGTTGATTATATGGAAATTAAGTTCCATTTGAATGAAAATATCAAATAACATTGCATGCAATTTGAATTGAATTGAATTTTTCTAATGGTTTTGTTTTCCAATTTGCAATCTTCATCTTCATTTTTTAGGTTTTTTTCAAAAGAAAATCCCATAACAATAATTTCAAGAAACAAAAGTTTGCAACAAATAGGAACACATTGTGAAGGTGTGACTTTATAATTAGTTATAACTTATATACAAACATCCATAATGCAAGCCATGTTGTTTGAGTCATGTTTAGTATATATTTGAGGCTCAAGTTTGTCAATTTGAAAGCTTTTGAACTTGTAATTCAAATGAGTCTTCATGATGAACTCAATTGTGTGTTGTTATCCATGATGTTGTAAACAAAAGAGACGACATGAAAGGTGCAATGTTGTTGAATATATTAAAATTTAAAACTTTAAAATGTTTATTTCTAAAGACAGAACAACATTTTGGTGATTTCATATTTACTTTTTGTGTCAATTTTCCACTTCTTTGCATCTCTATATATTATGTATTTTTCTAGATCCTTGATGATTCATTTGAAATTCTAAAATTTTGAGTCTTGGACGTCATTGTTCTTAAATAATGTGCAAAAAAAGTTCTAGATAACAAGATTTGGTGCATCTACTTTTTTGTCATAAGGCTTTTCATATTTATGAAATTTGATCATCTTTTTGTGTTTCTATGCTTTTATTTCGAAGGTATATGTAAGTTCGAGTTTGAGGTTAAACTTAAAATATGCAATATTTTAAAAAGTTGAATTAGCTAATGACCAACCATTAGTTTCCCTTCAATCTAGTGTTTTTTGTTCTTGATAATTGGTTTGTTGTGATGAATACAAAACATTTCATCAAATAGTTGCACCACATATATTAAAAGTAAACATCCTTAAGGTAGTTAGTAGTTGTCAAGTCCTTCCATGTTCACTACATATTATGAAAGCACGTACCTTTCAATGCCATCGATCTACACAATTTTAATAAAAAGTATGAAAAGAAAACTAAAAATACTAGTCTCATGGACTATTGGAAATGGATGCACTAGAACTTGGTACTTAGAAAAAGCTTTTTGTAATGATTGTTCAAGAAGTAAAATTGATGCAATTTGGGTGTTGGATTTAGGTTATGTTTGTAACACCCACATGAATAGAACATGCACTTTGAATGTCCAAGTAAATATGGTCTCCAACCAAAGCATGACATTGATTTCCTTCATGTTATAGGACCAAAGTCTTTTTAAAGCATTTCACTTAGGGTTAAACTTTTATTTGCAAGTTGATCATTATGTGATACCAAGAATTGTGTTTCTTTATTTGTAGGTGTCATTCTTAAAATTCCTTTGTTTTTCTTATCATTCACAATTTGATTTCAGATGGCAATTACAAAATTCATGATGCCACCATTAAAAGTATGCCCAATGGCAATAGTATTATAGAATTCATGATACCACCACTAAAAGCATACCCAATGGTAATAGTAAATTGTCATGTATAATATTTTTTGGATGAAAATTTGCAATTAAACATTGTGAAACTACTTGAGATTAGTAAAATTGCACATGTTAGCACAACCCTCCACAAGTGCTACTAGTAAGAAATGACTATTTTTTATCTACCAACTTTAATGATTGGCCCAAGTGGTGAACCTTAAATGATCAATCACTTTTTACAATCCATTTTTCCAAGTTATGGGTGGGATGGGGGGGAAATTATTATATAGTGGATGTGTTAAATTTTGAGAGGTTCAAATGAGTTTTGCCATTGGGCATACTCTAAATAATATGAATAATCTAGGAAGGTTATAGGGCTACCACTTGCAAGCAACTTACATTTGACCCAAGCCAACTACTACTGGTGTGTGTTTGCAATCATTATACCCCTCACTCTCATAGTTGTCTTTAGCAAGGATGGCAAAAATGTTATGCAACAAGCCATCACTTGAGATGTGGGAGGTGAACTTAGGTTTACAAATGCAGCCAATGTTTCTTGAACCTTGTTGAAACCACATGCGAGAGGGCGAACACAATGGCATGTTTGTTTAAGCAATTTTGTCAACATTATTCTTATGGGAACCATTTCCTTGGGACAAAGCAATTTATTAAGCAAAAGACATAACTTATCAAAAGATGGTAAGGCCTTTGAAAAAACCTACTCTTGCAAATTATGAGTGGGTATCCTACTTATAGGCATTTTGATGCATTATCAACTTTGTTTTTGAAGATGTATTTTTTCATGTGTTTTCTAGGTTTATATATGTTTCAAGAAAGGAAGCAAGTCCCAACGAGTGAAGGGAGCTCATGATGCTAATTACTGGATGAATACTAATCACACAAGTTATTTTAGGGTATGTTGCAATTTCGAAGAACCATTAATTGTTGGTTGTAAAGTGTTTCAACATACCTAGTTGTTAAGAGGCATGGAAGCATGCCGATGGATAGTTGCATGTGATTTATAATTCATAATTCTTGTGTGTGGAGCACCTTGATGTGCCATTGGTCCACCACCATAACTCACATAGATAATTAGTTTAGCTAAATAATTGGTTGGAGGCAGTGGATTTTTGCACATAATATTGCCACTACTATGACTTGATTATATGCATAATCCATAAATGTTTGAAAAAATGTCCTACCTATTATATGGAAAAGAAGAATGAAATGTAGATGTCTTATGTTTAAAGTGGCTATGGTTTACTTGTTGTTCCACTAGAAGGGTTGGCAACATGGTAACCATTCTAGTATCTGACTAGGTATCCACATTTCTTTTTGAAACCAATTTAATGAGTCTTAAACACCTTTCTATTGGTTATTGGATGTAACAACTAATTTTGGGCTAGTACCATGCTCAAACTTTGATGTACACACTAATGTTGGTATTTGTATCAAAAAACCAACAAGACCAATATGACATGGGGGCAATACTAACCTTGTACCAATAGGTGCCTAATAACAACATGAGATAATTTTAGCCTCATACAATACTTCTTCGGTAAGAACTTGAGGTAATACCAATCTAATATCAATGTTATACAAGACTCAACACGAGATGTGTAAGGTGTACCTACAACACACACAAGCCAAAAAGTAGCCTTGGACCCTAGCTGGTATATTCAAAAGTTGACACCCACCCAACATTAATAACAACTAACATGGCATAGTGGTGAATTTTACCCATGCCCATTCGCATGGTCGTATAAATGCATATTAGTTGGGTTACTGGGTTGATGTTATTGTATGTTGATGTTTGTATGGCATGTTCCTAGAGGCCATGTTTAACATTGGTTATGAACTCATTTTATAGCAATTTGTTAACTTTTTGATTATGTGTGTATTTGGATGATCCTTTGTTGAACTTGTTTACCAAGGCAAAGATATTGTGTTTATATTCATTATAGAGTACATTAACTTAAGGGATTTTGGCCCCTGAGTAATAGGTTTATTTTTATATGAATTTTTTTGAAAGATGATATTTTGGCTTGTGTTGAAACTTGAAATTAATTCTTGAATTCTAATGTCTTGCAAGATTTTGGTTTCTTTTAAAGGATATTTTGAAAATTATATTTTTGCATGGTGAAATATTTGAATTTGCATATTTTATGTTTTGTTTTAAGATATTTTTTAACGTAAATGGCAAAGCCATAGTGTGACACACCTCTTGTTTAAGAAGCATCATGTTTTAGCCTAGGGGTAAGCTTAGGGTTACAACTTGATTAGTCTTCCCAATCTTTTAAATTTTTTCCCTAATTTTTTTTACAGTGCTTTGAACATGATTTGGACTACCCCATCCCTCAATTGTAGGGTTCCCTTGGTGTGTGTGTGCACACATCCCATTGACCCTATAAGTAGTCACTTTTTATGTTGCGTTCATGGCAACAAACATATGGGAACTCATGATGTAATTCATAACATTTTGTTGCCATTGCACAAAATGTTGGCTTCCACGTGGGACGATAACAACTACTTACATTTCCTTCAATCACATTCAATTATTTTCGGTAATGAGTCGACATTGTGTTCATTAAAGATAACATTCATACCTTAGCCAATGTTGTCATTACTAACCCAACATGAGCGGATTTATTTCCCCAATCTTGCGCAATTAAAGGATTCACCACCTTCAATGTAGTTCAATCCAAAAAAATAAGCTATTGCAATCAACACTACATTGATCAATTCCTCCCATTAGAAATTGAAGTATTTGAATGTCTATATAAACAAGCTAATGTGTTTTTACATGATTGTGCCAATGTCATTTGGAGCTTGAAAGGGCTAAAAAGACTTCATCTTTCTATTTTGGTCATTTTTTTTAATCAAAAAATCTCAATCACATTGCAAAGGATGCAAGCATCTTCCATCTTAAATTGGGCAATAGCCATAGCCCTAGCTGCTTCCCAACTTCCACCCCTTTATGACACACCTCCCATCACCACAACCAACCTATTGGAGGTGGTCAATTTTTAACATGAAAATATATGACCAACCTATTACATGCGATCAATTTTTGACATGGAGAGATTTTGACATCTAGTTTGAACTAACTTGACATCCTATAAATTCTCCCTTTTCCTTTTTAAAATTCTTTTGTACATTCTCCAAATTTACATTGTCTTTATAGATAAAGTTTTGCAGCTTTGCATCATCATACAAAGGGGTCATGTACACTACTTGGGTAGAATGTGAATGATTGGGCCAATTGTATTTAGAATCCATTAGAGTTATTTGTAAAGTCGCTTTGGACGGGGGTTTGACCCACCAAACCTTGTTTTGTACCCATTTTGAGTGTATTTGTAAAGTGAGCAAAATTGAGTACCTACCATGAGCATGAAACTAGGTATCACTTTAGAAGATTTGCAAGATCTTATTTTGAGAAGGCTTTGTTTTAATGAAGAAAAATGAGCAGCAACAATCAAGGCACAAGTAAGGCAAAATCCAGAACCGGAGGTGAAACTGCCCATGAGGACCAAAATTAGGTGAGAAAACTACTTTGATCCCTTGTTTTTCCCTATGCACCATTGTTTTCATCCCGACTTCTCCTTTTCCACCTTAGTTTTGGCAAAACTGGGACCCAGTACCTCCAATTTGGGATACTTTATGAATGAACTGAAATTGCTTTTTTTTTTCTTTTTTTTTCCCTTCAAGATCTGGCAACTAAAACGCCATGATAAGCCTTTTATTTTTATTTTTTTGCATTTTCTATTCTGAAATTTTACAAAAAAAATAAAGCTGCATTAGGGACACACACACACCCTTTAGATTCTCTTCTTCATAACCTTTCACCATGAACTTTGATTTTTGATTTGTAATAGCCCCATTTGTTTTCACCCTTCACCTTAACCTAGATTTGATCTACCTCTCAAATAACAAAGAAAAGCACATACAGTGTAAAACTTTCACAGCTTGGTTACAAAGAGTTTGCACACAAACAACTCACTCGCTCACTCATATGAAATTTCTTTCAGATAACATGGATGCCTAGTAAGATCAAGAGCCTCGGGAACAAAGAGTGTGTCACATTGTGGCCCTTGCCATTTACATTGAAATGGATCTTAAGGCAAATGAAGAATTATGGAAACACTCAAAATATTTCATCATATAAAAATAACAATCTTCAAAAAATCCTCTAAAAGAAACCAAAAATCCTTCAAGATATTATTACTACTCTATAATAACTAATCTCAAGTTTCAACACAAGCCAAAATATCATCTTTCAAAAATCCTCATACGAAAATAGATCTATGATTACCTAGGGGCCAAAATCCCTTAAGCTACTATACTCTATAATGATTCTAAATGCAATATCTATCCTTGCCTTGGTAGCCAAGGTTTTGAGAAGATTTGATTATTTGAAGGAGGTTCATGATTTTGTTTTGATCATCATACTCGTGTTTTTTTTTGGATAATTTTTTTTGCATCCTCAATTCCATGTTACAACTTTTCTCTACAAAAAGAAGAGGAGATTTTTTTGGTGCCCATTTTTTCAATGACAAATTCCTAAATGATATCAATAAGATATACGATAATGAGAATGCTAATAATTTAAGTTGGATTTTGGATGCGGGTAGTGCAGGAGTTTTAGTAGTACTTCATCAAAAGGGGATAAAGATTTTACATGTTCAATCCCATTCTCAATGATAGTTGTCACAACGCTCATGATTTTGTTGACCGCATGTTACTTGATATACAACAAAAGAGATTATAGTGACGACCAATGAGAATTTGGTGCATAAATGTACTAGTAGTACGCAATGAGGAGTTTGTTTCAAATGCTCACAAAAATTCTCGTGCCCAATTTGAGTTTTGGCTGCTATATGTATGTATGTATGTATGTATGTATGTATTGTATGCTCACAAGTTGTTTTGTCAAAATGAGTTTTGGTTGTTATGTACTCACACAAGTTCAAAATGAGGTTTCGCACATGACATTGCATGTTTTGGGTGTTGTATGCAACCAAGTTCTTATGTCCAAATGAGTTTGGGGTGTTGTATGCAACCAAGTTCTTATGTCCAAATGAGCTTATTGTAACTCGGACTCGAGTTGACATCAACTTGTTGGAACCGACACAAGAATCGGACCATGGAAAGAATGTTTTTGCTAGATCCGGAATGAGAACTAGAACCATGAAAAAATATTTTTTTGACTATAAATCAACCAAGATCCATCCATTTGCCATCAAATTATTATTATTAATTTGCAACCCTTTCTTTAATGTTTTGGTGGCATCATCATCATCATCATATCACCAAAATGGGGGCCCAACTTCACTTGTTGAAGCTAACTATCAAATGTTTTTTTTAATTGGCCTTATAACTTACCTTTATAGCTTTTTCCCAATTTGGACTTGAATGTTGTTCATAGAGACATGTGATCCAAGAGTGAAAGACCTTGACTTCCTTCCCAAGTCCAACCTTTTTTAGGTCACCTACATAACTATCATCTTCTACAAACTTTAGACATTCAATTGTGCATCTTTATACCTCCTCATGTTTCATGACAATGTCTTCTTTGACCACAAGCAAAGCTTTGTTTTATAAAAAGATTTGTAAGCGTTTTTTTAGTATTTTACACATGTTTGTGGTGTGGGTTATACCAAACTTTATTACTTGTTTACATTTTTTAAGGTGACAATGAGAAGAAGACTTTTTTGGTTTTGGTTTTTTACATGGCCTAAATTTATTTAGTGGACCCTTGTTTCATTAAGAACAAAAAGAATTGAAAAGTGAGTAAAAGAAATACATGTTGTAGTAGTACATGTTGTAATAGTACTTTGTAAGATGATAGGACTTAAAGATCTTGAAAATTTTCAAAACTTGATAGATATCAATGTTGGAGCCTTTGAAGTGTGCCATGGCAAAATATATGACTTTGACTTTGAAAATGTCATTAGACAACCCTTTAATTTCCAAACAAGGTTGAATCTTCACCTCTTTTGTGATATTCAAATATTGTTGGCCTTGTTTTGTTTGTTGCCATTATTGGAGGTAGTCAATGGCTTGAACAAATTTGCTGAAAGAAGGTATGGCTTCATTTGTGATTTTGTGACAATTGTAGAAAATTGTTAAATGGATAACTTCATGATGTATTCTAAACCCTATGACTAGTTATTAACATGAACATTTTCAAGTGTTTTGTTATGTTGTGGACAATAATTTTGCGACAATCACCCAAGATTGGGTTACCAACCTCAACACTAGAACACAAACCTTTGCATTTCACACGATTGGTCATTTGTATTAGACTCACATTTTCAAGCATGTTGGGGTTAATTAATTAACCAATTTGCAAGATTTTTTTTGGCATCCATTGCACAAGTGAAGGTCCAATGTTGTTGTTGTTATTGACATGTTTATCACATAACTGAATATCTAGGTGCTTTGTGGAATATGAATTGATGAATGTGTTCAACATTGTGTATCCATAATTTTGGATGCAACATAATGCTATTTTTATTTTCTTCTTTACATCTTAGTGCCATCAAGAAACATTACTACAAATTGAAAAAGGTGAAACTCTCATTAGATTGGGTTGTAAAATCTTTGAATGTTAATATGTTGAACTTGTTGCAATCCATGTTGAAGTTCATTATGAAGGCATAAGCACTTAAGGCCATGGTTGAATATTATGATACCAATCTACAAACAAAATTGTGGGTGATAATTAACAATAGTGGTTTGTTGACTCAACAATTAAAAGGTCAAACCATGTTAATAGGAGTTGTCAATGCCTCTTGAATCACATTGTGACAATGTTTTTTTACATTATTTCATAGTGATTAAACAATGCATAAATATTTTTTTACATTGTTTCATTGTGTTTTCTAAGCACAAAAACCATTAATTACAACTTTAAAATGTGCTGAAAGGTATTTTATATTTATTAGATTATTTTCAAACTAAGATTGGTGTTAGATTAATATATTATAGAGGTGGACATGTAAACACTATAAAAAAATTCAACATTATTTTAGTTTATGAGTCTCTTAAAAATGTAAAAAAATGACTAATTATGCCTAAGGTGGCTCCTATTAACATGGTTTGACCCTAAATGAATATGTGAAATTGGATGAGATGGCCATTGTTTTAGTGAATAAATATGTGGAAACAAATGCACTTTTTGCACTTTTGGTTTCACCAAGGATAAATTGTGCAATCAATTGGGCTAGCATTTGGACACAATTGTTTACATCATGTTTTCAAGAAATTTTCAGTAAAAAATAATTGCCCTTATCAAAAGGCCATTACAAGTTGGGAATATTGCAAAATGTGGATTGTCACTTAAGACCTTGTGTTCACTAGATTTTTGTGGCCTAATCTTTTTGTTTCCACGATTATGTTTAGTTCATCATGAGTTTTTTTTTACATTTGGGTGTGGTGGGTGGCACTTTGAATTGCATTGGGCCAAGTTTGATATTAGATTAGGTTTTAATTCCTTTTCAAAGTATTTTTTAATGTTCCTTCATTATGTAATTTCAATGCCACTTAAATGTTTTTCATTGTAACTAGATTACTCCTTTGCTATGAATAATGTAGTCACATTCAAGGTGTTTGCAACCTAAAGTGGACCAAAAATGGCATGGTAGGATTCTATAAAAAAAAATTTGTGATGTATTTTGATTATGACAAAAATTTGACATTATTAGATGTGTAAACTAGTATCTGGTGGGTATCCAAACCCACTCAAGTTTCAAGCTAATTTTCAACCCAAAAATTGGAGTTTTTTGCTTTGGGTGAGAACCAACAAATTGCTATTGGTTGAATATCACAAAGGCCTAAACATGATACCTATGAAGGCCATCAAGTGAACCCTAGATTTGGTTTTCATACTTGTATAGGTTTATAAAAACCCAAATAGGTATAAAAACACTTACACATTATCATATAAATGTTTAAGTTTGGACCCAAGACTTTTTGGAAATCTTTAAAAAATTAACCACATGTGCATCATGGAGTTGAACTTTTAGATTTAAAATTTACACATGTCAATGTTTTAACTTCAAACCATTAAGATGAATGAAGTTAAAATAAAAATGATCATATGATTCATATCACATGATTACCATAGCCACGGGTCAAGTTCGACATTAAATAATTATTAAAAACCTTGAGTGATTTTTTTGGAAAATAAAACATTGAAGCATTGAAAAATATAATAAAAACACATTGAGAATGATGAAAATTTGATAAATGCACGTTGAAAGTGAATTAATTATTTTTCTTTTGTAAAAGCTATAAACAAAGTAATGCTCCTCATCAGTCATTAAAATAGTGTTAAAATAGTGATGAGTATGCCCACATAAATTCAGTCATAATTCTTTTAACTAGTGATAATTTTCTCCAAGATCATTAAAAGTAGGCAAAAGTGGGCAAGGGGATGAAAGTGTGAATATTAAAGCATTAGTGTCCTTGGAAGGCAATTGAATGCTCAAACAAATTTTATTTTTTCATTTTCATTAACAAAAAATTTAATAATTATTTCTAAATGTAATTTTTGGAAATATATATATATGTATTTAATGCATTGAACTTGACCCAAGGTGGTAGTTGTGACTTTATGCTTAAAATCTAAATTTACATTGAAGGGACATTGGGTTCAAACTTGAAAACTAAATTGCTTGAAATTTAGTAATTCTATTTTAAATGATAACATGAAAATCAACTAGGGTATCAGATTTTGAAAAAAAACTATATCATTTTTCTTTTAACACTTAAAAAAATTAGAATCAACGCTTCTTTCAAGAATGTGAAAATTGTTCAACACTAACCTAAACCATATCCAATTTTTAAAAAATTGACCTAGGGTAACCAATTTGCTTATGTTTATATCGATTGTTCATGAATGAAAATTCAAAAAAAAACTTTGATTCTCATGCCAAAATGGGCTTTAGAAAATTGATGTTTTTTAAAGGCTTTCAAAAGTCTAAAAAAATACATTTCATGTTATGAAACGACATGGAAACTTGCATTTATGGCTCATGAAATGTAATTGAATTTTGGGTAGAAAATAAGTGTTGATCATTGAGGATTTTTATTTAGTGTGTCCATATGCATAACTTTGCCAAATAATATCACTTCTAATGATTAAGACCAAAAATCCCCCATCAATTATATTTAATCATTTTGATGTATATATATATTTAACAACAAGGAATTTTTTTCAATTCTATGAGGTAGGTTCAAGTGGTGACACATGTCAAAAACCATCAAATCTTGTCAAAGTTGCATTAAAATTTTAGAAACTTCCAAGTTTTCCAAGCCTTTTTTTTTGCCACAATGCAAAAATTCACTATAAAAATAAACATTTCTTAGCAATTATAGTTATTCAATGTGTGGAAATCGAATCCCTTTTCAATTAATGTGTGTTCTAATTTATTGCTTAATCTTTTGAACTTTGGAAGGTGCAAAAAATCTTTACACTTGTACATGATTTTATAAACACTTCAATATGCAAATGCTCTTCACCCCATTGGTTTTTTCTATGGTTACTAATTGGAATTGTTTTCTTTTTAAAAATCAACACTTAAAGTTTTTTGAAAATTTCATGTATGCCAAAAACTAAGTCAACAAGTGATTTAGAAGCCACTTATTCCTATGCCAAAAACATGAAAGGAGCCAATCAGGCACACATGAAGACAAAATTGTTGCCACTTGTGCACATTTTAAAGTTTATGAAAAGAAACCATATATTTAATATGGATATATTATGTCGTTAAAAATTTATAGCACATGTGTTAACAATGTCTTATGTGACTTTAATTCCTCATCATAAAGTACATTCAATTGCTTCACATATGAAAAGTGGTCATAGGAAGGGTACAATGACAATTTTAAGTGTTTCTATGTACAAAATATTTTAATTTTGACATAACTCAATTTAAGATAAGAATGTTTTAAATTTATATTTTATCTTTGTAAAATATGTTTTTAAGAACTTAAACCCTTGATGTCATTAACCTTATAAAGATAAGTATTTCTATTAAAAATTTATGGCATTGCATGTGTCATGTGAGTTGAAGGTTGTCACATTGAACTCATAATAAAAAACACATCATTTTTCCATATAAAACAATTGTTGTTAAAAGATTAACATAGACCTTGGTCTAAGGTACAATAGTGATGTTGAATGTTCATAACTTAGTGTAGGTAGCAATGTTGGTTGGTTATATATATATATCTATCAATGTCTAATAAATTAACCAAGTAAAGGCAAATACATATTTTCAAAAATATATTAGCTACGTAAAGGCATCTATCCTTCAAAGAATTTCCAAACAAGGTTTAAATGTTTAAGCCTATCATATAGGCTTTGTAAAATTATTTATTCAAGTATGGGCACAAATAATGAACGATATTTTTCTTGTTCATAAGATAAGGGTAGGGGTAAATATATTGTCATGTATTTTGTATTTACATTACTGTACTCCTTGATTGGATTTGGTAACAAATTGCTAAATAATTAATTAAAGTAAATCTTAACTTCAACACTTGGTTTTTCTAATTTTGAAATTTTCAACAGGCAATGGTTATAATAAATAACAAACATTGTTTCTTTATGTGTATGGGGTAGTTTAGTTTGTTTAAACTATCTTAGATTAGGGTCCTTGATTTATAAAGTGTGTGGTTCAAACTTGCCAGTCAAAATTTTTGCAAATTTTTAATTTTATAAAAATTTCAACACATGTCATGAATCATTTTTCAAAAATTTGGCAAAACAAAAAATAAAAATAAAAAATTCCAAAATCATTTAGGTACTATGGTATGCATATAGGTGGGACAATGTATCAAAGAGGTTCAAAATAGTTAGTTCACTTTCTTCACTTCCATTTTAACCTATCAAGTAAAAATTGTAGGAAATTTCATAGTCTATGATCTCCTATTTTTCTAACACTTAGAAAAAGAAAAAAAGATGGAATTTTGTCATTGCACTTTATTGTTCAAAACTTAAAAGGTCAACAAAAGTTGAATTTTTTACATTATTGTTTAGAAAACAACAACAAAACTTAGAATTTTTTTTTTAATGAAGGGCTTTTGGTTGTTTAGAAGTTGACAACAAAATTTGGAATTATTTTGTGACATGATTGTTTAGAAAATTGGCAAAAAAATGAGATTTTAAAAATGCAACTTTGTTGTTTAGAAGCTTATCGTCGAATTTTATTTTATTATTTTTTTATGATGCAAATTTGGGTATATGCACTAATGAATGGTTCATTTTTGGACAAAAAAATAGTCCACACAAAGTCCATGTTATAGTGTTGAATTGAAATTTTATTCTAGTAAACATTGGTTAAATTGTAATAAACGGTGCAGTTTAATAGGAACCAAGAGTAGTTGTAACCACTCTTTAATTCTATGTTTTTTACACCAATTTTTTGTTTAAAAAGTTTTAACTTGATTTTTTTTTTTTTTTGCACATTATCAAATCTAATATCTTATTCTATAAATGTTCAAAATATGAAATTATTTCATAAACATTTGGACTTTCAAAAGTAATGCAAAAATACTTGTAACCATTGTTTTTAAGTAGTAAAAGGACTTGGAAAACTTTGAAAATGACATATCTTTGGAAATTTTTTAACACAAACCTTAACCAAATAGTAAAATTTTAAATATATATATTTAAAATATTTTTTGAAGATTTTTTAAAAGAAAATTCCAAGAAAATTCCCCCCAAAATAGTCATGTAAGGGGACACCTATGGCTTTTATTAGCTCATTTGCACATTAAATTTCATGTATAAAAATAAATAAAGTCCATATTAATGGAAGCCCACTGAGATACCTCAAAAACCTTGGTTTTGGTGAAAATAAAATTCAAATGAAAAAAAATATATAACAATTAAGGAGTTATGAAAATAAGGGCCAATTTTGAAAACATAAAAGTCCAATACTATGAAATAGTTAAAGTTTTCAAGATAAGGTTTTCAAATATAAGTTGTTTAAATAATAAAATTTGACATACTGAGTCACTTCAAATCATTTGGATTGGAACTATATGTCAACATCATAATTTTATAAACCTCTAGTCAACAAACAAATCCCTATTTTTTAAATTCAAAAGACCATAGGTAAAAGTGAGGGAATTTTTTTCAAAAGATGATTGTACATATGTTTTCATAATCAAGTTGATAATCTAAAACCAAGTCCCAATTGGAAAATTTGACACGATATGTTTTGATAAGAGACAATAAAACAAGGTGGGTACTGTAAAAACTAAAAAATGTCACAAAAATGAGTCACTCATTTGTGCATCCATTCATTTTGTTGTTCAAAAGTCAACAACAAAAGTTGAAATTATTGTTGTTGTGATGAAAGACGTTGATGATGACATGCTCTAATAATTGATGCAATTTTCAATGTTCATTAAGTTTTGAATTTTGGAGAATTGGGGTTGTATAGATATTAAGGAGTTGTTTGGAAAAGATGAAGTTCATGAGATGGGAGATGAAGAAGATTTGTAAATTTGTGAGAGAGAAGTTTAAAATGTTATAATAGTGGAAGTGAGGAGGAAGAAGAAAAGGGAGAAGGCAAGAATGGGAGGATGGCAATGGGAAGGGTCCCATTACGTTAAATCTACCCAAAATGTTGTGTCAACTGTTTTGTAATCATTTGAACTTGTTGTATGTAAAAGTAATATGGCAAAGTTTTTTATATGATCAAGTGAAAATCACATTTCTTTTTTTATTTCAATTCACACCTCTTTCCTTCCCCCTTCATATTTTGTTGTTTTTCAAACTTCAAAAGAACTTTTTTTTTGTCACATGTTTATTTTTATTTGATGAATATTTATTTTCATGAAATATGGGGAAAAAAATCATTGTGCAAACTTTCTTTCTATCCTTGGGATAACGTATGAAAGTTAACATAGTTTCAAAATCTTCAAAGGGATTGTAATGCATAGACATTAGTACATGAAAGTGGGAAAGTTGTAAATATAAGTAGCCAAATGAACCATTCTTATGCAGTTTTATCGAATGAATGAATGAATCATTAGGATTTCTTCCATTATGCAAGCAAAAAATTGGTAACAAACAACCAAAGCCATAATAAGTGGTGGTGGTGGACAATAGAACACACAACACCATATATCCCATGATAAGTCGATCATGGATAGAGAAAGTGATGGTGGGTGGGCTGTGGACGAATCCTTTGTGGGATTACCATCAACAACATCAATGTATAGATTTGAAGGAAGAGGGAAAGAAGGAATTAAACAAAGGAGGATGAGGTGGAAAACATGCATCCATGATAACAAAAGGCACAAGTGTGGGGGTGGGGATCACTAATTTAGTCACCACATGAACAATAATGCAAGATTAAATACAATTGTCAATATATTCATTTAATATGTGCTTGAGATTGGATCTATACACAAACACTTGTACATCGACATTTCCCCTGTCATCTTTCATTGCTTTCATGTGGCCTTTTTTTCTTTGCTTCAATGTTGTTTTCAACAAATAAATTGTCACCGATTATACATAGAGTGGTGAAAATATCAAGTTGATGGCCTAATTTGACAAATGAACACACACAAAATAAACCCTTCTAGTTTATTTTTAAAATCAAACATTGTCATACAATGGTTAGTTTTTAAAAAATTGTGTTGTTTTTTTTTTTGGTAAGTTGGGAGTTATATAAGTGAAATGTGTTGCCAAAATTAGGTGGATCAATTCATATGTTAAAAATGTATGTGTTCATTGTATGAGGAGTTTGATAAACATATAGAGGATGTTATCAACATTTAAAAACCTATTAATCATGCCTCCAAAATGGTCTGATAAAAATTCAAAAGAAGTTTTTAATGAAGAAGAGTTTGCTTATGAAAAGTTTAAGCTCGTACAACTAAATAAATGACCCTTTGAAAAAAATTACCAAGACTTTGAAGTTGTAAAAAAGGTTGGAAATAATTAGTTTTGGATTACCTAGCATTTTAGGTATTTGAATTAGGTTAAGGAATTTGTATTGAATGGTTTGTATTTCAAAATGATATGCATAAAAGATTCATAAAGTCTAAATGTTGCACATGATCTCAAAAAGGAAGGATCTTCATGTGGGATGGGAATTCTTTTGTTTTGTATTCTTGCTTTTATGTTCCACTAGAATATTATGGTGACAAGGACTTTAAAAAGGTTAAAGAAACCTTGTGCATGGAATAAAAACAAGAGGTAATGGAGGACTTGATAGAAGTCAAACATTCAAAATAAAACTATGAATTAGAATAAAATAAACTAGATTATATGAAAAATAGTACAAAAGAATTCATACAAACAATTTTTAAAAATATGATGTCCTCTTCAAATTAATCTCTTTATGTAGGTTCATAACCTACTAAAAACTACAACTTGTTACTTAATAACAAGCCTTGATAAATAACTAGTAAGTAACCAATAAACTAATTCAAATAGTATTGGTTACCTATTAAATATAGGTTTAGTGATATGATTAATGCATAATGTAATCTATTATGCAATTAATGATTAGTACAAACATTGATCAATACCAATGAAAAGTACAATAATGATCAATATTATTTAACATTTACAAAAATATGATTGGCACTTATTAGTTAATTTTCATAAAAACTTTGTTAATATATATAAATTAACATTTATAAAAAGATGATTGGTATAAGTATAACAAATATTATGGTCAAGTCAACAAGGTTTGAAGCACAAAATCCTTCATGGTTTGTAAAACAACAATTATGTGAAGCTTCTTTTCATGAAATGTGACACCACAATTGTGCAAAACTTAATTATGTGTATGTAACAATATTTGTGTTCCCCACCTTTGCACATTGTTTGTTAAATCTTATGTGTAAGGCTTTCATTGATCATCTATTAATTGAATGGGAATAACACAAAATATTTAATTTTCACATTCAAATGGCTCCATCTTATTAGGGTTCATTAAATTGTAATTAATGTTCAAACTATTTGAAGCAACATCCTAGGTGTTATCGTGACAAATTTTTGAAAACGCCAAGGCTGATGCTTTTATTAGATGAAAAATAACCCTAAGAATGTTGGTTCATTTCTCATCCTCTATGTTATATAAGTCAACGTGCTTTTTAAAAAAAACAAATAAAGGAGCAAAGAAGGGAATGTGAGATCAATTTGAGAATATGCAAGAATGGGGGACTTTTTATACTTTATATGTTGGTTAAAACAATAGGGTTTTGCAAACAAAATTGAGTTTCAAAAGTTTCTCAAATCACCATATGTACTACATGATTATGAACTAACATTCATGTTGTAGAAAATCGCCATATCCTTTTAAAACAAGTGGTTAGAATATCCATTAAAAAGTTTACAGATACATTTATGACATTGAGTTGTTAAATATGGTGGTTTTTGGATTGTTCATGATGTTTTGAGCTATGGTGATGTCACGTTACAAATCTTAGGTAACTTATTGGGCTTTAGATTGCAAGTATGATTAATGAGGAATGGTATACAATATGACACTTAGACCAAAAAAATGATAAAGAAACCTTGGCATGAATTGTGCCTAGATATTGTTTTAAAACTAAATATTAAAATCACTAGTTTGCATTTGAAACATCTAGACCTTGCAAGCAAGGGATCTTGATGAAAATTACAACTATAGTTCATATATCTTTTCATTATAATATATATATCCTCCAACTAGTAATATCCTAAGTTAGATTTGGAAAAGTTGTGTGAGACAATATTTCCAATTAATAAATTAGATTTTTCTTTGAAATTCAAGTAAAATCTTGTTTTTTTTAATAGTGCAAGAGGACAAAATTGTTGTTATTTCAAGCACTAAATTGAAAACCGACATAAAGATATTGTTGTTTGTTCTCATTTTTATGCAAATGTGATAATCAACATTGTAACTTGGTTTCATACCTAAAACAATTGTAGAAAATTTCTCAATAATTCAAGCATATTGTGATGTCATATTATTATGAATAAAATATATTCTAATTCCATTATGGTGTCAAATGTCAATTGATATTGTAGCTTTAAACTTTATGCCCTTGAAGTTCAATTGAAAATATTTGGTAATTTGGATATGAACAAATTGACAAAGCATGGGAATGCAATTAAGACCCTTACTTGAATGATGGATATGCATAAGTTGATGTCTCTATGCAATTACATTCATAAGAAACCCTAAACCCTAGATCGACTTACATCATGATTGACATTGATGTGTTCGACCAATTCATCTTTTAGGCTTATATTAAGTGATTTTCTAAGGATGTCCCCAATGGAGGTTTGATGGTGTTTTAAATTACCTCATAGACCCAAATTGGAGGAGGTCATTATTTGTATTTTTTTTTTAAACCCCTAAAGTAAAGGGTTTTTTTTGGTATGTTATGAAAAAATATTTGATTAAAAATTTAGAATATTGTAGGTATATTTTCATAATAAAATTTAAGCACTTTATTTACATTTAAGTTAATTATGAATTTCAATTCCCATGCAATGAATTAGTTACACCTTTTATTTTTTTACACATCTTTGGGGAAAAAATGGAAATGGTTTCCTTGGAAGCAATTCAAGGAACTTAATATTGGGCTCCATCTTGCACTTAATGAAAATGGTTATTACATTTTTTCACATGGGGTTAAATTAACCATGACAATAAAAAAGCTCGTTATTTATTTGGGTACAATTTTTTTAAAGCATGTCCATCAAAAGAAATTTTAAACCCACTTGTAATTCCATCACAAAGGAATTGAGTTGTTTGCTTTTGTTGTAACTTCACCGTGTTTTTTCATTGTGTACAAATTGTAGGGAACTTCAACCTTTGAAAATGTCAAAACTTGAAGTCTTTGTCTTTTAGGTTGTCTTTCAACCATGCCCAAAACTTTATACATATATAATTCTACTTTTATTTCAATCTTTGGGTATAAATATAGATGACATTTGCCACTTTGTACCCATGGAGCATGGGTCTTGGCCCTCTTTACCATGTCTTAAGGTTGTGCTTTGGTTTTGTTGGCTAAAAATTGTCTTAGTTAGAACCAAATTTTGAGTGGACACATTTAAGCATTATTGGTGGGGGCTGGGTTTAAGGATTGTGAGGGTGGGAGATGGTAGACTTTTGAAGAAGATAATCACCAAAACTAAAAAAATATAACATAGCTTTTATTATTGTAAAATATGAAATTGAAATGCAACAATTCAAGGGCCAATATGACATGACATGTTAGAGAGGTATGAATTCCAAAAAAATATTATTTTATGCCACGTGAATTTTTGTTTCCATGTTTTTACTTAGATTGTGTGGTTTTAAAAGTAAGCTAAAACATTGTAGGCCTTGCAAACATAACTATAAAAGATTATATCAACTATCTTTCAACAATTGTTACATCAATGTGAATGATTACACTCTTCAACATTATTTTACGTAATGTTTAGTCCTTCCATCAATTTTAATGCAAAACTATCATATTTGCATTATAATTACAATTAGATATGGAGTCCTCAAAAACAAAAAAGGAAAGGTTTTAAGAAAAAGAATTGTTGAGTAGTTGTTGTAACAACATTTGGAGCTATAGTTGCACCATCTAGTTAGTACCTAAATTTTTATTTAGTTTCTTATTATTCTCATAAAAAATATTTAAATCACATTATACTATTGGCCTACATTGCACAATATATAATTAATACACTAATAATGAAAAAAATATTGGATGACACAATCCAATTACTAATTAAAATATAATACAAATGTCATACAATAAACATATGGGTCATTTTGTGAAAGCTTCACAATAGCATATGCAACCAATATGACATTTGGACTCAACCTAAAACAATCTCATTATAATTTGTCATGCAAATGCATTTGCATTTGTGCAACAACTTAAACAATACACATATATATAATTCCTCAAACACACATCACAACAACCCACCATTCTTCCTATTCACCTTACACACATTTAATGTACCTATGTACATTACAAGTCTATGCCCAAAATTATTTTGTACATATCCTATATATAAATTCAGTAAGTCTGTCTGTGACGGAGGTTTTGGGGGGTGGGGGAAGGGAGAGGCCGGTGAAGCAGCAGGTGATTTCTTCAGGATTTTTGTTAATTCAGTTAGTCTGTCTATCGAAGTCCTGAAACCCAGATCCCAAATTGTGAAAGTAAAATAACCGCCCAAAAACTTGCCTGGCTCCTCTTTTCTGGGCTTTCATGAAACCCGACAATTCAGTGAGATTTTTTTGAAATAACTAGAACCGGCAGCGATTATTTGATTCTAAATTTTTTTCAAATACTCGGAACTTGTGATTCTTTGACTCCGAGTTTTAATTCTTTTAATACCCAGACGTGTAGGTTATTCAACATATCAAATACCCGCCCAACACTGCTTATATAATAGAAATATCCGTCAAAATGATCCCTTGGGGGGAGGAGGGGGGGACCTTCTTTCAACCCCAACCTCTTTTTCGATCTCTAAAAACATCGTTAATTTGCAAAGTAATGAGATTGAATGCACCAAAAGATTCTAAAATATTTTATAGCTGGAGTACATAGACAAAACAACAACAAGAGTTATTAATTCGTACAACAACAAGAGTTATTAATTGGTTGAAACAATTAATGGGTACCCACTAGTGTAGTTAATTGTCACTAGTAATGTGGAGTAGCACAAAGCCCAAGTTGACAAAATTTACTTTAAGGTTGATGAGACTCATATACTATGATTAATAAAAAAAAATCTCAACTATAAACTAAAATTACATCACATAATTAACCTTAACACCGAGAGTTATCTTTCAAGAATGAAGAAAGCCTAAACTATTATTCTATGTCAAATTATATGTTAAAGTTTAGCTTCCTTTTAACATATTTCTTAATTCATTTTGTAGCTCCATAAAATCTAGACTATAGACATATACACCAATGAAGAAGAATTTTAATTGCAATTGAGAAGCATATCATTGTTTTTTTTGGTTTTCAAACATGTATTCTTCTAACTCAATTATACAAACATGTTCACTTTCGAGGATGAGAACCATAAATTGAATCTAGTTTGAAATATAGTAACTTGACATGCTTATTAAATCATTTAATAGAAGACAAATTGCAACTTGTCCATTGATTCATTCAAAACAATGATGTTCAAACAAATGGATGAAAAGTTTCATTTGGATGCAAAATGTCTTTCAACATGTTTTCCCTCAACTTTTTATTTTGGGGTTTGTAATATGGAGCCAATGTTTTCACAATAGAGTGGATGAATAAAAACTTTGCCTTCTTCATCTATTGAATTTGCAAGTTACCGTAGCACCTTGGCCATTTCAACACATGTCCATCGAATAATTAATTAATTTGATTATGAAACATTCATTTTCAACAAATGAAGTATTCCTAAAATATTTACTATTTTGCTTCACAATAATTTTGATTTGAAATTATTTTTTTTTGAAAATTTCAACATTTCTGAAAATAATATATTTAATGTTGAATTGGCCAAGGTACTAGGGTATGTTATCTTTGACGTGTCATACAAAACATTACCAAACATGGGTGAAAATTTAGATGAGTTACCAAGTTGGGATATATTTGTGTGTTTTAGGAGCAACCAAACCAATTTGGGTTTACCCCCCTTCCCCCCCAAAAAAAAACTAAAGGTGGTTTTTTCAATCAACTCTTCCATTGTTTTTTTAGTTGGGGGTAAAAGTGGGTCCACAAAAGTGGCTTTTAAGGTGGGACGTTTCGCTTTTGATTGTCAACTTTGGTGGCCAATGTTGTTCCTCTTTTCTTTTTCTCTTCCCCACCCAACCTTTAAGCATTTATGATAGGAACAGCAATCCTGAAAAAGAAAAGCAAAATAAAAGAAAAAGAAAAAGAAAAGAAAAGGGAAAGGATGAAGATACAAGAAAACAACAGACTAAAACCAAAAATAAAATAGAATAAAATAAAATAAAAAGAAAAAGAAAAAGAAAAAGAAAAAAGTAGGGGAAAAATAATAATTCGAGGATTATTTATTTATTTATTTATTTTTCCAAATTTGTTGAGTAGGTGAATTATAAGCATCCACAAAGAGGAATTAGCCAAATTTGGCTACAGGTCAGAGAGGAAAATAAAAACAAAATAGAAATTGTGCTATATCTTGGCGAAATTATAGAACCTATTAATTAAATTAAAAAAGAACCACTGCACTGCTAAGGTGGCACCACGTCAGTTCCTCCTCTGATCCAAGGGGTGAAACAAGAACAAGAATATGGTGATTAGCCTTTATTTTTTTTGGCTGGCTACATATAGCCAGAAATTGAAATAAAAAATTAAAAGATAAAAAATCAAGTGTCTTTCGAGATTTTCAACAGACAGAATTCGAAAAAAAATTTAAGAAAAATTGCCAGATTTCTATACATGGGTTGAAGTAGGTTAGCCAAAAATATAGAAGGATATTTTTAAAAACCTATATTTTCATATTTAGCTTTCTAGCCAAAATTTGGCTAAATCTTCCTATGAATGATCGCCACTTCGGCTATATCACAAAATTGACCCAAACAAACCCATTGACTGTGACGCACCATTTCTAGTTGAAATAACGGACGAAAAGGATTTTCGTTGACGTTTGTAGACGAGAAACTGCAATTGCGGACGACAGTTGACGAAGGTCGTTGATTCTGACGGCTAAATTATGGCCGCGTTTCTTTTACGTCCAACTTTATCGTCACTGGCGACCCCCGTTCTTCTCCGTCTCCTTTGTAGTTGACCCATGCGTGAAGAACCCACACACGCCTTCAAGCGACCGAACACACAGCGAGAGAGAGAGAGAGAGAGAGAGAGAGAGAGAGCTCCCTCAAGCAAATCCCCGTCAGATTTGTGAGCAATTATCTGCGCTATGGCGTGATTTGGAGACGGTTCTCCACGGAGCATTTTTTCTCTGATTTATTTTCCCTGATTTTTCGACACGTAGGTTCTATTTCTATTCGCATTTTGGGGTTTTGTTTCACAGATTATTTTTTTCCCCGAAGTTCTCTGAGGAGGTTTGCGGCTTTGTCCGAGGCTGGATTTTGTGGTATTTCTCTGCCACAGTTATGGATCTGCGAGCATTCTGGCATTTTTTTTCCCTCGTGCGCTTATTGCTATGTTTTTCGCTTTCCATGTGAACTCGCTTGTCTCACAAACGTGTCGTAGCTAAGATGCATTTATCTCGTCTTCGAGGAGATCAGATTTGGTGACTCATTCCTGTTCTTAAGTGGCTGAGGAAGTCCCTGAGTTTTTTTCTTGTCGTAGAAAAGAAATAGCTAAGTAAGTATGGATGATTGAAGTTCCAAGTTATAGCTCTAAGTCCAATGTTTTTCTTGACTGCCTTTTGTCTTTTCGCCCCAGAGTTCGAATTGCGTTCACGATCCTAATATTCGCTTCTAAGCTACAACAGGATTTCTTTTCCTGGAAGGAAAACACAAGATTGATTTGAATATGTGTGCTTTGTCAGACAATGCTGTTTTGCCAATTCCGTCTCAGAAACAATTTGTTTGGCGCCTAGGTTTCTCAGGAGAGCACATTTGTGATTACAACAAACTATTGTTGTTGGAGCTGTGCATATTACAATTGCTTAGAAACGGTATGTATCTACACTTGTTTTCTCTCTCTCTCTCTCTCTCCCTCTCTCTCTCTAGAACTCTCAAGAACTCTTGAATTGCAAACAGGGAGAATAATGAAGCATGCTCTTTGTTCAGATGAAGTCTACTAGCTGGGCCTCCTGATACTGGATCTAGGGCTTTGAAGTTTTGTTTTTTTCCTGTGACTTGTGGAAATGTGGGATTTCTGAGAAGGAGATCAAATCGCTTATACTTCCTCTGAGCTCTGTGGAAAAGAAAGGATCCAACACATTCACATTAACAGGGATTAATCTCTCTCTCTCAATCAGCTTTGACATTTCTTATTTGTGACCTCTAGACATGGAGCATCCAAAGGCTGTCTTGTGTAAACTTTCAATTTTTTTCAAATAATGGGACAAGTATGATCAATCAGTTTTGATAATGCAACTAGAATCCAAAGTTTGATGGCAACCAACTTTGGTTATGAATTTGCACATGATGGTGTTGATGGTGTCAGACTTCAGTGGTTGAGAGAAACTTAAAATATCTGTGGGTAATGCATTCTTGCTTGGTGATAGTTCCTGTATTTTTTAGCAGAGGAGTTCATGAAGTCAACTCTGTAGATATTGTACTCTTTGGCATTTTGTTCCTATTATTTGAACTACATTCAAGGTCAATGAACAGTGCTATTTCCTGGTTAATTCTCTGAAATAATCTATACCATAAAGTACAGTCTATTCAGTAATGCCAGACATTTTCTTTCAACATCATACAAGACTCATGGATGTTTGAATATTTCAGAAGAGCAGTAGATTTGTGTTCAACAGATCACTGCAAGTAAGTCAAGTTTGAATGGATATCTTATCTGAGTCATCTTGAAGTGTAGTTTTGAACCCGTCAAGCTCATTTTTCTCAAATCTGGAAACTAAGAATGTTGTCTTAACTTATATACAGTTCAGCAGAACTACTCTTTGTCTAATTGATGTTCCTTTGTTACCAGTGTGTTTCAGTTTTCTTTTGACACAGAAATATGTTTTACCTGGAGATCTGAAGTACACTGTTGTTTGAGACTAATTTTCTTGAAGGCAAGTTGGTCAGAATCTCAAGTTTTGAGTCTACATATTTTCTTTTCAATGCTGCTACTAATGTTAGGATAAAAGTGTGGCCATCATCTTCTTTCTGTCTGTGCAGCTTGGAAGTTCCATAAAGAACTCCATAAAACTGAGCTTTATAGCTGCAGCCAGTTTTACTTCTCTCACTTATGGAGAGAAAACTTCTCTAAAACAGCTGGTTGCAGCTAGAAACTTCTAAGTGGCTAAGCTCCCTCTATTAAGCCATTCCACCCATCATCAATCACCTTTGGGTTGCTTAGTTGCAGAAAGCTGATGTCCCGTCTCGAAATAGATGGATGCTTAAAAGAGTTTTGAATACCTCAAGGTTTCATGCTAGCAAATCTTCCTCCCTTCTGGTTGAGTCCTATTATTCCTCAATGCTTTACATAGATATTAACCTATCTGAAAAAAACTATATTGAAAGTTCTATCAAGGAATCTCTTTTGGTAGAATGTTGAAGTTTCATCATTTCAACTTATTGTTGGTTCAGAGGACAGCATTAACTTGAGATGTGCTCTGTCAAAGAATAAGAGTCTTTCTTTAGCTTGAAGGCAGCAGAAGCTTTAGAATTATCCTCTTGGCTAGATTTCCTGATATTTAATATCTTTGTCCTCATTTGCATCAGTCAGTCTTTCAGCAGTTGAGTGATACTCCAACGGGTACTATTTGTGCTGTCTTTTTGCTAATTTTGACCTCTTCACATATGACATTGATTTTGGAACCATCCTACCAAGTGTAATGCTTATCAAGTCTTTCTCTCTAAGTTATCCTTAGGAAGAACATTTGTAGATGATCTGTAGCTTGATTTCTCCAACTTCGTGTATTCAGATAGAGACTCTATTGTGTGGTGGTATGTACCCTAAAACCATTCTGTGAGCTTAATTGTACTTCTAAAGGCTTCTCTTGCATTTCTTGGATTTAGCAGCCACCCAAGATTCACAAGGATTAATCATCAACATTTTTCATGAGCGTTCTTAGCAATAATATGCAGCTACTAACATGATCCATATGCATCATGTGGATTCCAATATCGTCTGCAAAATTTAGAGTGGTTGATAGTCAGTGGGATAGGTTCTTGAGGCTTTGTAGCTCAATAGAGTTCATAGTAGCTCAAATGGTGAGCATGACTAGTTTAACAAAAGATTTCTGCCTTCAGAATCTTGAAATGCATTTTATGGGCTTACTCCAAGCAGAGAGCTCCTTAAAAGATTGACTAAAGGTCATTCTTTGTAGGTTCTCCATTTCGTTTTTCTGTTCTTCTGCTTTCCTTGTTTGCTTCTATTTTGACTTTTCCTTGCTGTTCTTTGTGGTTTCCTTGTTATCTCATTTGCTGGTTTGTTGAGCTACTCAAACTCAGGACTGAGACTTCAATTACTGCTGGTCTTATGAATAAGCTTTGTATGTTGGTTAATATATGACAGGGACCCCTGCTCACTGCCACAGTGGTGTAGTGATGGTCAATATCATACTTGGTACTGTTGAAGGTTACAGAATATGTCTGTGACTGTTTCTTCGAAATGCTCCACAAGTTTTTTTTAATGACATTTAGGGTTTGGGTCTCCTCTTTTCTCTGTTTGCTGGTATGTAGTCAGATTTTGAATCTCTATAACCTTCGTATCACATCATCTCTCACTTCCATCCAGGTTGAGTTAAACCACTAGCATGGAAAATCTCTTAATACTTATGAAGATTTAATATGCCTCCCAGATTGCAGGATGAGTCAATGGAAGGCAAAGGCACCAGCAGCACTGCTGGTTCCAGAAAATTCTGAAGATCATAGTTCACATGTTGTTGGAGACAGCTGCATGAGGCCTATCGACCCACACCCTGTCCCTCTTCCCCTCCACATGAGCCCCCTACCCGAGACTCTTCTATCTCCTGTGGACCCAGGATTTTTGGAGGGTGCATCATCAATGGCTCGCTTTGGCCTTGACATTGGTGGCACACTCTGTAAAGTTGTGTTCTTTGAGCCTCTCACAGGAGATGCATCGGAAACTAAAAAATCTAAGCTCCCTCAGAAGGGGTCTGTCAAAGATGGATCCCAAGGACCCAGGGGCATGTCATCATTGGGCAACTGCAATGGAGGCTCAAGAGTAGGGACGTGCATAGAATGCTCTGGTGCTGCAGTATCAGAGGGCTTAGTTCCAGGACCACAATCTACCATCTCTGAATCTATCTGCAAAGGCAAGAATGGGATTAGGAGAGATGCTTGTCAGGCACAAATCTGTTCTCCAAGTGGAAATGGGACAAGTACAGACAACACAACTTCTGGATTTGGTGGGGCTTCTCCAATCTTAAAAGATCATACTTGTGCGGCTCCAGACAGTTCCAAAGAATATGGGTTTTTAGGTGAGGATTCTATGAGAGAGAGCTCTCAAAGGCAGGCACGGAGAATCTGGATTTCAAGTCATGAACCAGTTCATCTTCCTGGACGTGGGACACTCTACTTCAAATGCTTTGGTATCATTTGTTCACTAAACCTTGTCCAAACTTGAAGATACCATGTGAACAGTCTTTAGAGAAGAGAATCCTTGAGAACGCTCTCACATTTTAGTGCAAAATTCTCTGTACAGCCTGCATCCTGTATAAATTGTTGTCCCTGGGTTCATTCACAAATGTGAGTGATTGTCAACTATGGATTTTTCACCAATCTCATCATAGAGTTGGGATGTAATAGAAACATGGAAAATGGAGGAATTCTTATCACTTTCAAAGGAGCATTCGCTAGTCACAAAAGGCAGAGTTCTTGGAGCCACTGGGTAAGTCAAGCATACCTTTTCTCGAATTCAATGCCTCTGATTCCTCATTTGCAGGTTTTTTTTAGAAACTGATAAGGAACAGCATGTGCAATAACTATTCTTGTTCCCTGGTTTGTTGCCAATAGCTTTTGGAGTTATTCTTTCCTTTGAGTTCTGCTGAAGAAGAGGCATGGAATTGGCAGTGGTGGAGCTCGAAAGTTCCGGGACAAATTTCTTGAAATTGCTGGCCTCCAGCTGCAACATGCTGATGAGCTCAAAAGGTAAGAAGATTCTTTGGTCAGAGACGTGTTCAAATTCATCATACTTTGTGAGACATTGACATCTTGGAGTGTTATGAGATGATGGTGTCTTTTGGCTCTACCCATCTAACTATATAATCTCAAACTCTTTTGGTGTTGGGCTGGTGAAGCCTAGTGCGGGGGATTGACTTTCTGGCCCGGCATGCCCATCATGAGAGCTTTGAGTACCCCTCAGGAAGTTATGAAGGGGGTGTGATACAAAGGCCATGGCAAGAAAACTGCAGTGATGACAGTCAGAGTGATATCTCAGGGGATGATAGTCCATCCAGCTCTCCAACAGAAAAGGAAGCTCTTCAGACACAAGAAAAATCAACAGAGAAATGGAATGGTGGATCAAAGGATATGGGTTTGAGAGGGTCAACCCTTGCAACTTCAGGAACTGGGTGGCAAGGAGGAAGTGAAGCTCTGTACCCATATCTTGTTGTATGTTCTCAAATGCCATACTCTCAAGCTTACACTGCTGTTGTCTTAAGCTTGTGTACTGCCCCTATCAGCTGTATATTGGAACCAATAAACTGCATACTATTGTACTACAGCAATCAGTCAGTCTGTGCAACCTTTATTCCATCTACTAATCCATAGCATGTACCCCTGATACACACACCGATTATTGAAGATCTCAAATGAAGGATGAACGTACTGATCACATCACTGAGAAGTTTGGTAATAATTTGAGGCTGTCACAATCTCTACATTTGTGTTTTTACATCTGTTATTTGGCTCTGGGATTTCCCACGTGACGATACAGGTGAATATAGGATCAGGTGTGAGTATCTTACGGGTTGACTCTGCTGATAGCTTTGAGCGTGTCGGTGGAACTAGTCTTGGAGGCAGGTCTGTCATTTTTACATGGAGACCATCTACATTGAATTCTGGCAACTTCAAATTAGGAGATTTTGTGGTGGTAGCTGAACTCTCTTTTTTTGATGCTTCATTTCTCTTATGTATTGTTAGTATCATCAAATGCTCAGTATTATTAGAGCAAATTCATAACACTCTCAATCTTCTGACATGAACAAGGGATGATGTGTTTCTGGCAGCACTTTTCTTGGGCTGGCATCTGCTCTAACAGGATGCACTAGGTAAGTGATTTTGGAAGTCCCTTGTTTGATAGGTTAGAGTTTGAATGAGTATACATTCTGGTGAACTTCATCCTTGAAGAACCCTCAGTTATGTTTGTAAATTTTCTGGGTTTAGTGATTGTTGCTGGAATTTCAGCCACATTCTTCAGCACTTCACATGGTTTGTATGTTTAGGATTGGAGCTTACCATTGCATCTTTCTTGGTTCTGCAGCTTTGAGGAGGCCATCAATTTGGCAATGGAAGGCGACTCTACTCAAATCGATATGCTTGTTGGTGACATTTATGGTATGACTTATGTGGGGGGATAAGAGTGACCTGCTTTTCACAACCCAAGTTCAAGGGTTATCTGAACTCTAGGAAAGTAAATATGCAGCATAAAGATAAATTGTCACCTTTAGCTTACTCAGATCCATTCCCAACATTCTCAGAGGTTATTTACCAGTTTATCAACCCCAAAGTTTTAGGAAATCCTGAAGTTCTCTGAAAACATGGCATCCACATCAGTGCTTTTTCGAGCATTCTTTTGACATTGTGTTTGTGCATAATGAGAAGTTCATGATAATGTGTGTTTGGGTTTGTGCATGAAGGGGGGGATTATGCAGAAATGGGCCTAGCAGCAACCACAGTAGCCAGTTCATTTGGCAAGGTAAATTTGCTCTTATCCTTATGATGGAGATATCTGTTGAAGGGATCCTGGAGTTCCATTAGATTTTGCCAAGCTCTATAATATGCAAGGAAGCACTATTCTAATCATTGCTGATATCCCAAGGCTCTGATATCATTTTCTCTACAGTTCTTGTTGGCATCACTTTTTCTCTAACAGTTCAGTGGGGGGAACAAATATTGACAGTTGGTGCAACCAGGACAAAGGGAGGCAGCAATGCAGGCTCCACAGAATCTTGCCAAAGCAGTGCTCCTAATGGTGACCAACAATATAGGGTCTATTGCCATGCTACATGCTCGGGCTGCTGGGGTTGCCCACATCATGTTCACAGGGAGCTTTCTTCATGACAATAAGGTCAGATTTGAATCCTTCGTTATACATTCCTTCATACCATTGAACAGAATTAGATATGGGTTCATGGAGCCCCCTACGGTCTCAACAGTATGACATATCATACAGGTTCCCATCTTTGACCTAGATTCTGGGCACAGCAGGGAATCTGATCATGGGCTGAAACCTGAACAGGACCACAGATCTAATGGAGTGCTTTCCTTTAATTCTGCATCACAAAACTCAGTTAATCAGATCACTTTTTCAGTACAGCTTCCTGCTTTCATAATCTGCCTCCATTGGTCAGAATGTGAGATTATTTTTCATTTATGGCAAGTGTCAACTGGCTATTGCTATTATTTGCAGTTGGCAATGCGGCTGTTGACAGTGGCAATGAACTTTTGGTCAAAGGGAAACATCAAGGTGTGTTTCTTCCAAAATTGCTGCCGTCATTTCATTGATTTCATAGCACCAGTGCTTTTATATGAGATAGAGCCCATCCTAACATCCTACTATTTTAGCATTGTATCAGTGCCACCTGCTCACCAACCAAGGTTGTAATCAAGCAATAGTTTTGTCCGAAAGTGTGATAAACTGATCATTTGCTAGATTACCTGCAGAGAATCTGATGAATGCTGCTCCTAAAACCTTCTCTTGTTTCTGGTTACATTTGCAGGCAGTGTTTCTACGGCATGAAGGTCATGCAGGTGCTGTGGGGGCTTTGCTGAGTACCCTAGAGCTGTCTAACCCAATAGATGCTCTCCTATTAAACTCAAAGTAAAGCTCAAATTTCCTGTTATCTTCTCACTTTTTTCCCCATTGTGTACAAAGAAAAGGCACTCTAATATCCACAAGGTCGTGGCGATCATCTCAGTTTCCATGGTAGGTGAAATCATTGATACAGTAAAACATTTGGGGGCAACACTTTGTTGTCACAGTCTTGGGTTATTGTTGTATTATAAGTACCACTTAGTTCTATTGCATTGTTTTGCTCTACCTTTATAGCCATCATAAGAGAAGCCCCACCATATTAAGCTGAGTGCATTACTTAGCAAACCTTTTTCTAATATTGAAACTCAATGTTGGATGTGACGAATACTTTTGTGATCCAGCATTGATAGTTGATTTTGCCCCACAGGCCAGATTTTGACGTCACAAATTTATGTGACATGTGCTCTTTTCTTTTGAAAGTGCAGATGGACCCCATCTGATGCTTGCTAACCATGGACATGGCATTCGTGTTCTATTCTTCAGGTATAAGCAGAACTGATCATTGTGTTTTTAGTGTTGGCATCGGTCTCTATTTGACAAATGATCAAATTGTAAATTGATCTGTGAGTTTTGGCATACTTTCAATTGTTGATGTTCAATTGTTACTTCTTATGAAGTCATTCAAAGAACCCATAAGTCATTGGAATGGGGGGCATTTTTTCAACTTATATGATTTGGAAATCTACCATCTAAACTTGCCAAATATGGGGGGGGAGGAGGGGGGGTTCAAAGTAAAGAGTTCCAAGTTCCTGACATGTTCCCCAAAGAGTTTCCAATAGCACTTCAATTTTATCCCATATGCTTTGGCAAATGTTGTCTTCCAAGGCAAGGAATTCCATACTTGCAAATAGAACCTTTTATTTTGGAGAGCATCCACGTTGTATGAAATATGTCAAAATGTGTAGTATTCTCCTTCCTACTAAACACCATCCATGTTCATGTCAAAATTTGTACTATTCTCCTTCCAACTAAACACCTTCCATGTTCATTTGACTTATGTAAGTGGGGTTAGAAAAAGGACAATGTTCCCCACATTGCATGTACAATATCCAAAGCCCATACATATTATTATCGTTGGAAACTCACCTCAAATGTACAATGTCAAACCATTTCATGGACAATTCTTTGTCCAATTGTGCCTTTGCCTAGGTAACATGTCTAACATTCATACAACTTTCATGAACTGGTCTCTGATTTGAAGAGAAGGTGTAGACAAAATTTCAACAATCAACAAATAATGTCGTCCTAACTTATTCTAGACCAATCTCTAACCACGTCATTTGGCCCAATTATGTAAGCTAAAAGTGTATGAATTTGAGCAAAGAATATGGGATAAAATTTGGGGCTATTGGGAGCAATGTGGAGATGCATGGGAACTATGGGAACAACATTGGAAAAACATACAAAATAAATTTAGGGAACACATGTGGGACACATGTGACAAAGCATATGTGATGAAGTAAAAAAAAATGGATGAAGAACATTGAGGGGGTGGAAAAAAAAAAAAACACCTTGAGGAACGTTATTGAACACGTGAGGGAACAAAATCCTAAAGTGAAAAACTTGAAGTTCCTCCTCAAAGTTCACTCTCAAAAAAGAGTAAAAACTAAGCATGTTTTACTCATAATATTTCACCCCATTGGATGATTAGAAATTGATTTCCTAATTATGTTTTACACCCTTGTTACTTGGGCGAAGAGCGTGATCTCCAATAGTAGACATATAAACATGCACTATATGAGTAACATAGAGACCTAGGTGTTGGGCCTTACATTCCCGTTAATGTATGAATGGTTTTGAACCCCGATAATCATTATGTTACCATGCTTAGCAAAATCAAATCCAAGGTTGTTGTCATCTTTTTGTGGAAAATTGCATACACAAATTAGTTCAATAGTTCTTCACAAAGCTTCTACATAAAGGGCGCAAAAACTTGTGTGCATTTAATGTTTGTCGAATTTTTGTGAAACTTTGCACACAAGTTGTTTTGTCAAATTTTTTTGAAGATTTGCACACAACTTCTTGAAATAACCCAAACATAGAGGCACCAATTGTTTACATGGACAAGGAAAAAGGCGATGAACTATTTCTTGTTGGAGCTATGAAGGTGTTTGCATTTGACATTGTGTAACTTCAAAGAAGACATGAAGGTTCTAGGGCAAGGTGATCAAGGAATTTGCAAAGGGATCAACATCAAGGCATGTTCAAAGATTATTTTGCATTTTCACCAATGTATGGCGAGGCATTATTTAGGTGTTGTTACATGATGATTTGTAGATTATTCTAGAGAATCATGAATAGTGTTTGTGAATATGACATTTAATTTCATTTTTTTCAATGGTTGGATTGTGTAAGTAAACTCAAAAAGAAATTCACAAAAAATGAATTATTGCATTGCATCAACTTGCACATGGAATAAGGGCCAACTTTGTAGGTGAATATTGCATACATGGAATTGCTTTTTGAACAAAGCTCAAAGGTTCTTGAATTTGAAAAAATGTGTTAAAACTAACATTATGTGGTTTAAAAATTTCAAGAACTAGGGTCAAACTTGCATGTAAAGAACCTAAAAAAACTTGTTAAAATTGGAATTGAAGGTTTTTCATAAAAAACAAGTAATTGCTCAACATTGGATTGTTGTATGGGTAATTAAGGTATCACACAAATAGTGCACAAAAGTTATACAAGTCTATTTGGTTTCTTAATATGAAAACTAATATCACTCCATATATTATAGTTAATTTTTTAAAAAATCATGTATAAATGATATAATTACGTGCTATGCACCTAAGTGCAAAGAAACACTGCAAGTTGTGTTGCACCAACAAATAGAGCAAAAGTTAAAAACATTGTTAACTATTCAAAAGCATTCTCACATCAATTTACAAGAGAAGATAGTAACTTGTTTTCGTAAAACAATTTGTGACGAATTTTGCTTTTTCAAATTGTGAGAACATTAGTCAAAATTAGTTCAACAAATCATGATATTATTGAAAGATGGGGTTGTAAAATGAACAATTTTGCACAAAGATGACTATTTTCTACAAACCACAAAGATATAGGCATTCTATATTGTATTGCCATTTTTGAAGTAAGGGGTACATGTTTTTCAATACTATGATGCATATTGACATTAGTTTTGATTAGTGTTGTGCAAGTATATTTTTTAATGTATTTTGGGTAAGGGTATACAAATTTGTAATGAATTTACCCATTGGGTATGGGATATTAGCATTAAATGTTTTCCATCATGACAGGGTTTCAATATATAAAAACTATGGTTTTTGGTAGATGGGTGGGTAATGGGTTCCCCTTATTATGTATATGTCTAGTTGGGGTATTAAATAAGCATGGATTAAAAAAATTTTAATTAAAAATGAAAAAGATCTCCACACTTTGAAAATCTTAAGATGATATTCAAAGGCCAAACCAAAGGGGATCATGCACAAATCACATGTCAAAATGCAAAAATCAAACTATTGATTCATCCTTGAGTACAAATATGCATAAACACATTTTAAAACTTTGATTTGCTCAACGAAACATGGAGTTCAGTTGCTTAAAAATACACATACATAAAATGTTACAATTAAGAAAATGCATGAGGTTTTTGTGATTTAGACATGCACTTTGTGTGCAAGATTGGCCATTGTGCTCAATGGTTTTTTGACCCCCACAATCCAACAAATTGGCAAAATTGAAAACATTGACACATCAAAAAAATTGGCACCAACACATCCCAACAGATTGGCCAAATTAAAAACTACCCACAAACCAATTTTTGATATACAAAAATTTCATGAGCTATTTACCCTAATATTACTTACCTAAATTTTTGGGACATGCTCCATCTTAGGTACAAACATCTTGCATACATCCAAGGGTATGGATAAGATACAAAATTTTCAGATTTACATACCTCAAGTTGTGCACCATGTGAGCTGCAGGTATATTAAGTTTAATTTTTAAAAAATAAATAAATAAATAAATAAATAAATAAAATATAAGATAAATTAATACACCCTATTCATACTAGATGAGTATATCAAGGTAAAAGATGATATACCTGCACAACACTAGTTTCGAACTCAATTCTTCAAATTCCTAAACTAAGAGTTTTCTGGTTCTGTTCTATTCTTTCAGAAAAGTTTTGCAACAGATCTAGGCGCCACTCATTTTACACACTGCCTAAGACTTTAATGGTGCATTCACACTTGATGTTAAGTCAGTGTTAAATGAAAATCTAGGTGGCATCCTAGGTGGCACCCGATGTTAAATGGGTGATATTGTAATGTTAAGTGAATGTTAGCTTAACATACAATGTTCATGGTAAGTAGGTAGGCATAAGTCCTAAATGACTCGCATGGTGTTAGGGCACTCGACACTAAAGTCCTTCACACCAAGTGTGAATGGACCTTTAGTAGTTGGCATATGTACCAATGTTATACAACCAGTTTAGAATGGCCACCTACACTTACAAAGGGCAGACTAGAACAAGATTCTGGTATCCAGTGAAACATGTGGCCAGTAGTTCCAGTTAGCACAGTTCTAATGGTGTGTTCTATTGCCATTGTAGCCTATGAGGTTGAGGACATGCAAGTTGAAGTAGCCAATCTGAGCTGGAGAACTGGCCAATATAACACTGGTAACTTATTTGGCATTGGGAGCATCTGAGGTGCTGTTAAGGTAGCTGTGAACATATGGGTTGTCAGCCAAGGCAAAGGAGCTCTGCTTCCTCTAAGTTGTCAGGTGGCCCAGTGTACACAATAGAGTACATACAATATGGAAGCATGTGTCACCCCCATCAATTTCTGGCCAAATCTGTGATCTCTAAATGATCTTCAATACTGTACTCCCTGATCGGATTCAGCAACAAACTTGTCGAATAATTAATTAATTATATTATTTTTGAATCTTGATTTTGGCACTTGGTTTTTTAATTCTGAAAATTTTCGGCAAATAATAGTTATAAAAATAATAAACAAATCTTACACAAGTTTATGGGACACTCTAGTGTGTCTAGATTGTCTCATCCTTATTAAGTTCTTGAAATCTAAGGATTGCAATTCAAATTTGATAGTTGAAATCTTGCAGATTCTTAATTTTATGAAAAAACTTCAACACAAGTAATGAATCAAATTTCAAAAGTTCAGCAAAACAAAATTCAATTTAATTTAATTTATGTTGAAATCGTTCAGGTACTATGGTAGTCTATTCTATCATAGCTAAACTGTTGTTTGGCTTCAATGGGGGACTTACCCATTGCTTAGCTCACAAAGTCCATTATGGCAAAGGTCCCTGCAATTCTTGTCATGAAAGGAGATTCACCCAATCTCCAGGGGGTCCCAGTTTGTGTGATACTGGGGGACTATGGTTGTGAATCCTGAAGCACTGTCAGGAACCAAAAGCAGTGGAGAAATTTCCTCTAAGTGTATTCGGAGGGCACCTTATATGCTTGACATATTCCTCCAAGAAATTTTTTGAGGGATATTACACTACTACTTCTGCCTCTGAAGAAACCATGTGTCCAAAAGTACATTCATCAAAAGTTGCACCAGTTCAAAATGCCAGAGAACTGAAATATTCATGAAACTAGATGAATGCCAACTGCATGTTTTCAGCTGAGTCATGAGTGTAAAGGAGTATTGCAGAAGTATTCCATAGCAACTGATTATGTAATACATGCGGCTTTTATAGACAAGCATGTATAATATTGAATCCGCTTTTGCTGTCTATGGAGAACTTGTGTTATCCAGGAGGCTTTATTTGTTTATGTAATTATCCAATTTTTTGATATCAAAAGTTTGACAAAAATTTCCTTAAATAATTTTTTTTTTGTGGGTCTAATATGCACTAGACAAACAAGACTTTCCAAGACAAGTTTCCAATTTTTTTATGGAAAGAACCACAAAGTTTGTCGCGGGAAAAAAAAGAAAAGAGGCTCTGGTGTTGTCCATTTGCTTTCTCCTATACCAAGAAAATCTCTCACAGAGTGTCAGCTATAAAATCCATAGGTGGGGTGTTGAGGGTTGTGATCCTCCATGACAATCATGGACATACGGTGTGGTTACAGAAATTGAGATCAGGTTCATGGAGATAAGAATGGCAGAGATCTGGAGATGTCTTCTCCATCCAGAGAAACTCATTTTGTTGGGGCTACCCTCCTCTGGTCTGGTGCTCCCATGCCTTGTAGTATGAATCTCTTACACAAATGGCCATGAACATTCAAGCACCTTCTGCCACTTTGCTTGAATTTAGTCTTGCAAATGCAGTTTGGATTGGGGGTGGTTGTGGCTGATCACACTACCCTTGTATGTCGGCCCTACCATCTTTCTCCATATATCCTTGCAGAGTTCCAGTTATTTCAAAAATGCAAAGAACCTGCAGTTCTCATGAACGAATGGGCCAAAGAACCTTGGGTTTCCAGGTGATTCTTTTTTTTTGGGTGAAAATAGGTGGATATATGTCACAAGTCAAAACCAGTGTTGGCTGGATATATATATGGTTATGCATCTGGATAGTCACCGGATATGAATGAATCCATATCCGGATGTTTTCAAGTTTCGGATATCTGGCAGTATACACCACCACCAGATGTATGCTATGTACACATCTGATGTGCAACTGTATCTGGCCCATTGGGGTTTTGAAAATGCCAGATATTAATTTAGGGTTTAGTTTATTTAGGGTTTACAGCTACAACATTGCATCCTCCTTTCAGTAATGTTTTGCTTTGGATCTTTACACTTTTGCACCTAATGGTGATGCTTAGAGCTTGACGTGAACTTAAATTTTAAGCTTGCAAGCTTCATTGAGGTTTTTTGTAAGTTGATTTTTGTGCTTTGGAAGTTTATGCTTCCAGTTTTTGTTTATATTCTTTGTTTAAACTTACCCTCTTTTTGTAGCATTGCTTATAGTTCATCGAAAGAGCTTGCTATGTGAGAGGTTAGTGGTTGCTTGCATGCTTTTTGAGTTGTCAAAGATTAGTGCTCAAAAATGTCAAAAGCCTTGGGCCTTTGTAATTTGCTTTGTAAGAAATTGTTGTATGCTTTTGCTTGCAAGTAAAAAATACAAACAAAAAACTTTTTGTTGTCATAACTATTATTTGCTTACAATTCTTGGTTTTTTTTGTTTAGCACTTTTGTTGCTTAGTGAATCATGAAGAAAGGTTCTATGTGTTTCTTGAATATGGAGGAAGGGTTTTTTGTTTTTGTGTTTTTTTGTTTTGTTTGTGTGCATCATTGTTGGACCAATTGGGGCCTATGTTGAGTTTTTCTTGTTGTTCAACAACAACTTGCGAATTAATTGTAGAATTGTTCGTATGTGTTTTGGTTGCTAGTTTCTTTTGTTGCTTGGTGTTTGTTGGGTGCTTGGTGTTCTTTGCATTGATGTGTTTTGTTATTCAACAATCTTTTGCAATAGTGTAGCTACTAGCAAAGCTAATATTTTAGCTTCATCTCCATTTTCTTTGTTTTTAGGTTTAGGGTTTAGGGCATTGTTTGTGTTTAAGTTGCAATGGTTGAAGAGGAGGAAAATTATTATGTTGAGATTGTGGTGGAGTTGATAAAGATATTCCATCAACTTCCCTTGTTCATATGTTGTCTACCCCTACTCATATGCCATCTTCATCTGTTTCAAATGTTTCAAATGTGCATGTGCAAGTTCTCAACATGTTAGATGTTAATGCTTCACAACCTACTACTATATAAACACAAGTTGTTGCTTAGAGACTTCATAAGCGCTTGTTTATATGTTGGGGATTTTTTATTATCAACAATGGTTTGCTAGTGGATTTGGTGAAACCAAAAATGTTATGGTGCATAATCTATAGATTTAAGCAAGTATTTAGTGATGCTTTGGTTCAAAGATATATGTTCCACAAGGTAAATGGTATTACTCCTATGACTATTCACGTGCAAATTGCACATCCAAGCTTGTTTGTTCAAAGGAAACAACAACTCAATGAGAAGGTGACAAATCTTGTTGCTTAGGTTCAGCAATCAATGAAAAAAAGAAAAACTACATTAGGCAATGCAATTAATTCATTTTTTAATGCCACAAACCCCTATTTCTTTTATTAACAACAACAACAATTTTTGGAAGATTTGGTCTCATATATTTGTAAGGGTTATAGGCCTTTGTCAATTTGCGAAAATGTTTAGTTTTGCAAGTTAGTTTTATGTTAATGCATGTGCATCTAATTTTGTTCTCTATCTTCTCTTGTGGACGAAGTGTTGCCATCCATTGTTAAGAATGCCATGGACCATCATGTTTTTGTTAAATCTTGCATTTGCAACAATGGTTTTTGCTAGCTTTCATGTATGGATGTTTCGTGGTGGTGTGGATATTTTTGCTTTGGTTATCAATTTCCCAAGTGACACCTAAGTGCCCATGCATGTTACTATGGGGTTGTTTGAGATGAATGAAATAATTGGACAGTCCATGGTTGTACGACTACAAGTTTTGTTGGATAGATTTGGTTTGTTGCACTGAGTAATTGCATTCGTAAAATATGAAGGCATGAATCTTTCTACAATTGCACCAATTTTACATTCCATCATTGATTATGAACCTTTAAAATTTTTTAAGGTTCACAAGAGCACATGATTTGGGCATGTGATGTCCAAGGCTTGTCAATATGCGAAAAATGATGATTTTTTTTTTGTTGAGTTGAAAAATGTAAGAGTGAAAAAAACTCATGGTGATTTACAAAATACCATTACATGGACCAAAAAGTCTAGGAAAGGAAGGCAAGAATGGGAGCAAGCTTGTTTTAAAAATGGGATGTGACATTGAAAATTAAAGACCCCTATGAAGGTTAGATTCATTAGCATGGTCATCATGTTTGAAGAAAACCCTTGAGTTTAAGAATGCCATAATTTTTTATTGTGGTATGTAGAAGTCTGTTATTTTATATGAAATAGTACCTAAAGCCCAACTATGGGTTATTGTTGAAGCAATCATCTTTACCTTGCATCATGTTGTATCAACCTATGTGATGAATGAAAGTAGGGGCCATTGGTTGTTGTCAAGGCATGTCAAATGCTTTGACAACATCCATTACCCTTACTATGGAAATGGAAGTTGCATTGTTGGAACTTTTTACTTGGCCTGAAATCTTTGACCCATTTGAAGTAGAAATCCTCCTTCTACATAGGGAATGTGTAATTATATGTGATAAAGGTAATCCAACCTTTTTTGGAGTTTTTGAGGTCTTTTGATGCAAGGCAAATTCACAACAAGATGGCTATCATGTTGGATCCATGTTTCAAGGCTTCGCACTTAGAGGAAAACTTGGTGGGACATGGGGATGCAATTCGATTGGCATCTAAGTATGATGTCAAGGTGGTTGTTCCTCTTTTGATGGTATGTTTTGATAAGTTAAACCCTATTGCTAATACATCTGTTGTTGTAGTATTTAATGTTGTAGGTCCAAAAGTTGAAGAAAACATGTTTTGTGTGGGGGCCTCAATTGGGAAATCTTTTTGAACACTAGTCATTGGAGAATTATCCTTGTTCAAGAGGCTTTTTATTCCCTCATCTACATGCATAGATCCTCTAGCTTGGTGATGGATGCATGAAAGCTAGTTTCCAAATGTGGGTTTCCTTGCAAAACAAATTCTTGGAATCTTGAGTTCACAAATAGAAACTAAACAGACTTTCAATCTAGTTGAGGTGTTGACAACTTTAAGGCACTACCACTTGCAAGTGAAGAACATGAATCGAATTATTATTGTGGTGAAAAATTGGCCTAATGATTCGCATGCAAATTACAAACCAAATTTAGACTTCAAACAATGCTTGAAAGCAAAAGAGTCTTTGGTAGAAAAGAACTATAATTTGATTGAAGAACATAACTTTTTTGAAGAATTGGAGTTGATGGTGATTGATTTTGTGGGGTTGAGCTGGATTTGTGTTTTGTGTGAGGTGTGGGTGGGGTGGGGAGCTTGTGCTACACTTGGGCAAAATTTTTTAGAACTAGGGTTCGCTTCCTGCACAAGTTACTTTGATTTTGTTTGAATTTGTTCATGTTGCTTTTGTTCTAAAAAGGGCTATTGTCATAAGTTTTTTCTTATTAAGCAATAGAATTGGAAATTTGATATGCATATCTTTTGTGCATATTTGTTATGTTTTGAAAATTGAAAACCAAAATATACATAATTGACAATTTTTTTTAAAGAAATAAATGTGTAATCAATTACTATAGTCAATTGAATTTTTTTGGGAATACATATCCTTCTTTGTAAAAATAAATAAATCTTTACTAGTATCCCCAGGATAGATATAAAACTTGATAACCAGACAACACTGAATTAGACCCCTGACAATTATCAAGCTGATTCTTAGGATTCAAAATTAAAAAGCTCAAAAATTAAAAAGCTGGTTCTGGCATATAACCATGGTTCTAAAAAATTTGAAGAAAAAAAAGGGCCTTAAAAAATTGCATGTTCTTTCTTTGTTCTTTCATGAAAGCTGTACTAGGTTTCGTTAAGGTTTTTGAAATAGCTTGCACCCGACCCACAATTCTTTGATTCTGAAGTATTAAAAAAAACAGAACTGAATGTTCCTTCAAAAATTCAAATGACCACACAACACTGGTCAGAACTAATAACCCGACCAAAAAAAAAATAGTGTTAGGGGAGGGCATGTTATTATAGAAATAATGCCACCTACAATTGCAAGGCATTCTGAGAAAGAAGATGACAACTCTCATGGATTGTTTTGTTTCATTTTGATACTGTCTCTTTTTTTTGGGTTTGTTTGTGATACCCAACGGGTATCACAAGGGACAAAAATCTGCCAGGTTATAATATGTGGGACAAGGTCCTCCAGACAACAGACCCTTACACAAAATGGCTCCAGTAGCCAGAACTATTTCTTGAGGACAGTGGGTTGAACGTGCTTGCACCTGGACAAGTTGATCTGCAAACATTGTAGAGACAAAAACTGCTGTTCCTTTGCAGTCAGTTAGTCATATATATCGTTCATTATTTCAGATCATGGCACAGAAAAGCACCCAAGTGCTCTTCATGTTTCTACATGCAATAACTTACAACTTACAGAGCTTCAAAATCACAATCTTGGGTCATACTTACAGAGCTTCAAGATTGTGACTTAAAGAACTTCAAAATCACAATCTTGGGTCATACTTACAGAGCTTCAAGATTGTGACTTATAAAGAGCTTCAAAATCACACTCTTGGGTCATACTTCCAATAGACAGAGTACTGTTGCAATTGCAGTAGTGTATGCAATGTTTCTTTTTTGGTCAATTTTGTGACGTAGCCAAAGTGGCAATCATCCATAGGACGATTTAGCCAAATTTGGTTAAAAACTAAATATGAAAGCCCCCACCAAAATAATAATAATAATAATAATAATAATCTTCTATAGTTTTTGGCTACCTACTTGAACCATTTATAGAAATCATGGTCTAATTGCAGATATTGAAAATATTTTAAAAAAACACTTGATTTTAGTACTCTTTTTTTTTTAATTTCGCTTTTTGGCTACATATAACTAGCCAAAAAAACCAGTCTAAAATTTGTTTACTTTACCATAAGTGTGGAATAAGTAGTGATCTCCAATGGTGCTCCGTATGTGAGCAGGCTGCAAAAATATTTCTCACATCCAAGTTTAGTTATTTACTTTTTTTTCCAACTCCACCCATAAAACGAGGTGGGAGACTACTAAATAATAGTAACCCATCTTGACCAATGAAACCAATCAACGGCTGGTGTTAGTTAGGCTGTGCTCTGCCTTTCACCACCCTCAGCGAACTGTGCAAAAATGCTGGGCCAAAACCATTTTGTTGAGCCAGACCGACATGTTCTGACTTCCACCCGTCCTTCATGTAATGTGCTTCCAATGAGCTTGGTAATCCTCCTGTTGAGAAATGCAGTGATTTGTGGGATCAAAATTTTTTTTGTTTTGGGGAATCAGAATTTTTTATGTGTTTCGTGGGAACAATTTTTTATGTGTTATTTGAAGAGAGAGAGAGAGAGAGAGAGAGAGAGAGAGAGAGGATTTGGATCTGCTAAAGAGTGTGGAAGTTTGCAACAGCAAATTGTTGAAAAGAGAGAGGAAAAGTCCGATCTGCTCTTGAAATAGTGTGTGGAAGTTTTGCACTTCAGCCAAATCGTTGAAAAAAGGACAGCTTGAGGATCTGCTCGCAACTGCAGTGTGGAAGTTTGCAGCGGCAAATTGTTGAAGAGAGAGAGAGAGAAGCAGGAGGATCTGCAGCATTTGTCAGCCTCGCATAAGGCGGGCACGAGAAAAATCTGGCTTCTGGATCAGCTCGCATGTATCTACAGCTTTGGGACCTGCCTTTGCATTCTTGCTTATACTCTTCAAAATGATCTAGTACCCACCTTTGCAGTCGGCGTTGGCAGCTCCATCTCGACGTGGGTATCAACCCGCGAATTGTGTAGATGCAAAGATGTGAAACTCAAGAACATCTTCAACTCCCGAAAGTCGACGGAGCTGTGTAATTCTTCATGGCAAGACCTTCATGCTTGATCAGCAGCGCCGCATCACTGCTTCAAGTGCAGCACGTGACTCTAGAACTACTTCTCATAACTGGTTTCTTCAGTGGGTTCATCAGTTGTACTGGAATCCAGAACTCGAATGAAATTGCAGCCAGCCGCGGCGATGTCGATGATCTGCAGCAGCTGATCACAAAACTCGTGGAATCCTTCGGGACTAAGAAAGGAGAGGATCGTATGAATGTTGCACTGCAATGCGACCACAACCCCAGTAGCGTACGCACGAGAAAGGCAGAATCTGGTAAGTTCCTGGATGCGGCGCGGCGGCGGCGGCGGCAGATCAACAACAGCGGCTTCTTCAACACAAGACCGATGATGATGATCACCACTCATGATTTGGATCGACCCACGAAGAAGTACTACAACTTCCACAGGAAACTAAGCGCGATGAAGAATTCCACGCCCGGCTCGTGCTCGGTGGCGGACCTAAGCATAACACAAGGCTTCAGCGGCTACAGCGATGGAATCCCAGCCTATACTGTACAGATTGTGAACTTGTGTCTGAACCCCAGCTGCCAGCTGAGTAACATACATGTGGCGTGCGAGGCGTTCTCGTCGTCCAGACCCCTGGACACACTAGTATTCCAACGCCTCAGCTACAACGACTGCTTTGTCATGAATGGAGCTCCTCTGCGAGCTGGAGACAGTGTCACATTCGATTATGCCAACTCTTCCGAATACCCCATGTATGTCATCTCTGCACAAGTTGGACCTTGCACACCATCTTGAGATGGCCACGGCAGCAGCAGCGACTCTCTCACTCTCTCTCTTCCAACTCATGAATACCACTTTCATCAAACTTCAAAACCTCATGCTCCTTCATTTCCCAGCTAAACCCTAATGAAAAATCTAGTGTTTTTTATTTTTCCAGCTTCACTAAACTCTAATGATAAACCCTAATGGAATTTCTCATGCATTCTTGTCTTTTCAGCTGCATTGAGCTGTAATGATAAAGCCTAATGTAATATTTCATGCATTCTCATCTTCCAGCTCCATTGAACTCTAATGATAAACCCTAATGGAAAATCTCATGATTTCTCATTTTCTAACTCCACTAAACCGTAATGATAAACCCTAATGAAAGATCTTATGCTTTCTCATTTTCTAGTTTCACTAAATTGTAATGATAAACCCTAGTGGAAAATCTCATGCTTTCTCATCTTCCAACTTCTGTAAACTCTAATAGAAAATCTCATGTTCTTTAATCTTCTAACTCCACTAAACTCTAATAGTAAAAATCTAATGGTTCAATTACATGATATGAATTTAGACTAGGTATCAAACACAACCATCTAATACCAATACAATCTAATTATGTATTAACACAAGAGCTCACTAAATGTATGTTTTTAATCTTGATCTTTGAAATCTAGAATTCCAACTTTGAACAACATCAAATTTGAATTATCACATGATTGTAGTTCAAATTATGACATATTGCAATTGTTGATTTACATGCTATAATGTCATAGTTTTGTATAAATATCTAGTCTTGTGCTTATTAAATAGTGTAGCAATAGTTTCAATGTAGATATGATATATGATGCAAATATGCTAATCTAATTACAACAATTTCAATGGAATTGAATGCATTGTTGAATTTCTTGCAAATACAAGAATGCAACAAACAACATGATTTGATTTTTGTAGACATGATAATATTTAGATTAATCTCGAAGCTTCTAGTAGTTGATTAGTGCAAGTGAGTTCTTTCTTTAATGATATGTGAACTAATTATCAATTTTAATCCAATAGTTATCAAATATTGATTAATGCAAGTTTGTGAACTTTCTTAAATAAATCTTGATGTTCATGATATTAAAGAACAATTACACAATTTTGTCAGCGTCAAATATGAAAGATGTTAATTGTACCAAGTTTAATTAATCAATTTCTTTTCTTGCAATTGCAAATGTAGTTCATAATGATTCAATTACTAATTATGTTGTTGTAATATTTACTAAAGAGAAATTGTTCAATTTTGTTTTTTCTATACACATGATTTCAAGAATTGGGTGGTCGCTATGAAATTTTTCTTTGTCAATTGGTTGAAATATATTAAATTCTAATTGACATCAATGTGTTTATTTGTGCTGAAATTTTGCATATGTGTGAGTTATGTTTAAGGCAAGTGACCCAATCAATGGTGAGAATATCTACGATAATCTATTTTCTAATCACCACCTTTCCTATCAACAACTAGGATGAGTTGCCATTCATGTGTGACAATTGAGATCTTCAAATTATTGTAACATTACATTTTACAAGTATGGGTTGCCAATGACAATGGGGTTGTCATTATATTTGTCATCTCTTACATTCCCATCTTTTTCATTAAACATTGCAAATGTTGCTTAGTAGAATAGTGAAAAGATCATTGGTGTTGTTTGAAGGAATAATGATAAAATTGTTGTTGCACTTTAAATGTGCTTATTGCTTGGAGGAGTAATCAAAAGATCATTACAAAGAGGAGACCATCACAAAGCTTGTAACATGTTCCAAGAATTGATATTAAGCCATCAAGGATAGTATGTGAATGTGTGTTGGTTTGTGAATGACTTTGATTTGCATGATCTTGCATTGGTGTTTTTTGTTGTGAAAAATAAAAGTGGGCTTCTAAATTTGTGCTACTATTTACAACAACTTTTGACTAAGCAATGGGTGTCAATTGAATTTCATTTTGTACTTAAAGAAAATTACATATTCACATTTTGTAAGAATTTTTCTTTCCCCTCTTCTACTTTTTTTTTCTTGTTATTTGTTGCTTTGTCATCTCAATTTTATTTTTTTCTCCTCACTCTAAGGTCCATCCATGCATCAATAAGGTTTAGGGTGAGTGCCATGATGCTTTGAACCTTCACATTGTGCACATTGTGTTGTTGAGCTTAAGTTTTGCCTTGCATTGCTAGTTCAACAATTATTTCTTTTGAATTTATGGTCACTGGGTTGTAGTGCATAATGGCATCCTTCAAACCTCCTTTAAGTTTCAAGTATAAGTTTTTTTTAAAATGCTTTTGGGTTTACTTACCTTGAAGTTGTTACATCTTTGCTTATCTTGTCAATTTTTAATAAAGGGAAGGAACCCTTAATTTTTATGTTTATTGTGATGCACATGATCTTAAAGCTTCAACTTTTGTGTCTTCTAGCAATTGTATGTGTTGTGAACCTAATGGAACATGATGGTTTAGGATTTGATAGTGTGATTAAGAAGAGGAAATGAAAGAGTGAATAGGAGTTAAACAAAATTTTTCAAGATTCATAAGTTGCAAATTCCCTTGGGTTGAACTTGTTAAATTCACTGATGACAATTTTTTTATTGGTACATTGCAAAATCTACTCCACATGGAAAAACTAGTTTTCCCAAAGCTAGATGGGTTAAAGAAACAAAATAAGAAGAATATGTCTAAGGTTGTTTGGCCTAACAAGGTGGTTGCATAGTTCTATGTTGACCAAGATAATCCACATGTGTGCAATGAAAATATTTATTGCATTATGCACTATGTTTCAAGTTGTCAACCACCAAAGGGTAGAGAAGAAAAATGTACTTACAATTTGTTAATGTCTTCCATTTTCTTACAATAGGGAGACCCATGACTAACTTTCAAATTATGCATGATTTGTTTTAGTTTTTCAAGATGGAGAACACACCAAACAAACATTGGACATACAATAACAACTAAAGCATGATAAAATGAGTGAATAATGTGGTCTTGGCAACCACAAAGGCAACTATCCAAAAGGTTAGCTTCATTTTTGTAAGTTTTCATGAAGTCACTAGCATTGATGACCAATCTTGGATTTCGTGATGTTGTTGAAAATTTTAAGAGGACTCCAATTTTTTGTGAATTTTCAACATGTGACAAGAGGTACCAACGCAAACAATCTCGCCATTTTTATGAAGAATTTTGTTGTAGAGTTTGAAAGATTGTCAAACCATGATATGGTTGTGAAGGTGTACGAGGGTGGTCTGTTTTGGTGCAAATGGTACAATCACTTTTCAAGGCATCAAAACTAGGGTGTCCACCTAGTTGAGAGAGAAGTACAATTATTTTTGCATTCCCATACATTGTGTAACTCGCAAGACTAACTTGGTAGTCCTCTTATTTGATTGTGGCAAAGATTGATTGTTGTTCCAAAACATTTACACATATTTCAATCAGAGACCAAAGTGGAATTTTGAAAGATGGAAATTGGTCAAGTTTATGAAAACCAAAAGTCTCAAAATACTATGAAATATTAAGACCACGTAATTAATATGATTTTCAAACAAGGTGATCCTTTAAGAGTTTAAAATTCTTCTAATAAGATGGCTTATGATGCTTTGGCTAATGAGATTGTTGTAGCAAACTATTTTTTTTTGTGTGACTTGGATATTGTTATTGTGCTAATTGGCATGATTCCAATCTTAAAAGTTGTGTAAGGTTTGAGCACGTATGTTCAAAACTGCGAGAATGTATTTTGAGACCTAAAAACTAAGCACAATAATAATTTTAAAAAAAAACGTTGTTGTTTTTTTTTCTTCTTCTTCTTCCTTTCTATTTTGGGTACCCCTCAAATCCTTCCAGAAGGCCCTATATCCTGAACCTTCTCCTATACAGAGAGTACCTAGTTAGTTAGCTTAGCTAGTTTTGTTCTTCCCATTTGAACCTTTTAGTTTTGATGGATGGGTTCTCAACATCTCCCATTGATCAAAACTTTCTCAAGAATCTCCCACTAACATGCCATCTTTTGAGCCTTATCTTCGTTGTTCAAAACACTTGGCCTGAGAAATCTTGTTCTCAAACAGATTTGATCTACTAAAAACTCCCAAACAACAACCAACAAAAGTATATGTTTGTGCCCGTTTCCTTTGCCATCCAATTTGCTTCTTCTCTGAGTGAGTGAGTGTGTGTGTGTGTGTGTGTGAGAGAGAGAGAGAGAGAGGCAGGACTCTCTCAGCTGATGCTGCTGCTTTGGAAGCTTCCTTCCTTTGTGGAGCGACTGTTCCTCCTCTGACATGTGTTGGAAGTGGAGAGTCCCGTACAGGAAGAGCTAGTTCTGACTCTCAACATCTGGCATATACCCGAAAAAAAGGAGGAGGGGGGGGATTTTTGGGAGCTTCTGATCGCTTGCAAGGTCGTGGTGGACAACTTAAAAATACAGAGGATTTTTCCAAACTCGTTTAAGCTGAAAGATTGGAGTTCATAGTTGGAAATTTTCTTGCAGCTTTGTTGTGAAGAGAGAAAAGGAAAAAAAAGAAGTGGGAAGAGGGCAATTATGGCGATGATTATGGGAGCGACATCGATGGGGATGATGATTTCTACTACGCCTCTCTCTCTTCCCCAACCACCCACCATCTCATTTGTAAATTTCCTTTCCCCCCTCCCCCCTTACTGCTGCTGCTTCTTCTTCTTCTTCGTCTTCAAATTCTGATATAAAAGAAAATCTCCAGCAATACACTTTGAGCATCAAGACCCATTTCTGCCATCTCGAAGAATCTCTCAAATTGTTGTTGCAACTCCAATCATGTTCTCGTGAACTTGATTGCGAGCAAGAAGGTGGAAGAAGGTCTTAGGGGTGAGTTTTATATGTGGCTGGGCTCTTCAACAAAAACCCTAGTTGTCCGATTCTGTTGATTGAATTCTCTCTCTCGGCCTTCATGGATGATGATGCACAGGAAAAGAATGCTTCACTGTCTTCAGTAGCCACATTTCAATGTCCAGGATGGAGGAAGCAGATGGTTGTGAATCCTGACTTACAAGCAAAGATGAGGAGGAGTTGGAGAGGAATCATTGTCCAAGCATCATCTTCTACAGTCCAAGGGGATAGAGGAACCTCAACTGATGAGAGTTTAGATGCTGCAGTCAAAGGTAATGATGTTTGTGTGTGTGTGTGTGTGTGTCCAGCACATTCCTCTTGAATGTCAAGAAGCTCTTTGTTCTCAAACAAAAACACTGCACAGCAACTAAGGTTAGCATTTTGCTTTCCAAGGAGGTTTAATAGGGAAACACAAGAAGGAATTGGAGAGGAAAATTTTATTGTCTGAGCATCTTCTTCTGCAGTCCAGGAGGAGGGTGGTAGAGAAACCTCTGCTGATGAGAGTTTAGATGCTGCTGCCTAAGGTAATGATGCTAATGTGTCTCTGCACATTCATTCCTCTTGAACGAACCTTTTCGTCCTTGGAACACCAACACTAGCTAGGGTTATTATTTTGCAAGTAGACTTCGCTTTGTAGGAGCTTCAATTTCACTGCGAAAGCACTGGTAGATCATTGATAAGAACAAAATGCCAGCAAAATTGTGTGTGACATGGTGACAGCAGGCTATAGGAGCTGCTGAGGATGATACATGTGACAGACTAAATATCAAAGAATAAAATGTGAAGATGATCAGGAAACCAAGATACATGTCTGCATGTTGTGAAGCTAGATCAGAGAGGATCTATCAGTCCCTGGATGTTAGATAGTACTGAAGAATGTGGTGTGTTCTTGTCATGGAACAGCTGTAGAATTCACTGGAGTGCATCATGTGGGTTTACTCTGTGAAAACACGGAGCGCTCACTTGAATTCTACTGCGGTCTGCTGGGTATGTGCATTGCACAATTCCTTTGTCTTCCATCTGTCTGTTTTTGATGATCATCTATATGATTTTCACATATCTTTAGCATGCTCCAAACTGCCGTGGAGCCTTGAGGTGAAATTGAAGGAAACATTTTGGTGTTACATGACAGGCCTTGAGATCAATCCAACTCGGCCAAATGACAAGCTTCCATATGGTGGTAAATGGTTGAATGTTGGATCACAAATGATTCACTTGATGGAGCTGCCAAATCCTGATCCCAAGACAGGACGCCCAAAGCATGGTGGCCGAGATCGCCATGCATGTGTGGCCATTAAGGATGTCAGCAAGCTGAAAGCGGTGTTTGACAAAGCTGGTAAGTTCAACAATTAGCTCTTGGCTTCTGCAGGAATAGAAAAGAACACATGAGGACTTACATTTGGTGTGTTTGCATTGATGGATTGCTTGTTGCTTTTCTGTTTGAACAGGTGTCCCTTACACCTTGAGCAAGTCAGGAAGACCAGCAATCTTTGCAAGGGATCCTGATGGCAATGCCTTGGAGTTTGTTCAAACTGAATGATGATGAGAATTCAAGCCACTCTGACATTTCAGTGATCCTGCAACGGAATTAGATAGAATAAATATAATTTGCAGCCTTCCCAATGGCAGAAGACTAACAGCTTGCAACCAAAGAGAATGATGACCTTGATTTATGTATATATGTTGTTGCATAGCAAACCAAGTGAAACCTAGCTTGCTTTCTGAGAGCTAATACTATGCTCTACTGCAGTTCTCATGCGCATCATTCTCAACAACAGAAACTTGGTAGACAGAGGATCCAAGAAACATTTAGGTTTCTGACACTCTTTTGGTCAGAATTCTTGACAGAGAATTCAGTTTGAAATTGTGCAAGAATCTGAAAATAGTGTTAAGAACTTTTTTGGAAATCCTCAATCTGAATGGGCAGATGGATAGGAAAAGAAGTGCCCAGGCAAGGGCCTATGCTGCTCACTGCATCATTGCTGAAGGATAGAGGTTACAAGTCATAACTCTATTTCTAATCTACAGGTGCCATCTATTGAAGCATGTCGCTTCCACAACTGCATATGCTTTGCAAGAAGGAAAAAGGAATATGCTATGTTTCAATGTGCAAGCTACATTCAAAGGCCAATAAATGTGCAGGAGTTTACCACAGTAGCTCCTTTGATGATTACATAAGCATCCACATTCAATACCATGTCAAACTCCACACTTTGTACTGTATAAAACTCCAGAATCTTGATGGGCAGACAGTGGCACTGCATTTCATGTGCTGCCATGACAACACAGAACCTAACAAAGACTGTTGCAGTGCATTTTACATCCCACACAATTCTCTTGTAATAGAAGCACAGGGGACAAACAGGACCAATATCTTTAGTCTGTCTTAAGAATGTGGAAGTTGCTAGATGTGCATAACACCAACAAGAAACTGAATCACCGAATGATGACAATGGGTACTTCATAGGTGCACACTGCAAACTCTCAAGAGTGCAGCAAGATTAGGCAGTACTGGTAGAATCTGTCTGTGCAGACATTCCATAAATCTTATCACCAGCTTGGGGGAATCCAGGAATCAAACAAAACCCACATGTACACCAGGACTAAACAAGATTGGTAACAAACTTCTCATTGCAAAATTAAGAAGCTTATGCATCTGCAAGGGTCTTGATGACAGACCTCTATACAGGAAAAGAATGTCCAAATCATCTAGATGAGACAGCCACCCCAATTGAAGCAAGCTCACTAATGGACACCTAAATTGATTCAAATGCACATGCCAGTACTTGGTGAAGGCAGTGAAATGTGCAGGATATCACATCAGGGGAACATCCAGAACACCGACCAAGCATTTCTCCAGAAGGAAATCAGCATTCACCCATGCATGGTACTTCACTGATGATACTCGGTTAAGCCAACCACATATATATATGCTTATCCCTACTTACAGTAAATTGAGACTGGGAAGAGGATATAAGAACATTGTTCTGCCAGCAGGCATGGGTCGTTGTTAAGATGCCGGATATCAGATTCACAACAAAGCAGAAAAATACAAGAGAAGAAAAACAATTTTACAGAGTGATGAGGATACTGAAGAGAGAAGTACAATCCTTGCCAGCACCTTTCATCAGCATATCCCGCCCTGCAAACACCACAGCCACCACCATCTATACATGATGCTTTCAACTTAAAAGCCACACCTTGAATCACATCTTCCACTGCTTCTGAGGTTTGTGCTCATTACACCATGATCTGGAGACTTGAAGGAATTCCTACAACCCACTAGGGGATATTGAGTGTTGAAAGTTGCAAACTCCTATGTGGATAGTCAGTCTGTATGCAAAAAAAAACTTGAGAATAATGTGCAGGTGGTGGAACCTCCAGGATGGAAACGGATGTACGGGGAAATGTTGTACACACATCCCCGGAGAACAGTCCAGGCATCCTCTTCAGTGCAGTGTTGCTTCACCTCAGCTATGGGTATTAGCCTCTTGTTGGACTTCCCTTTAAGTCCTGCCAAAACAAGGTCAACCCAAGAATAAGAAACCTTGCTGAATGCAAGCCAGCCTGACAGACAGAACCCTAAACCAAGACTGTATCTCTGGCCACATAGAGAAGAAGAACGCAGATTTGTATCTATCTCTCCACAGCCTCCTCTTCCAATTTTGGGACTGAGTGAGCCATATCTGAATGAGCTACATCTGAATGATCCAGAAGAATTGAGCAGAGGGAAGAAGAGAAGAGAAGACTCAAGAGAACCTGCAAGGTCAGGTTCTGTCCGGAGAAGCTTGAGCCATACCATTTGGCTGTAGCCATTCTCCAGTGGAACTTTGGCTCGAGAGCGAGTGTTAGTAGGTTTAAGCGCAGGATTGGCAGGAGGAGTGAATTGTGGAACCGAGAAGGTTGATGATGAAGAACAAGAAGAAGGCAACACAGCAGGCAGAATTGTGAGTGGTTCTATGTTGTGATGGTGGACAGCTTCTGCCGCGACACCCATGCTCCTCCTTTGTGCCGCTGCTACATCATCATCATCCTCCCTCGTCACATTCTCCGGCTCTGCAACCCCATTCAGCTTGTGTTGTTGATGATGATGATCCTCCTCCACCATCTTGCTTGAAAGCTCAGAACCTGAAGGACTTGAGAAAACCACGCTCCCTCAAAGTCTTCAAGGTCAGAACTTGCTATAGGGTTGCTGCTTCAGAGCTAATTGCTGTGAGGATGCTCTCCCAACTTCATCAGCAAGCTTCGCAGGCTGCTGCTTCTCACATGTGCCCCCGTTGCACCAACAAATTGGTGTGGCAGTAGAAGAAGAAGATCACATCGTACTACGAAGAAATCCATAGCTCGCCGGTCCTTGTAGAAAAGATGCAAACAGAAGTCAAATCTCTGACGTAGGTAGTTCAGAGAATGAGGTTTAGGGTTTGGTGCTGGAAGGACCAAACCCTAAACCTCGTGTGTGTGTGTGTGTGTGTTCTCTGTCCCTACCTCTCTCTCTCTCTCTCTCTCTCCGTGTCTTGCCCGTGTTGTTCGACCTCGAGCTTCACAACGATGATGTCTGTAGTCATATCATGAGTTAAGTGTCTCTCCAGAGCACGCACTTGCGGCATTCGTCGTTGTCTTCGTGATCATGGAGCTCATGCCAAGGGACTGACGAGAATACGTAAGTTCTCTCCATCTCTCTCCATCTGGGCAAATTTTATTTTTGTTGTTGTTCAGTGTTTGCTGGTTTTCATCGTTGATCCTTCAGCATTTTTTAGTGTTTTTTTTGTAGCGTGAAAGTGGACTCTGGAAGGGTGAAGCTTTTTGCGGCTGCCGGTAGATGGATGCTGCGCCTTGCTGTTTTCTTCTTTGTGCAGGACAACATCTTCAAACGAGGATGGCAAGAGAAGAGATTGCTTGTTCTTCATCATTCATTCTGAGCTTCGCAACTGTAAGATGTGCAGAAGTTTTTAGGGATAAGAATCTTCAACGGCGCAGTGATGGAGTCACGGATTGTGCGATGTGGAAGGGGCTTGAGAATCGGAGCATTATATCCATTTGCGCTCTTGTTGTTTCTGTGTTTGGACCGGATCAGTGGAGTGGCAACTTACGGACTGGAGACTGCAGTATATGGAGCCAAGACGGATCCCTTGGGTGAGAAGGATATATACCTGACCCTACCTCCTGCCATCAAACGCAGGCTCTCTAATCCTGTCAACTTCGACACTGACGAGAAGCTCAGAACTCTGGGGTCCTTGGAATCCACCACACTCATCCATGTCAAACTTGTAGGTTTTTCTAGTGAGCGCCACCGGCTCTCAGTCTTGGAATCTGAGCTTGGAGCCTACTTGGCTTCTTTGACACAGGACCTGCATGCCTCCATTATAGGACATGCACAGCACAAGCTGATTCCCAAGACCAAAATCACTGTGGAAGTTGGTCGGGTTCAGGAGAATTTGGCAGAGAAGATTCATGCAGCAATTGATCAACACATTGAAAATGTATGTGCGTAATCTCCTCCAAAGTTCTGGAGATTTCCTCTGCAATCTCATAGATAGATATCTATCCCCTTTGAGTTCCGTGCCAAGAGAAAAAGATAGGGATCCATCATGGGGTTCAATTGTGTATCAAATCCTGTTCTCTTTGGCAGGAAAGGTGAGGAGATCTAGGTTTGGTTATCAGCTGCTTTTCATTTCTTCTAAGAATTTGATGTTGCTTAGAAATAGATGACAATGGAGAAATTGCTATAGCACAGTGATGAAGGTGATGGTCTGATACTTTGTGGGCAATGCTTACAAGGTTATGTCTGCACCCATTGTTGTGTTATATTGGAAGAGTTGTTGTGGAGATTTCTCTGCAAATCTCAGTGATAATATGTCTTGCTTCATTCATGGGAACTTTTGTTTTGTTGATGTCTGTTCATTTGCATATGCAGATTCTGTCAGCAAAAGTTTCCAAAACTTTTCCAGGACAACTCCATCAAGTCCCATATGAGATCATTGATAGAATTGTGCAGACTGTTTTGGAGGATCCACTTCCAAGTTACACTGTTTACCTCCTCAATCTGAAGCCTCAAACACATGGCAAATATGCATACATATACAGTGAATCAGCAAAAGCTGCATACCTGACCAAGTGTCTGGGAAGCCTGTGGACTGGCAAAGAGCGGTACGTGTGGATAGACTTGGCAGCTGGTCCTGTAGAATATGGGCCAGCTACTTCCGGTGAAGGTTATGTGAAGGGTGAGATGCTTCCTATTGCTTCAACTTACAGTTCTTCCCAACAGACCACTTTGGCAGCGGATCTAGCCTCTCTTGTGTGGAGTGCTGCTCGAATGCTTTTTGTCCCAGCAGTTCGCATCCCAGTCTCATTTTGGACAGATTTGGAGGTAAATTCTTCGTATTTTTATGCCTGTTTTCAAGCTTTAGCTGTTTGCTCATCCTTTGAATCACAGTGGATAATTGTGGAATAGGTTTACTGTAAGATGAATAGATCAGAGTGACTAGACTGGCATGATCACTAAAGTGGGTGTTTTAACTTTCAGGCCCCATAGTCCACTTCCAGTCTCTTATGTTTTGTTCCTTCTCCCTCTGGCTTTCCTGCACTTTTCATGGCTCCATTCCCTTGTGGGGTCATCAGTAGGTCCTTGCAAACTATCACCTGATACTTCACTAACCCACAGAGTGTGTTTCATCTGCCTAGGTTCATTTCATACATATCAATGCAGGCAGTAAGGATGATGCACCAGATCCCAAGGGACTGGACTTTGAAACCCTGGAAGCCTTGTTTCTTGAGAAAAACAAGGATGGTCTACTCTTCTCCCATCAAAATCTCAAGTTTCAACATGCAATTGTCAGCCTAGCTGATTGCCCATTGTGTTCTGCAGCACTTTCACGTGCAATGCGGACTTACACAGCCCGTATTTTGCTTGAGAAATACAGCTTGTTTCTGGATTATTACTTAGATTCAAAGACACTCCATCACTTTTTGTCGGACTTTGGCAATGAACTTGCTGAGCATGCTGGAATCAAACATCCAGGGGCAACAACAAGGGTAATCCCAGTCTATGTTTGGGATCTAGATTCGGAGAGGCAGCTCTTGCTAGACCGCTTCCACCAGGTAACTCTTATTTTCTGTGTGGGAACTGTAGGAGCATGACTTTTAGATTATCAATTCACCATTGTCACACAGATTGTGAGCAAGAGAAGCCTTCTGATACTATCTGTACAAAGGAACTGTTGTATTGAATATTGGGCAAGAGTGCAATCACAAACCTAAAGGAATTCATCAAAGGACTTGGTATAAGCAGTTGTCAGTTTAGAATTCAAGCTCCAGAGTCAGGGGTTGGTGGGAGGTGCTAGTTCCCACACCCCTGGATATATCTCAAATTTGTTCTGGGTGTCCACAATACATGTAAAGGTGCTGTTTGCCCTAAATCTTGAAGCAAGTGTTGGGTGCAGGTCATGCCATTTCGAGACATGGTGATTGCTGTACGGACAGCAATGAAACAGGCTGTGATTGAGTACAGCTGTAATGGGCGACAACTGCTTGTACCAACACGAGAGCTGGAACGGCCAATCATCGGTGGCCTCCTTCAGACCTTATTCGGGATTGCACCAACCCATCTGACATGGAGTTACCAACATAACAGCACAATGGTTGACTACCGTTGGGGAGTTGGACGAACACCCTTTGGTCCATTTTCAGACTTGCAGGATCTTTCTTTTGCTCAAAGAGATGCAGCCCGACGGAACACAATTCTCACAATGCTTAACTACACAATGGGTAGTGCAGCTGATCTTCTTCACGCAATCAAAGCATATGGAGGGGAGAAGAAGCTGTTGGGACCAAAAAATCACCTTGAGTTTTCACAGAGATGGAACTTGCTTATCTTTAAGCTGAGCAAGGTGATGTCCGCCCTCTCACACTTTGAGTTTGACACAGCCCTCTACTATCTGAAGTCAATGGAGCATGACCTATTTGCAGTACACACATTCATTTATACAGCTACTACAGAGATGGAAGCCACAATGTCATGTTTCAAAAGTGCACCATTTCCATGGGGTGTAGTTTCAGCAGTTTTGGGGACTGTAGCTGTTGCTATTTATGTTTGGATCAAACGGGAAAAACTGTTTGTCAACAAGAAGAAGCGCTTCTGAGATTGTTTCAGTAAAGTAAGTGTAAATGATTAGCATCCTCTTCAATTGTCTAATCTATACTTTGAGTGTCCTTGTTGCCATTCATGTGGACATGCATGTGTTACATATCAGAAAACCCAATTTCATTTGATGTGGAACTGTTCAATTAGCTGAGATCCTGGCCTTGTTGGAGTTCACAAGATGAATTTAAACTATTATATTGTGTAGATGAACAGTTTGCACGTGTTATGGCCGGGGAAGGTTCTGGTGATGAATCTCTACATGGAACTTCTTTTCTCAGCGAACCGCATCCTGGTTTGATCTTCAACTTGTTCTCACAAATGTGAAATCTCTTCATTTGCCTACCACCATGCATCTGATCCTGCCTGTTACAAATGCACTGAAGCTCTTCATGTCAAACTTCCTCAATTTGCATTGCCTCTTGCAGCTCTAGCTTCCATCTGGTCTTTTGGTTGTGCCTCAAATGGCCTTCACCAGCTTTTCAGCTGTCTGTAATGTCCATTTGTGATGCAACCACAGTGTGCAGTGCAGCTAGCTAGATCTGCAACCCTAAGGTTGTGCAAACCGAGCCTTGAAGGGAACTGGAATGAAGAAAAGATCAATTAATTACCTGGTCTACTCATGTTGCTTCTCATGAAGATCATATTGTGTGAAAAGCTAGTCTGGTCTGTGAACCATTCAATGCTTTTTGCTGCAAATTGAAATGAAAACTGCTGAACAGAAAGTGAGGTTCAGAACAATCTGCAACACTTGATCTTTGGTCAAGTATTTGCAGGTTGCAGACGCCACCACCATCCAAATGTACACATTCAATTCCAGTTCCATAAGTCTCAATTTCAAACCCTAGAATTTTGCACAGGGAGCTATGAAAGAAAGATGTCTGGTTGGATCAAGCATAGAGAAACAAACATGTACACATTCAATTCCAGTTCCAGAAGTCTCAATTTCAAATCCTAGAAGTTTGTGCAGGAAACCATGAAAGAAAGACATCTGGGTGGATCAAGTACAGAGACAAACAAAAAGGTGCCATCAACTGTTTCTCAAAGGAAAACATCAAGATTTGCACCCATATTCAGCTCATTGTGCACAAAAATGATTACAAAATTGTCTTCAAAACACAGAACCTGACATGATGCTCTATGATGTATCCACAATATAAATCAGAGGATACTGTCTGCAAACATACCAAATTCAAATAAGAGAATAGACGAATAAACCAGAAGAGATGCAATAAACCTACTAAGAATAATTGTACTCAGGGTCCAGAAGAAGATTGAGACTGCTTCTCCTTATGTTGGATTACACCAGTGTCCACAAGATGCGGCACTTCTGCAGCCAGCCACGGTCCTAATCCTAAACACAAGGCATGCGCGATGCCAAATCTGGGGCAGTTCTTGGCCCACAGAGGCTTAAAATGAATTGTGAGACAAATCTTGCCGCCTCTGTACATCTTCGCCGTCTTGCCGTCAAGCTCCGGCAGTTCAAGCTCCGGAGCAGTGGCCGGATACGTCACAGGGATATCAAACTGCAGGTCGAATTCATACTTGAGGAGATTGTGCACGTACCAGCACTTGCCTTTCCATTTGGTGCCGTCCGCGTTGGGCGCAATACGGAACCAATCGCTGTCTTTAGCTTTATTCATCTCCATGTACTTGATCAGTGCCATGAACTCCTCCTTCCTCCTCTGTGTCCATAACTCACCATCGCGAGGCCCCGCTCTCGTTGTTAGCAAGGGTATCTTCGCTACTGTGGATTTGGTGTTCACATCCCACCCCTCCATCTAAAAACCCTCTACTCTTTCACCCTTGTACCTGACACAAATCTCTTTCCTTCTTTCTTCTCCTTCTTCTTCTTCTTACTCTGCTTCTCCTCCTCCTGGTAGTATCACCCTTGCACCTGGCCCAGATCTCTTTCGATCTTTCTTCTTCTTCTTCTTCTTACTCTCCTTCTCCTCTTCCTCCTCCTCCTCCCCGTAGGAGTCTTCGAGGTGCTCAAGTCGTCGACGCGTGCTGTGTTTCTCTCCCCGGTCTAGTCTCAGAGTAGAAGATGACAATTCCACGAGTGGAATAGGCTGAAAAACCCTGTGTGCTTTCTCTCGGTCTAGTCTCGGAGTAGAAGACGACAATTCCAGAAACAGAATACGCTGAAAATTGCCCGTCGCGTACAGTTTCAGAGTAGAATGTAGCAGTTCCAAACGAACCCAATGATAATCGAGACCATAATAGTCCATACCTTCTACGGGTAAAAACGGGTAAAATAATTACCCGTACTTGGAAACCTATACCCGTAGACCACTACTCCAGACCCGAATGCTTTCTGGAGTAATTGAACCTGTTTCCGAGTCTCATATTTAGGTTCGGTTTCAGGTTCGGTAACCTAGTTGTCACAGCAGAGCACTAGTCCAGACCTGAATGCTTTCGAAATCTGGCGTCTCCGAACCTGTTTCCGAAGCTTATATTTATGTGTGGTTTCAAGTTCGTGAAACTAGATGCAACCGCAGAGCACTACTCCGAACCTGAATGCTTTCGAAATCTGGAGTCTCTGAACTTGTTTCCGAAGCTCTGTGTTAGGTTTGGGTTACGGTTCAGGAAACCCTAGTTCTCTAACGAGAACGAGCGGTGGAGAAACAGGGACTGAGATAACGATTGTTGTTCTTGGGATTGTGTTTGTTTGCTGTACAGATCTTTGTGGCGATGGCATCCGGTTTCGGAGTCAACGGCAAGAAGGGACGATGTTACGATGTGTGGATGGACTTCAGCGACTGCATGACGCATTGCGTCATGCCCGCCGAGTGTACTGCCCGCCGCGACGATTACTTTGAATGTCTCCACCATCGCAAAGAGGTTGTTTCTCTTTACCCCTCAGCTCCCCCAACCCTGTTCTCCCTCGCTCTTCTTCTTTAGCCTTTGTATTCCCTTGCCCTCTTGCACCCTTCCGTTTGGTGCATCCGTGCTTCTTGGTGGGATGAAGAATTTGTAATAATCAGATCCCCGTTCTCGGACCCCTAGAAGATGTTTTTGAGCTTCTCTCCGGATTAGGGTTATGGGAATTAGGGTTAGAAGGAAGCCTGGCAATAGCTTCCATTCTTTGTGGATTTGAGCTTTCTATCCTGGTTTTTAGACCCGATACCCAGAATCTATAATCTTTTGTGTTCGAATCCCCAAGTCTTATGAAAGCCGCATTTGATGGTCGTGGGGCTGCCAAGTTTGCAGTGGTGCAAACTCAGCAAGACATGGTTGAAAGATTTTTGATTCTCAAGGGAAGTTCAGGGATCAGTATGCTCATAGATCAGACAAGGTGTCCCCTTGAAGAACAGAATTCAGTAGCTTACAGGTCAAAAACTGGGAGTTTTTGTAATACAAATGCTATTGTTTGTATTCTTCTGTGTTCTTAGGAGTATGTTTAGGTAGATAGTTCCAGGGGCAGGCAATTCTGTTGCCATTGTTCATTCACTCCTAGTTTTTCTGTTGGCCAAAATCATGACTGAGCCTTATAGATTTGTTACCTGCACTTTAACTCAGGGTTTCTCTCAGTAACTCAGTATGTGGCCTATATTCCAACTATCAGGAACTGGAGAGTATAGAGGGGATGTCATGGTACAAAGGCACAATTGTGTATGTTGCTGTTGATTGTCAATGAAGCAAGAGAATGTTGTTGTTCAGACTGCAGTTTTCTGGTATTATCTCTTTTGGCTGGTTTGAAAAGAACTCATAACCCTGGTTTCAGGTCAATTCAATATTTCTGTTCAGGTTGCCTCAAAATGTAAGTATGATGAGTTATGAATACTTGTGGGGATATCTCAACTCCAGTATGCATATTTTAGACACTGCAGATGTTCAATATGATCATACTGTAAAACTTTGTGCAATTTTGAGGCACAGGAATCCCAGTTTCTGATATAGTACATTTGTGCCAATATTTGCAGTATTCAAGAATGAATGCTATCAACAAGGAAAGAGAGCGGCAGTATTTTGGTGGAAATAAGAAAGTTGATGACCATGGACATCAATGATACTTCTGTAATTCCAGTGTGGAGTATTTTTGTCTAATACTCTTTCCCTTCACAGCGAGTTTCTGTCTTTCCCCCTTATCTTCAGAGGTTTAGAAGGTTATGTGGTGTTGGAAGAGGCACCTATGCATATGTGTTTGGGTCATTTGTGTGAACCTGGAGTTCAAATAAGGTTTTGTAGAGAGGGAGCAACCCTGATGTACGGAAGTCATTAGTCTGATCTCATCTCCTCTTCCAGAACAAGCACATAGTTGTCTTTGGTCATGTTAGCTCTTTGAAACGCAATTGAGGAGCAGGTTGACAGTTTGAGATTGAGTTTGCAGTTCTGTTAAATAACCAGCCAAATGTCATGTTTGACATGGTGTGGTATTATACTATTTGTTGTTGCATCAGTTCTTTCTTCTTGGAATTTTTGTTCTGAGAAACTGTGGGGTGATCTTGTGAAAATACTTGCAACTCTGCCAGAGGGGAAAGCATGACATTATAGCATTACTTTGGGGTTGTAATTACTTGTATTAGAGAACATATCTTTCAAGGGCTAGTCAATATCACATCTAAATCTTCCTGTTGCTTCAGAAGATGTGAAAGAAACTCTGGATGCAGATGATTGTATGATGGTTTGTCTGAAATTTTTGGTGGATTTCTATGTGCTATTATCCACACCCACCATTGAGAGGTGATGAAGTCAGTGATACCTGGCAACTAAGCAGTGCCATTCAAGATGAAGGTGATGATGATCAGACACTAAGGAATGATTACTCTAGGTAAAGGAATGAACTTTCTGTATCACCTTCAATTGGTTGTTTTGGTCTTTCCTCTGGAATGTCATGCCTGTATTGAAATAAAGGGTTCATTTTCACATTTCACATTTTGGGCATATTCTGTTGTGTGTGATTCATTGCAATTGCAATTACACTTAAAATAGAAAGTTGTGGAGATCAATGTAGTTGATTACACCATCCATAACAAACTGTTTGGGTTCAAATTTAAAGTAAAGTCAGAATTTAAGGATCTTTCCTCCTACATTTGACTCAGTCCTTCCGTTTCATTAATAATTAACTATAGGGCAAACTCAGAACATTTTCCTGGGATTGTGAGCTTCTGGATTCGGCAATGGAACAGTTTACTGTTTGTTCCAGGGCTTGTGGCCCTGAGGCTTGTGGCTCTGAGGACCCCCACCCATGCTAGAGACAAACACAACCATATGGACTGTGACAAGAAAGGAAGGGTAATCAAACTGACAAGGTGTCAAGAGTTTTGCCCAACTATCTGTCTGGTTCAATTTAAAATACTGCAGACAAGAAATAGTTGACATCCAAGGGCAGAATTTCTGCCAGAAATTGTGGGCATTGAACAACCATCATGAACTGCTTCAAATCAGTACATCACTGGTCCTTCGGTTGTTCCAAAGAGTTGTTTCATAGCTCAACTGTTGTCAACCATTCCTTCATGTCTCATTTGTAGCAGGAAGAGATTATGAACAAAGCTTTCATACAGAAGAAACGTTGGCTTCCAGAAATGCTGAGTGCTTAACTAGTGCAATTTCTCTAAGATTAGAAAAAGTAGTCCATTAGAATCATAGCAGAGTTTTTTTAGCCACCCATTTCAGTTCATGAGCATTGACAAATACAGGGAGAATGGTTCAACAAAAAAAAATTAAATCCATCAAAACAATCAAATTGGTTTTGAGGATGGTGGAGACATAGCATCTTCTGCAAGATCATTTTTTGTTGTAAGTTTCATACATGAGATTTGTATAGAAAGCCACAACAATGGGCCAAAACAAATTGCTCAAACAGCAACAACAACAAACTTCAATGAGTCCAATTGAAAGAATTAAATGGCTTTGGAGATGTGAGTGACAATCCATCTTCTGTAAGGCTCGTGCTTCTATCAACACTTAATTGCAAGCAACGGTCAACAACTGAACAGCAGCAGTGTTGTAGGCTAACCTGCAATGTTATGAAGCTTGAGAATATAACTCTCGTGGTTGTAAGCTTGAGAAAAAAATGTGATTCATCTTCAGTCAGTCCTTGGAGATCTTGCCTTCATTTTGAGAATCCAAGTCTGTTTGAGCGGCTCTGGAATTCTTGTACTCAAATCCAATAACATCAGGAATATGGGAGCTATCTTTGATCCGCAAGTAGCGACAGAGGAAAGTGTTTTCCAAGGCTGGAAACCAAGGTGCAACGATGACGTTGATGAAGAAATACCACAAAGATCCGAGAATGAGCCCTAAACAGCCCCCGGCAATCACTTGAGACGTGGTATGGTAACCTAAGTAAACCCTAGAGTACATGACTGTGAGCGCAAACGGCCATGGCAACAAGGCGGTGAACACTTTCCTCAACTCGTCAGCAAACTGAAGTCTCCGTACCGAGAGAAGAGTAGCATACACAGCGAAGAAACACATGTATTGTGAATGACTTGACGGCCAGCCGTGTGAATCACACATCTCTAGAGCTTCGCAAGTCGCGGGTCGCACTTCTTGCACTAATTCTTTGATCACTTGGTTGATCACTTCCGACACGATCAACCCTAGACCGAAACAGAAAGCCTGCAGCTCCCGTCTGAAGATGAAATGCGTCACGAAGCCTCCGAGACCGATGAAAACAGGCAGTAGCGATGCCCATGCCAACGCGTGACCTAGATCGTCTCCCTTTCTGTACCTCACGTGCGTCAACGCCACAGCTCGCAAAATGATCGTTTCTGTCATTTCTCTTACCCTACAATCCTTGGTTCCTTCCTTACTTCCTTCCCCCGCCGCTTTCCTCCTTTTTTTCTCTCTGTACCAAAAAAGCCTTCTGGCTGCAGCAACTTCACACTCCCTACTTACAGTGAGAAAATACACAACCCAAAAAATTCCTCTTCTCACACACTTCAAAAAAAACTTGTGTCTTCAGATTCTTTTTCTTTGCGTAAAGCCGGATCTCAGGATCTCTCGTTTTGCAGGAAAACCCTCCGAACAGTAGAGCAACAGAATCCTTGCGTTGCAGAGGAAAACTACAACAAACCACAGAGCGACGCCCCAGACTACAAATCCCAAGAATTAAAGAAATCGCCCCCAAGCAACCTAAAAAAAGAAGAAAGAACACACTCCTCCAGAAACGCCTCTGCGCACCAACTTCACAATCGTCTCGCGTTCAGAAAACCCAAAGACAAACATCAACGAATTCAGTATATATCCGAGGAGTTGAGAAGCAGAAAACTGAAGCCGCCCCGCAAAACAAGTACAAAAAACAAAGGTAAGAAGAATAGGCTTATATATCCGCTGCTGCAGCAGCCGAAAAGGCAACGACAACACAACAGCGCACAGATTATGGTAAGGATGCCAACGATGGACGCTGCGCACAACGTCGCTCCGCCATCGCTCGCGCTCCTCTCCCCCTCTCTCTCTCTCTCTCTCACGCCACGACGACGGCAACGACGACGAACGACGACGACGAGAAAGCGGCTGAAGTAAAAACGTAAAAACCCGAAGAAGACGTCAAAGGTCAGGATTCTAGTGACTTTTTATTACCTTTTTGTTATACGTGCCATTCATGCATTGGCTAATTTTTGCTCGAAGTTTCCCCGTCATTTTTGTTACCAAGTTCATTGTCACGTGTGCTAGATGGTTAGTCGCCACGTGTCATGGATGGAAGATGGTCCCCAGTTTCCCGGGAACTAGACCTTAGAGAACAAGTTCTACGGGCGATTGGCCTTAGATCTAGTTACTTCTCGACTTCCACCCTTTAAGGACACACCTCCAATCGCCACGGCTGACCTATTGCAGAGCTCAATTTTTTTGGACATGGAGAGATTTTCACATCTACTTTTGAGCTAACTTGACATCCTATAAATTCTTCCTTTTATTTTTTCTTGTTCCTTTGTACATTTTCCAAATCTTCGGTGTCTTTATAAATAAATTTTTGCAGGGTTGTATCATATAAATTCTCCCTTTGATTTTTTCTTATTTGTTTGTACATTTTCCAAATCTGCGGTGTGTTTATAAATAAAGTTTTGCAGGGTTGCATCATATAAATTCTCCCTTTTATTTTTTCTTATTGAAACTAGGAGTGCAAGTAGGTGAGAGACTACTAATAGCAACCCAGTTCGACCAATCAAACTATCTAGCCAATCAGAAATAGGGAGCAGTCAGTAAATACGATTTGACTGTGTTTATTAGACTGTTCCAAGCCTCTGAAATCTATGCAAGTTGTTTTCCAGGTAGTTAGTTGGTCTTCCAGTGTATACACTGGATTTGACTGGATGAACCTCATCCAAGATTTCCAGTGCAGGGTCACAAACTGAGCCTTGGTGGAGATGCTCTTACTCAGTGATCACAAGTCGCACACTCAAAACTCTTTGAAGTGGGCTGAATTAAGTGTCTTGGAGTTCACTCTTTGTTGGCCTTGCTTACCAAGGCAAGGATATTGTGTTTAGATTCATTATAGAGTATGTAGTAGCTTAAGGGATTCTTATAGGTCCCTAGGTAATAAATCTATTTTTATATATAAGGAATTTTTGAAAGGGTGATATTTTGGGTTGTGTTGGAACTTGAGATTAGTTATAGAGTTATAATAATATCTTGATGGACATATATGTTTGAAAAAAAAATTATAAATAAAAAAAATTGAAAAAAAGGAAAGTTGTCAATAACATCAGTTAAAGGGGAATAAGCAATGTAAACAAGCCTAATGGGTCTACCCTAATGGCAATTTCAAGTGAGCAATAGTTAAAATAATAAACATTTGAAAAAATACCCTAGAAATGTCCCATCAAATTTCACATGCGTCAATGCAACTTGTTGTGCGTGGTTATGTCCAATTGAACAATTATTCTACAAAGAAGAACACATGTACTTGTTCTACTACAAGGAGTTAAATTTGAACCTTAACATTCAAATGAAAACACAATATGAGAGGATCAAGATTATTGTCACATTGTACTATTTTTAGGGATCTCATATTTGAACTTCAACCATGTCATTATTGTGAAGGACTTTCACAATGTTTTTGTATTTTATAGTAGATCAAAATTATAATAATAATAAATGTCAAAAAGTTTTTTTTTTAAATTTATATGATGTGATGTTTATGCCGAAAACATATATGTCAAAATGTGTTTAAAAATGCAAATATATTCAAAAAAAGGATTGAAATGGTTTTTAATCTTTATAATATTTACTAAACATTGTGATTCCATGTGATTGGAATAAGTTTATAAATTAGCTGAAATTTTTGATAATTATCATATCACAAATTAATGTTTTTTAGGGCAATGATCAAAAGTATGTGATAAATTAACATTTTGATAAATGATCACCTTCAAATAGAAGATGACAACATATGTGAATGAGCCATTTTTTAAAAAATTCATTTCAAACCCAAACCTAGGGTAGTACAAAAAAAGAAACATGTTTTATTATACTACATATACCATAAATATATTCATTATTCCTTGAATTTAATATTTTTTTTGAATATAATTATATATATAATATTAACTTTGTGAAAATCAAAATATCAAGCCCAAACACTAAAAATGAAACCCAAAATTAAATGTAACACATTTTGCCAATGTATACCTTATGCACATGTTATGAAACTGCCCAAGTTGCCCCCCCCCACCCCCCATAGTATGCTTTCACGCATTAGGTTAATATGTGTGCAACCATTTACCAATAACTTAGTTCCAAACACATATTACACGGTTCTTTTTCTTCTTTAACAAAAATGTCTTCCATTAACAATTGGCCAACCTTGTGGCAAAACGACACAAACACCACACATGAATTTGCTTTGACCTCAATGAAATTTGAAAGGGGTGTTCAATGTCTTGTGTGTTTAGTGTCCTATGAATATAAACATTTGCTTTATATACCACTCACTTATGAAAACAAATTATGCATTAGTTTTTCATTGTGTAAAACCATTTACAAGGGAATTGAACCAAAAAATTAAAACTATATAGGGGTTTTCTAATGCCAAGGTGAGGCCTTCATAGGATTTGGTATTTGAATCACATTCAAGGGAAATGTCACTTGTGTGCAGGTAACCACTCAAGCATTCAAATTCAAATTCTAACCACTTTTGAACATAATGCCTTATAATGTGATGGATTGCAATATTATGAAAATACGATCTATGATCAATCCACACAATTTCATTCCATGGTTTCAACTATTATCTTAAACCATATTTTGTTAATTTGACAAATATGCATGCACATCGAAAGGCTCACAAGAAGGTGTGGCAAAATGTGATTTATTACAAGGGCATTTAACTATGTAATAATAAATTGATGCAAGATTGAAAAGTAGGGTTAAGGTTCAGAGCAAATTATGTTTGAAATGTTTGGTTGGAATGGAACAAACCTAGGAAAATTATATTTTCATAACTATGTTAACCATGTGGTAGCCATGGAATTCACAAATTCACAAATCTTATAACAATAAATTGAAATAAACCATGTTTCCAACAAGAAAGCCCACAAATGTTGAGTTTTTCAATGACATAATTGAAGCAATCATACAACATTTCATCATTTTCTTAAAACACATCCATTATTGGTTCGCCTCCAATTTCTACTAGAGATTAAAGTGTCCAAAAATAGAAGTTAAAACTTGAATCCTCACCTCCAAAACTCCATTTTGTTAGTCATTTGTCACTCCATTTTACTAATCACTCTTTATTCCATTATGTTAGTTGTTGCCACTATAATAGTTGCTCCATTTTCCTAATTGTTGCCACTCTACCATTTGAACCTTGTTCCATTTTATTGTTTATTACCATTTTGCTACTTGGTGCCATTTCACCATTCATTCTTCATTCCACTCTATCGCTTACAACCACTCTACCATTTGTTCCTTGCTGTCGCACCCCACTTTGGGTAAGTGTGAAGATGAAACTCACATTCCCAAAGTTGGGATTTGGAGTCCTTCGGGACTCCCGAATGTTTAGAGTTCAACAGCAGAAGCCAAAACATCTTGCATTGGGGTGTTCTTAGTGTCATTGAAAAGGTCTTGAAGTGTAGATGTCCAAAATGGCCTCACATTGGTCACTTGGACATCTGCAGCCCAAGTTATGGGCAAAAGAATGGCCAGGAGTCAAACTGGCAGTTTGATTCAAGACCACTAAAAGTCAGGAATTGACCTCTTCCCAACATTTGAAGATAGAGTGCAATGGGGCATTGGAAAGTTCTCAAGGAGAGCTACAACTTTGGTTTAGACTTCATTTCAATCAGAGGTTGAAGCTAGGAGTTGTAAGTGTCCAAAGTCCTGAGAGTCCAATTCGGGACAATTTCGGGACTCCTCCTTGGGAGTCCCAGGAAAATGTGCCGTTCGGATGTAGCTCCCGCGGGGAGCTGCAGAAAATACTATATGGGGGAAGGTGGTGGCTTCCCCCGAGTTCGGGCCGTGATGAGTCTTGTGTGTCAAAATGCCTGTGGCTTGTCCGAACACCCAAGGGAGTTCCTGAATGCTAACTAACCCTCTTGTGGTTGGTTTTGGATGCAGATTCAAGCTTGATAATCTAGTCCCTCTTCCTAGTCTAGTCTCGGGACTTCTAACACGCCCCTCTACCCCCTTTTAGTGCTGGAAGTCGGGTGCGGCCCCCAAGTCCCAACTTTCCGCAACTCTACATAATTGGACCTTCAAGTGGGTTCAAGAAGGGATTTAGGAGCGCGTCACTTGCTCCCATTTGTTACTTATTGCCATTCTACCATTCATTTTTCGCTTCACTTTGTTGTTTGTTACCATTTCGCCAATCATTCTTCACTCCATAAAATTACTTACTACGATTTTGCCATTCAATCCTCCCTCCGCTATGTTAATTGTTGCCACGCTACTAGTCATTCCTCCTTCCAATTTACCATTCCTTATTCAGGTTTCAAATTTTGTCTCCACACTTGGACTGTGACCAAAAGTGGGCGTTACATTCACTTATGCACAAGCTTTGAACTAAGTTCAAAGCTTTCAAGATCAACAACTCTCCCACAAACATTTCAATAAGCTTCAATAGAGTCTCATAAACTTTCAATGTTTGTTCTTGAATTCTTGCAAAAGAACAACCAATTCTTTCCCTCATTTTCAAAACTCCTTGCACATGTTTATTCACCAAACACACGAGTATCAAAGCAAAATGAAAAAATCAATAGCATGGAATGAACATCGGGGCTTCACATGGGAGTTAAAATTATCAAATTAAATGATGCAACTAATTTTCCGTCAAAATTGGTGACAAAACCAATTTGGTCCCCTATATATTTCATTTGGAAATTTTGAACCTCCAATTTCATGCTCCATCCCCAATCGGGCACAATTAAGGGGTTTTGGTGTTAATTTAATTTATTTTATGAATAATTTGAATGAATCGTGTAAAACCCATGACAAAATCAAACCTTATAAATAATTCTAGGTGATCATGTGTCCCACACGTTCTTTGTTATGGTTTGAAAATTGACCACCTTTGAAGTTCAATATGAAATGAAACACAAAATTGAAGTCCAATGGGTGGGAGGAAATTTTTTAAGATTTCATTATGGACACCCATTGTTAGTTGTGTAAATTAGTTGTAGGGCACAAGGGGTGTCTCCAAATTGATTTTGTTTGTCTTTTGTTTTGGTGATTGGTCTTTTTGATTGACATGTCATAATAATAATAAATTATCCTACTATGGACATTCCAAAATAAAAGATTACATAACCTTTGATTGAACTATGCAAGTTACAAAGGGAAAATTTTAAAGAAAGGATATGATAATTGATGCGTTCCTGACTCTTTGAACGACTCAAATGTGAGTCCCAAACAAAAAACAACGAAAAGGCAAGGAATCGAGGCACGCTCCTTGGTTCGCAACACTTTGGAGGGGTAGAGGGGCGTGCTAGAGCTCTGGGATGGGACTAGGAATATTTGATAAGCTTTACTTACTCACACGGGCTTGCACAAAACCAACACAAAACGATTAATGCATAGTTAGAGCACCTTTAGTGCTAGGATGAGCCATGGGCAACTCGGACTCACAAGACTCACCAGAGCTGGACTTGGGGGAAGCCATCACCTTCCCCCTTATAGTATACTCTGCGCCTTTCCACGAAGCCCACATCCAAATGGCTTTTTGTCTCGGGATTCCCAAGTGGGAATCCCGAAATTGCCAAGGTTGAGACTTCCGCAATTTTGAGGCGCCATAACTTTGCGTGAAAACCTCCGATGGAGATGAGGTATGTAGCAAAGTTGTAGCTCTTGTTGAAAGCTTTCCAATGGTATGTCACATCCACCTGCACACAAGGAAATTGAGTCAATTCTTGACTTTCAGTGGTCGGGAGTCAAACTGCCAATTTGACTCCCGGCCTTGCTTTTGGCCATAACTTGTGTTTCATATGTCCAAATGGGTGATGCAAGCCCATTTTAGCCATCTACGTTCTAAGAGCTTTCCAATGATATAATGAACGTCTCAAGCCTTTGAGTTTTGACCCTTGTAATCATCCTCTGAAAATTTGGGAGTCCACCGGACTCCAATTCCCTAAGTGAGAACCCTTTGGGGGTGTGAAGGTTCATTCCCTCACACCTTCTCACACTCTCGAGAGTATGTTGTGTGACTCCTGGCTTCTTTCTTGGCCCGCAACCTTGCAAACCCTTGCCTTGGTTGTGAGCCCAAGGCTAGGGTTGCGACAATAATAACTTGGGGAACACATGGGAAATTGCCAAACACATTATGAATATTAGTGAAAACTTATTGAAAACCTAGTGAGAACACCAAACTAAATAAAATTCAACCTTTAACCCCATCCTCCTTTAAAATGAGAAAAATTGAACCTTCCAAGTTGCATAAGAACCTTTTGATTGGTTCATGAAATTTCTATTCCTAAAATTATTCCTCACCATTTGTGGCTTGGCCTAATACTCTTTAAAAATAATAATATATACCTTTTTTTTTGTGTGAATTAGTTATGTTTGCATAATATCCCAAAGTTTTTGTCTTTTGTGATAAGACTTGTTCATTAACCAATCACCCCAATAAAGGAGGCTCAAATATAAAAGCTACCAAGTTAAATGGATATTGTGAAATGAAATATTGTTTAAGTATTCCCTAATGAGCTTTGTTTGAGCATCCTTGCGAAGCCCTACATGGTTTTACACAATGGTTTGATGAACATTTTACTATAAATAAAATAAAATAAATTGTTGCCAAGAAACATGCTAATGGTAGGTAATATATACTTGCTTTATGCAATGTGGGTTCAAACGTGGTGGGGAACAACTAAACATTAAAAAAAATTGTTGTTAGAAAGGACAAGTATTAATGGTGGAAGGTGAGAATTGCACAATGCATAGAACCATGTGGCAATTTATAAATATGCTTGGATAAAGTTCATTAAGCATTGATCTTTAACTACTATAACATTGCATCACATGTCTTCCAATTGCTTGGACTTTTTTCCATTTTGTATTTAGAAATTGCTTTATAAGCAATTTTAAACACGAAGTTTTGGAACAAGATATGGTTGTTCATGGTTGAGCCTAGGAGCCCTAACAAATTGTAATGGCATCAAAATAATTCTTTAATGTTTATATGCATTTTTGGGAACCAAATAAACATTCAATTAATGAAATCTTGAACTATTATAATAAGGTGGACATAATGATTGAATTCACAAGAATACTATGAGATTGTGCGTTGAATTAGATAAACAAGATGAGTTAGTGGATGTAACCTCTCAAATAATGTAATGCAAAACATTTTGAATGTTTTTATAATATGGAAACATTCCTTCTTCAAGGAAAAAAATTCTATCTCCTTTTTCCAACTTTGCTAATATGTTTTACAACTCCTCTTTTGTGTGGACCCATGAGCATGGCAAACCTTTCCTCAAAGGATGCTTCTTCAATGCACCATATAATGGTGACCAACCCCACTTTGTTTTTTATTCAATATCCTTAATGTGCATGAAAATTATTATTGAAATCAAAATTTCCAACTTCATGGATTATATATATATGGGCAACTCCAATAACCTATTGTTGTAGGGGATTTGTAAAGGACAATCATTATTTTGAATGTCATGGGTGAAATATTAAACAATGTCTACGTAAAACCTACATTATTTTATGTCTTGCCTCTACATACATATAAAACACCACATGGCAACAAATTAACAAAAGAAAACCAATTATATATAATTGTAATATAAAATGTACATGTCAAAATTCTGAAAAAGTTACATGACATACATATATATTTCTTTTTGAAGGTCAATAAAGCCCCTTATTTATTTCCCTCATACTCCTTCAATTAAGTATTATAGGCAAATCAAACCTTTCATCTATCAAATATTTTCATTGTGTTCTATAGTCTACCCCCTTTAGATCACCATGCATTCAAAGAGTTTTCAAAAATTCTTGAGATTAGAAAAATCCTTCAATTCCTCCAATATCCTACACAATAATTAAACAACCAACTATTTAGACAGAAACATATGTTGATGATTACAAATTTAACTACAATAGTATGATAAATCCACATATTTACAAGCTACAAGAAGGTACAAGTACCATTGGTCAAATGCTACAATAGGAGTACTATTGCATAAGCTAACCTTTGTTTCCATCTCCATAAAATGAATCATGCATTCTTCAAAATTTTCCTATTCATAACATTGTCCATGTTCGAGAATAGAACATATAAACCAATTCATTTGTACTTCTTTTGGAGGAGGAGATAACTCACAAGAATTTTCTATGATGAAAGTTTCTATGGTGGCCAACTTCAAGTCCTATTTTATTAACTTGTGTTATAACCATATGCACAATAAAGTAATGGTAGTAGAAAATGACTCATTTGCTTCATATTCTGAAGATGGTAATTTGAAACATGGTGTGGTAGACTTGTTCTATCAAGTTGGACTTTTTGTTTTCTCCCAAGGACCAAATGGTTGATGGTAATCTTCCTTGAAACCAAAAGTTTAAGGATAATAACATGTTTTCCTTTCACTTTTTGTGAAGTGAGTGAGAAGTCATCATGATGTTGCTAAAGTTGTAAACCTTTTTTGCCACGAATGTGCATAACACCCATTTCCACATCTAGCTTACTAGGTGCAATTCATTTGTTTGGAAAATTTATTTCACCATCATTCCTACCCTTGTTTTTACATGGTAAAATATTCTCATATTTCTCCCATAACTTTGGAAATTTCTTTGGTTTCATTTTCTTTCCAAGTCATGTACATTTTTAATAGGTTCTTCTCCTTATATTGGGGGGGGGAGGGACATTAATGAACATCATCCTTTGATATGAAAGGGTGTTATTGTCTTTTATGCAAGAAGGAAGGTTGATTGTAAATGGGTATGTTAGGTTGCTTGCAATCAAAGTTTGTTTACAACATGAATGTTTCATATCCCTCTTCAAGATATAATGTCACACATGTTTTCTTACTTTGCATCATATATATCACATTTATACAATTTAATATTGCTTTAAATGGACCTACAACCTAAAAATCACAATGTTCATGTCATTATAAACATTTGAACTCCACGTAGCTATGCACTACCAATGACAATCAACTTTTTCCCCCCCCTTATGTTTTCATGTGGTTTTCAATAATTCATCATTATTTCTATCAATTTCTAATTTAGTTTAATATACATTTCATGGACATGAAAATAAACATGTTAATTTGGTTTTTCATATCCATGTTGGTGGATAAGGGAAAATAGTGAGGTAGGTATAAAATGGAGGTAGTTATTAGAAAAGGTGGGAAATGTTTATTAAGAAAATTAATAGGAAAGAAATGAAGTAGTTAGGTTTGAAAATGAGGTAGTTATTTTTGAATTTGTCTTTGGAATTGTGCGTGGACGACCATATGAAGGATTCCAAAAAAATCCCCCATATACTAGTTCCAATTGTTTGTCACTACAATTACAAGTGTGTTAGTTGCAATTACACATACTCAATTATAAATTCTATTTACAATCATACACATATTTTGAAATATATGCCATTTGAGATAGATGAATTGCATTTAAATGCATAAAAAAAGTTGACAAACCTGACCTACACATTTGCATTATAAAAACAATACCATATCAATACATAACACTGAGTTGACAACAATGGTGAAATTCTTCTAACATTTTCAATATTAAAAAAAAAACCTAATGTGTTAGAAATATTGGTCATGAAAAACATCCTTTTGGATATGTGACAAACTTTGATAAATGTTGAACTTTTATTGCACACAATAAGCAATTATAAAATCCATCACATAATTCAAAATCTCCAATCATTTTAATCTTAAATGTCATAACCTTTCAAAGAATAACATGTCCCAAAATTGTGATTTTTTTTCCCCTTCAATTCCATTGTAAGCAATGAATACATAGCTTGTTTTAATGAACAACAACCTAGGAATTGCTTTAATTGAAAGTCAATCTTTCATTGAATATTAATTTTTGTGGTGTGATTATTTTAAAGTTTAAAAATAAAAAAAATAAAATTCTAGTTTTATGCATTTAAAAATACACTAGAAAAACTTGCAAATGGACTTTATGGTTGTTGTTTTTGGTACACCATAGTGTGCCTTCACCCCACACTATCATTTAATTTTGAAAACAAAGTTTCTATCCATGGTGATACTAAATGGACAATGCAACTTTGCAATAATATGTTCCCAAGACTAGTGGTACATTTGTAATTTTCATCTTTTTCACATTCCTTCCCAACTCACTTCCTTATGTCTTTGTCCTTATCCTTGTGAAGGTGTGAGAATTATGCATCAAAAGAAAACCTAGAAGGTGATGACAAAATATACAAGTTAAAACTTAAACCTTGAAATTTCAAGCAACCTATTGTATTATCCTTGTTGTGTTAATAAAGTGGGGTTTGACCTCAAATACAAGAGTAAACATACCCTTACTACTCATCTTATGTGCACTATTGTGATAATGTTAACATAATTTTATTGCCCAGATAATTGGATTATGTAAAGGTTTCTTATGTATGTGGATTGGTAGCACCTTTGAAAGTAAATGATGTTATTATCCTTCCTTTCTTGGTGGCATGGCACCTTTCAAGTTCATTTTTTGCTCCCTCAACCTCTTTTGCATTGCCAAATTTTATTATTTTTGCAACCTTTTTTAGTTGTTAAGGCCACCAATGATCTCTTAGGTTTTAAAGTGAAAATGAATAGGAGTAGAAAGTACACATGCATTTATGCAATTTTAAAGCGACAAATAATCACTTTCAAACAAAACTATTGGAAGGGGTAGTTCAAATAAACTATTCATATTCTTCCATCAAAAGGCAAGAATTAGCAATAAAAATTTGACAACTTCTAAAGAATTAATCACATAAGTTTTGAAAGCAAATACAACTTCAAGGATAGAAAAAAAACTTTGAAACTCTTCACAATAAAAAAAGACACAATGTCAAAATCAAATGCATTTTGTGTCCTCATAACCCCATCATAAAACTTCATGTGTGTCAATGCGACTTGTTTTGTATGGTTTTGCACAATCACACAATTGTTTTGCAAAGAAGAACACATGTGCTTCTTGTACTACATGGAACAACATTTGAACCTAACACTAGGGTATATTTTGTAAAATTGGGGTGGTCATTATTTTTGCTTGATTTAATACCTCGACATAATAACATGATGGGTAGGAGGTACCTACTACCACAATTGAATTTTAGGTTCATGAAGTTTTTATGTCGAATAATTATTTAATTTTAAAGATTCCATTTCAACAATAAAAATATTTTAAAAAAATAACTCCAAAAGATGCTTCATTTTCCTTTGCCCAAAAGAAAAAAAAAATCTTTGAAAAAATATTTTTGAAAAATTCAGCAAGTGTAAAAAATAATACAATTTTTGTTGAAAGAAGAAGAAGAAGAAGCTTCATTGGAACCCAAGTCACCATAAGGTTCTAGCACTTTCCATTGGTTAGAACGAGAAAACAAGTGATTGATTGGTTGAAGCTTTAACCCAAAAAAACAAAAAGAAAAGACCCCAAAAGTGAAGTGAGCTCTGCGGACAGACTAATGGGAGTCTCCGCCGCGACACTTCCAATTTTTAGGGTTACAAGCGAGCATCGCAAAATTACTACTTAGTGCGTTTGTCTATGCGTTTTTGTACGTGCTTTGGTTCGGGGGGTGTTGGGGTCGTCTTTTGAGATCTTCTGAGCGGAGTTATTTGGGTTGTTTACGGAGCGATGTCGTCGTCGGCTGCTGAAGTTGTGGGCAGCGAATCGTCAGCAGAGCCGTAATAATTTTTAATTTTTTGGCCTTGTTGTTGTTGTTGTCGTCGTTGATTTCATCTTGGAACTTGCTCCTCTTTCTTTGTATTTTGTGTTTTAGCTTAGGGTTGCGAGATTTGAATGGTGGAGGAAAAAGACTTAGGTTTATTACGAGGCTTTTTGTGTGGTTTGAAGGAAGTCCTGCTCCTCTTTCGTGATTTAAAAAATAATAATGTCGTCTTTTTTCTTTTTCTTTTTCTTTTTTTCGATTTTTCTGCTTTTTGTGAGGAAATTCGGAGAGTTTTTATGTGCGTAATGAAGGGAAGTGATGATGGGAGAGTTCTTTTGGATTTGGATTTGTTGGCCTTTCTGTGTTTCGTGTTTCCGAGTTGGTTGTTTGGCAGTGAATCTTTTGGGGGAATTTGCCGTGCCGTGTTTTTGTTTCAATCTTGTCTGCACGTTCATCAGTTGGTAGTAGTATGTTGTTGTCCGACGAGTGTTTGTTGTCTGGCCAGAGCTTGACTGGCTGTTTTTGATTCAATTGTCTTTCTGGGCGTAACAGGAAGCCAGCAGCAGCAAAGCGAGATTTTTCGACTGCGATCTTGGAGCGGAAGAAAGCTCCGAATCGTCTGATTGTGGATGAAGCTGTGAACGATGACAACTCTGTCGTTGCACTCAATATGGAAACCATGGAGAAGTTGCAGTTGTTTCGTGGTGATACGGTGCTCATCAAGGTATCTGCCTCCCACTTTCCCTGATTTATGTGCATACACACAGAGAGGTCCAAATAATACCTGATGTTCAGACAAAGAGTGATGGCAGTGTGCAGGGTTTGTAGAAAGTTTCTGACAGATTATCTGGAAACCTGCAGGGCAAAAAGAGGAAGGATACGGTATGCATAGTCTTGGCTGATGACACTTGTGATGAGCCAAAGATTCGCATGAACAAAGTGGTGAGAGCAAATTTGCGAGTCCGTCTCGGTGATGTTGTATCAGTGCACCAATGTGCTGATGTGAAGTATGGCAAGCGCATCCATGTGCTTCCATTTGATGACTCCATTGAGGGTGTGACTGGCAGCCTTTTTGATGCGTACTTGAAACGTATGTTGCTGTGTTCCTGTGTAACCCAGATTTTCATAGGTGTAACAACGCCCTGATTTTATGTTTTCTGTTGTTGTGGGGAAGTTTCGTTCTGTAACACACTATGGCATCTATCACATTCACCTGTGATGGGCTTTCATTCTGTGTGCAATGGTGCTTGTGGTTTGAGCTATATGTGTGAATTGTGAATTGCAGCCTATTTCTTGGAGGCATACAGGCCAGTTCGTAAGGGTGACCTATTTCTTGTGCGTGGAGGAATGAGGAGTGTTGAGTTCAAGGTGGTTGAGACAGACCCTGCAGAATACTGTATTGTGGCACCAGACACTGAGATCTTTTGTGAGGGCGAACCACTAAGGTTGGTCATCCTGCATTGCTTTATTAGGTTTTCAGGCCATTGTTGGAAGGGATTCTAAGGTTGTTGGCATTTCATGGGTTTTTCAGACTTACAAACCAGGGAAGATTTTCTTATGGTCATGCTCAAATGGACAATGATACTTCTGGAGTTGTAACTGCTTTAAATTATTTGAGGACTCTTGTGGGGATCAGGGTATTATGTTGAAATAGTGGGCATGTAGGAGGCCTTGTTGTTGCCTTTGTAAGGCATTGATGTTTGACAAAAAGCTGTCCTTCTTTTAATCAATCACTGTTGCTGGCGAGCAGGTTTGCTGTGTCAGAGTGGGGTTAGGGATGATGGCCAGTGGTCCAAACCAAGATAACATTCAAAGAACCCTGGGTCCTTGCAATATGAGACTGTTATGGTAACAGGAGACTGATGATCATTGTTATTTGTGGTGTCCATTTTTAGACGGGAGGATGAGGAGAGGCTTGATGAAGTGGGGTATGATGATGTGGGTGGCGTTCGGAAGCAAATGGCCCAGATCCGTGAACTTGTGGAGCTTCCACTCCGGCATCCACAGCTCTTCAAGTCAATTGGTGTGAAGCCACCGAAAGGTATCCTTCTCTTTGGTCCTCCGGGCTCAGGGAAAACTCTGATTGCAAGGGCTGTTGCCAATGAAACAGGCGCCTTCTTCTTCCTTATCAATGGTCCTGAGATCATGTCAAAGTTGGCCGGAGAGAGTGAAAGCAACCTCAGGAAGGCATTTGAGGAAGCAGAGAAGAATGCTCCATCAATAATCTTCATTGATGAAATTGACTCAATTGCACCCAAGAGGTACAGATCTACTATTTCATTTTTGGATCTCTACCCTACTATGAAGAAACTGTGTGTTGAACACAAACCTTTTGTGTGCAAGGCTGATCTTGTGATGTTTATGTATTTTGCAGAGAGAAGACACAGGGGGAGGTAGAGCGGCGGATTGTTTCGCAGCTATTAACACTTATGGATGGTTTGAAGTCTCGTGCACATGTCATTGTCATGGGTGCCACTAATCGCCCCAACAGCATTGACCCTGCCCTGCGCCGCTTTGGCCGCTTTGATCGTGAGATTGATATTGGGGTTCCTGATGAGATTGGCCGGCTGGAGGTTGTCCGGATCCACACCAAAAATATGAAGCTCTCTGAAGATGTAAGTTCTGTACACAATTAGACTGATCCAGTTCCAGATGACAGTTTGAGCTCTGTTAGTCCTTCACTTTCAGACTAACTGACATACCATTCATGCAAACACTACAGGTGGACTTGGAGAAAATTGCTCACAATACTCATGGGTTTGTGGGTGCTGATTTGGCCGCGCTGTGCACTGAGGCAGCACTTCAGTGCATCCGTGAGAAAATGGATGTCATTGATTTGGAAGATGAGACCATTGATGCGGAGGTGCTCAATTCTATGTCTGTGACAAATGAGCATTTCCAGACAGCCCTGGGTATCAGCAATCCCTCTGCCCTCCGGGAAACGGTTGTGGAGGTGCCCAATGTCAGTTGGGCAGATGTTGGGGGCCTTGAGAATGTCAAGCGGGAACTTCAAGAGGTACTTCATACTTCATAGTGTCTTACTTGTTGCAGGTCTTTGTTTCTTATTGTTTCAAGCAATGATGTGCTATTGGGTTCCAATGTATGCCAAGATCTGTTATATGTGTACTGAAATTTATGGATAGAAAGTTCACCTTTACCTCTAATTTCATAGTCAGGTCAGGCTAAGGCAAGTTACAATAACTATTTGCACTGTAATCCTTGTTTGTGATAGACGGTGCAATACCCTGTGGAGCATCCTGAGAAGTTTGAGAAGTTTGGGATGTCACCATCAAAAGGTGTCCTTTTCTATGGACCGCCTGGGTGTGGAAAGACATTGCTGGCCAAGGCCATTGCCAATGAGTGTCAAGCAAATTTTATCAGTGTGAAAGGGCCTGAGCTTCTCACCATGTGGTTTGGTGAAAGTGAGGCTAATGTGCGCGATGTGTTTGATAAAGCCCGGCAGTCAGCACCCTGTGTCCTCTTTTTTGATGAACTTGACTCCATAGCCAATCAGGTGAGGATCCTTTCCTTATAATTGCTTGTCAGGAAAGCCTTCAGTATCAGCCAAGGAGGTAGAACTCAGTTTCTTCATTTCATGCACTGGGAATTATTTTTGAAGTCTCCACTGGTTAGATTTCTCAGATTAAATATCATATCCCTGTTGTTTGTTGCATAATTTACTGTTGCCTTATGATATTTTCTCTTCTCTTCTGTCTTTTGGCAGCGGGGCAGCAGCCAAGGGGACGCAGGTGGGGCTGCAGACCGAGTGCTGAATCAGCTGCTGACAGAAATGGATGGGATGAACGCAAAGAAGACTGTGTTTATCATTGGGGCTACTAATAGACCTGACATTATTGACTCTGCACTCCTCCGACCTGGCCGTCTTGATCAACTGATCTACATACCATTGCCTGATGAGCCTTCACGGCTTCGCATTTTTGAGGCTGCACTCCGGAAATCCCCAATTGCAAAGGAGGTGGACCTAGACTCCCTTGCTAGATATACTCAAGGTTTCAGTGGTGCTGACATCACAGAAATTTGCCAACGTGCTTGTAAATATGCCATCCGCGAGAACATTGAGAAGGTAAATTATACTCCTGATTGTTGAGTGTTGACCTCATGTTGAGTATTTGTGGTTGATGTGAAGAGATTTAAGACATTGCCATCGAGATGCCAATTTACTTGTTTCAGTAGTACTCTGACCATGATCCAGGTATTTTACATACCCAGAGACATGTCCCTGTAATACACAAAGGGATTGATTGATTATTGGTTGACTCTTTTCTGATTATACCAGTGTGTCTTTCTTCAGGGCCTGCAATTATTTTTGCATTTTTTCCGGTCGAGTAATTAAGGGACTGAAGCTAGAGGAATCTGTATTTGGGTTTTTTATTCTCCTTTGGACTTGTTTTGAGGATTTTTCATGTAAACATGTGTGCAGGATATTGAGAGGGAAAAGAGATCTGCAGAGAATCCAGAAGCAATGGAGGAGGATGAGGTTGAAGAGGTGGCTGAAATTAAAGCTAGCCACTTTGAGGAGGCTATGAAATTTGCCAGGCGTAGTGTTAGTGATGCTGATATCCGAAAGTACCAAGCATTTGCGCAAACATTGCAGCAATCCCGTGGATTTGGCACAGAGTTCCGCTTCCCTGACCGCCCTGTAGTAGCTCCAGGAGTAGCTTCAGGTGTGGAAGCAGGAGCCTTTGCTGCATCTGCAGATGAAGATGATTTATACAACTAGATTTGCCAGTAGTCATTTTGTTACTTTTGTCTCACATTCACAGGGTCCAAATGTCACCTTTTGTACAGAAAATTCATTCGCACTGTTCCTCTTGTCAGCTGTGAAGAGAACGGATAATCTGGAAGGAAAAAGAGTTTCCTGTAAAATAGCACTTTTGTTTGCTCTGTGATTGTATTTTGGTGTTGCATTACTACTCAAGGCATTTGTCACAGCATATTGAAGTTACTTAAAATTCTCCAGCCAGTACTATACACCACCAATGCAAAGAATCTGAAAGAAAATTCTGCAAATGTAGAGCCTAGACCATGGCAGGACAACAAGCAAACCAAGTTAGAGCAACAAGATTGATACCAGTTGAAGTCCTATGCCTCTGATTGGCATGTGAACTCTGACAGCATTGATTGATGTTCAGTTACCTTCTCTGCTCTGTGATCCCACCACCATTGCAAAGGATCCAGAAAGAACTCCTGCCAAAATGAAAAATCCCTCTCCAGCTTCCGAAGTGGACTCAAATCCAGTGCCTCTAGAGCTTCCCAAGTACACCAACACGAATATCCCTCTCCACTCAAATCCAATGCCTCTAGAACATCCCAAGTAGGCCAAAATGTATATCCCTCTCCACTTTCCGAAGTCGAGTACTCAAATCTAATGTCCCTCTAAAGCATCCCAAGTAGACCCAACAGTCATTTCCTACTAGACCTCTGGGTGGAGCTATTGGCCCCTACAATTCATGCCCCTCCCACTCCCCTAGACTAAAATAGGCGATGAACACAGAGTTTGGGAATAGAAGTTTTGTTCAGCCAATGAGGAATTGCAACCCACGGACCCAATTATCTTTTCTTTTGGGGATGGTGGTGTGTGTTGGACTGTTTTGTTCTCATTGTGTTTCCATCAAGATCTCAATGTGTTCAGAGCATATTCCTGCAATTCTCTGTGTATTCCTCAACATGTCCCAATAGCAGCACCTCACAATGTCACTCCTGCAAAGCCTACTAATATTGTCCTTCACCCAATTGGCTCCTTGTTGCTTTCAGGCATGAATCTCCCTTCCTCTCTCATCCTTGAGAGGGTTGGTGGGATTGTTGTTGGGAGTGTGGTGTTAACACGCAAGCATTCAATGCTCATTGCTGCCAGGAATGAAAAATTCACAGCTGACTTTTAGCATTATGCTCTTTCTCTTGCATAAGGCAGACAGACAACTTACTGTTGAGAAGTTAGCTAAGTCCCTTTTTTCTGGGCCCAGAATTTGCAAATTACTAGATCAAGAATTTTAGAGACTGCAGAAAGATTACCAACCGGACCCATGAGTATTGCTGCAATTAATGGCTGAAACATCTGCAGCAATAGACCCATCCAGGTTTCTACATACTTGAAAACCTTCTTCTTTGCTTCATGAAGGGCAAATGGGTGATTGTGAGTTTCCAGAGAATTTGCAGAGACACTCTTCAGATAGAGGTTTTGCCCACTTGTGGGAGAAGCAGTGACAGTAACAAGCAATACTGGTAACCTGAAGGTGAAAGCCCTTTCAAATCTACAAGTGCTTTTGCTTCATCAAAGGCAAAAAGCGTGTGACTGCAATCTTACCAGATTCTTTTGCAAATTCTCTTCACATAGAGGTTCTGCCCCACTGGCTGCGGCAGAAACAAGCAAGTCATAGCCAAAGGGCAGAAATCCTTCCAGACCTATGATTTGAGTTCCATACCATTTGCAATCTGTTTCACTAAGCGAGAACAACATTGGATGCAGCACCAGTAAAATTTCAATTGGGCATGAGCAAAGTTCCAATTACATTATAGAAAAAGTAGAGAAGTGAAGAAACCAAGGACTCCAAGTTCAAATTCAACACCTATAGAGCAAACTAAAGTCCAATCACACATGGTGGCCAATTTCACCAATGTTTTCTTATGTTAACACCACCTAGCTATCCTTTGATCAAACTTCCCAAAACTTCAGCCAGACCCCCAAACAAATCACTGAGATCCAATTTCACCAAACTCAGAGTTTGCAATTCCAACAGCTTCAGAATTATAACAACATATCAAGACAAATGTTGCAAAAAATGTTGCCACCCCATTCCCCCAATGGAGAGTTCATGGGTTTGGCCTACCTCTCCTAAAGATGTCTAAGTCTTGGAATAGCTCGGGACCTAGAGACTCAATTTCCAGCAGCAAATATTCTAATCAAATGACATAATCAAGAAAATCAATGTTAAAGCCCTGAAGAAAATTGTGTATATACAGACAAATCTTGGTGATTGCCGCAGTAATATGGGTTGAAAAATAAATATGAGAATCATTTAATAGTAAACATGAGGATCAACCATTTCATACTCATGGGAGATTTCCAGTGGTGTATCTTTGGAGACAGGACGCTCTGGTGAGAAAAGCTCCAAATTGCAACTGCCTGGACCCCAGTGAATCAAACATGCCTCCACCTCATTCACCTGGAACCTGTTGATCAATGACAAACCTGTCTCGGTATCCTCTAGCCTCCATTCACCTATCACCACCAAGTGATCACTTAAGCAATCTTATTGATCAAAACAGTAGAGTCCAGATCAGAGGAAAAAACATGCACCCACTTGGGGCATAATCATCAACATAACTCCTGAACATTCTTGTAAACAGACTCAGAAATTTTCAGGATTTTTGACTGGTGAAATGCTTGACACAATAATTTTCATCTCAAGTTGGGACAGAAGCTCAATTATCAAAGAAGGAAAACATTCCGGCTTACCATTAGGCCTTTCAGAGCCATGTAGCCATGTTTCCTGAAAATCCATGTTAGGACTAATTTCACAAAATGTCCCATCAAGCGCAGTATACTTGATCACGGTTCCCATTGGATGCGCAAGTTTGAACACCGGATGTATTCTCAAACACACCAACCTACAACACCACAAAGTCATCATCTCATAGGCCTCAAGCTATGAAGCAGGTAGGATTCCTCAACACTGATCAAAACAAACAGAATGCCAACTTACTAAATTCTCTTCCATTTTTTTCTCTGGATTGAAATGGAAACACAATAGGTTCTATGCTCATGATGAACCACTGTTATCAATCCTAATGTGCACAGTACTTGTGTTCAAACTGAGCTCTACCTGGAAAATCCACCAGAGCCAGCACCCACTGATTTTGCCACAATCCTTGATGAAATTTGCACTGTATTTGGAGAACTTTTCGGGAGTAATATTTCACGGCACAAGGCAAGACCACCACTGATGTCTCCTTCTAAACCAAGAAGATCTTGGCCTTCTACTTGAGCCATCTCCCGCCTTGCAAAGAACACAAACCCAAAATTTCAACAGCTCAGATACTTCTAATGAACAAAAGAGAACAAAAATGGCAAACAAGGAGTACCCAAAAGCGATCAACTCCTAATCTAGCATATCTGTCACTGATGCACATCTCATGACTTGAAAGCACCAAAACATTGACTGATATAGCAACACAAAAACCCTTCAGTCTTAATGTAGCAATAAGAGACTAACTCACTTGACAACTGTGTATTCCTCAGCACAGCCTGCAGACTGCAATTCTGTTCCACTATACTCTTCGTAGCCACTTGACTCCAACCTCCCCTCGATCCACTCACAGCCTGGAAGCATGTTCTCACCATGTTGTCAACCATTGCTCTTGGTAGGTCACAAAAACAGCTTTGAACTTGTTCACCTCCCATGTTTGTTATGCACAAACCTCACACCTCTCATCAATAAATTTCAGCCTTTTTGTCATTGCACAGGTTTCTGATGAATTTGTCTACTCCTGTCTTGTGGCAGTAGTGCAGTTTTCATATCTCAAGGAAAAAGATAAAATGATAAGAAGGTCTCAGTATAAAGATAGTGGGGAAAAAAGTGCAAGTGGGAAATGGCAGCAATATGGAGGTGTGCAAACCTGAGGGTTTATGGATCATAGACATGATGCGACCACCGATCCAAGGAACAATCTTCAGCAATATATTGCCCTGATCTAACTCTATTGGAACCTTCACTGCTCCTGTCCCTTTCAATAGCTCGTGCTCCTCCCCTTTGTCTTTCAATTCCCCTGCCATTTCTGTGCGTATCCAGAATGACAATACTTAGGTCTCATCACACCAATTGAGAATCTAATGGATACAACATGTGGTTGAAATGCATAGGTACAAGTGAATGAAAAGAACTATGGGAAACAGATATACCCAGATTTGAGATTTCTTGTTTGCAGCCTGACTTGATGAGTTCAAGTATCTCAGAATCAGTGGGCAACCTTATTCTTACTTCTTCACCATCCACCCCCTTTCCCTCAACCTGCAATACCCAGTAGAGTCTCATGTTTATTGATCTCTTTCTATCCCACTTCAGACCTGTCACATACTGCTATCTACAGAGCAGAGCAATGTGATGAAACAGGTTCCAAGCAGGCTCAAAATTGGCAAACAGTGCAGTGTGTCTTTGGAAAAAAAAACATATTGATAAAGCTGAAGCCTGCAAACTGATCAGTAGTATGCAACAAGTCTGTTGATCAAGAGAGAACCTTGAGATATTGAGGGTCTAGAGGTTAAGCATTCAAGGGGGTCAAGGTTTTTGCAGACCTCAGCAACATCACCAACTAACAAGCGCACAAAAAGGGGACGATTCGGCCTTTTCCAGTTTCCTTCTGTGCTGGCCACTCTAACTATGATTTCTCCACCTTCTTTTGTTCCACAGTGAGCAGGAATGAGCTCTGCTTCATAATGTGTGTGCAAAAATTCTCCATTCTGGTAGGAAAAACCTTCCTCGTCATCCTCATAGACATCACCCTTTGCCTTCCCTTTTTCCATCAAACAAACAAAAAACAATAGATTTAAGTACATCTTCAAGTCCAGAATTCCACATGTTGTACATTTCTGCCTTTATCAGATAAAGGGTCGGTTTGGGAAGTGTACCATGGTGGTCAAGGGCAACAATCAGCGTCAAAGGCTCGCTAGCAGTCTTCTCACCAACATAGTGTACCACAGGACCCATTGGCACAATAGATCCACCCTTCAAATACAGAAGGGGAAGCTCCTGGAAAGCACCACATGCAAAAGCATCCACAATTCTGAGCACCCAAACCATGTTTAAGCAAAAGCCAGAGGAGAAATGCTGTTATGTTAGCCAACAAGACCAAGCTATTTCAAATCAAAACTTACAGGGTGATCATCCTTGAAGCTGAAGCGATGCCAAATTCCAGTAGGAAGAACAGGTGCCTTCATTTGTGCCTGTCCTTTTGGTGTTGGGCTGCATCACTCACCATGAAAACACACCATGGTCCATCACAGTCCTATATTTCTTTTGTCACAGGAGGCAGTGTTCTGGTCATGGAATTGACACATACAAGAAGTTCTCCACAAACCCAAACTCCTGATATTGGCTGGTTACAAAAAGAAGCATAGGTTCCAGCATATCCATCATCACTGGCTTTACAGGGGGGCTTACCATGTAGATACAAGAAGTGGTCCCAGCAGGAAACTGTCGTCTATCTTCCGAAGCTTTGGATCCTTGGGATCTGAAAATCAACAAGAATTCCACATTCAGTTGTCAAGTCACTCTCTAATTGCCTCACAACTGTGCAGACCTTTGAATGCCAACTTTCCTTCTCTCACACAAACCATGAAATACTGGAGGAATACTAATATCTGCACTTACCCACAGCTTTCCTTTTCCTAAAACCATAACAACAACAGACATGCAGGGAGAAATACCAGCAAAGAATAGTGGGGTCATGACCGGAAGACCAATGGTGTGTGCCCTGTGGAAGAGGGTATAAAAATGTGGCAAAAGGCGATACCGCCGATACAATGCCCTCCGGCAAATCTCCTCAACCTGAACCATCACACATCCATACATTGTTAGGATTTTTCCCTCTTGAAAGCAAGTGATTGTTCATAAGCTTATGCACTTCCACCATTCATGTTCTCTGGAACCAGAAGGCGATATGAGCAATTTCAATACAACCCAAATCTCAACAAAAAAATGCACTACCGATCAATCTGCAACAAAATTTGGCAAGCATAACTCTAGGATTTTGAGCTAGTTCTTTGCAGGGAAATCTGGGATCTAGCAGACTCAAACATGTCGTCTTTTTATACACTCCACTCAAGTCCAAGTTCCAGAGTTTGTGAAAGATTTGTGATGCAACCTCGGGTCCAAATGACCAAGGCTCCTGATCAATGGTGCCCTTCTCAGAATGGCCTCTGGCAAATGGCATCATTGTCCCTATCCCCATCCACCTGGCAAATAATTTTGGAGTAGAATCTCCTGCAAAACCCCCGATGTCTGGCCCTGAAAATGGCTGCCCGCTTAATGACTGCAAAATCACAGCAAAATCACAGGAAAGGAACTAAGATCAATGCTTTGTGCAAGATAAACATTTGTTTATGACTAGAGCAACAATCTCCCAACAGTCAGTACAGATTAGTATGTATTACACACCCAAAGTTTCATGCTAACCAAGGTTATGATAGCATACCAAATTGATGGCCATCGGGATGCTCATGTTTAAGTGCTCCCAATTGGCAAGATTGTCACCAGTCCAAGTGGCTGCATATCGATGGCTCCCAAGGAATCCTGCCCGTGTCAAAACAAATGGTCTTCTTTCAGGATTTGCAAGCAGCATCCCCTCAAATGTAGACCTTGCCTGCAACATCCCATATACCTGCCCAACAAAGAAGACACCCAATAGAGTTTTGAACCTTGCTTGATCAAGGGATGTGCTGTAGAAAATTCACAGAGCACCACCACAAAGGTAGGTGTGCAATGACTTATATGAAGAGGGATTATGTGGGCACACATTGTGGTAGTAAGAGTGTGATTGATGGCCACCAAGGTCTTCGTCTCCTCGATGAATATTGGATTCTGGCATTGTCTTTGACACCGTCTGTTTCATTTGACCACCACAATACTCAGCCTTTTGTTCTGTCACAACAGGACACAAGGCAGCATGCAAAACACAATCACTTCTACACAATTCAAACTGCTGAACAGATGACTTGCGCCTTGTAAGGCATTTTGCAGGATATGAACATGATCAGAAGACAAAAACTCATTGCAAGTTGATGGGATCATAATAGAGTCATCACCTTGAATACTGCAGGTTCATTCATATCATTCCAGATTCCATCTATCCCATTGCTCACGAATTTTTTCACCAATTCTGCCCACCATGTCCGTACCTTGGACTGTGTGAAATCCGGGAACACAACTCGTCCTGGCCAACATTCACCTGCACACAAAAAGAAAGAAATGAACAGGACTCTGAAAAAGACCAAACATTCCACAAAGTGTTCAAACCAACTAGCTATGGCCCCTGACTCCACTGAGTACAAGGTACCACAGTTGCAACCAAAAACACAAAGAAAAACAAGTCCACAGTGGTGGAAGCATACCGACATAATGCTTTCCACCAGCAGTCTGGACCCAAACATCCTTTTCAGATCCTGTATCATAGGCTTCATAGCCCTCCTCACACTTGATGCCTGGGTCCAGCATCCATACTCCCTTGAAACCACCATCATGGAGTGTCTTTGAAAGGGCCTTCATGTCTCCAAATGTTTCCTGGACATACATAACTATACATTCAGGAAACAGAGAAACCATGCCAACAATAGGAAACTCAAGTTCTTCATGGAGTCCCTGTATGGTCTCATATGTTATATACATATCCAATGCACGTAAAGTTCAAAGCATCCCCCTAGGAACACTTACAGGGTGAGATGTGAAGCACCGAAACTCATTCATGTAATCGATGTCCATCCATATCACATCACAAGGAACCTTCTTCTCCCGAAAATTCTCTGCAATCTGGGGGAAAAATTTGGACAAAACATGAACAAAGGAAATGTGTTTTTGCAATACCCAACTTTCTGAACAAAGGAAGCAGAATTAGAGTTCTCAACCAGCTACAAGAACTGAAGAGAAGGGGAAAAAAACTAAAAGAAAGGCTTTTAGAGAGGTTGGCAAAAACCAACCACTTTACATGAGCAATATTCATTTACAAGAAGGCTAAATTGGACTAACCTCAGCAACTCTTGCAGCAGGTTCATAGCTCCACCGACACTGATGATATCCCAGTGCCCACTTTGGTGGCATTTGAATGGTTCCTGCATCCACAATGTTCTCCATCAAGAAACTCCCTTTGCAACTTACAGCATCTGTCTGTTGTAAACTTCTTCAAAACCTCTCAACTCAACCACTCTGACCTGAACTTAATCTTCATAAGTACTGAGATGAACTTCTCCAACAGCTGGGTACAATCCTCAATCATTTCAAGCATTAGAGCAATGAACAGAATGATGATGGGAGGTGATCTGATTGCATCCAATACCAATTGCATGTCCCAATGCAGTCAAAAGGGCCTCTGGTGAATGAAATGGTCCAAAAGTAATAACAGGGAAGGATGGTGACGCCACAATTTTAATGGTTGAATCTACTCGTAAATCAACCTGCAAAAATTAAGCTTACCCACGAGTCAATTCCTGACAAGCAAGTACTTACAATGACAGCTGCAGATATGATGCTTCTCAATATCTAGAAACCTAATGTCAATGATTTACATTCCTCCTGTCTAACAAAAGACCCAATTTGCACACCCAACTCCCCGCCCCAAGTAAATTTACCTCACAGCGGCATGATGTATCTGCAAGCACTCCAAAGGCTTCTCCATTCGGAAGGACAGCAAAAACCCATGGATGCGCCTGGTACAATGAGGTTGTGTTCTGATTATAACCCCATGCATCTGTATTCCATGTGAATATCTGTACAACAGTGTGTAGCAACATAAGAATCCACGTAAGAAACCATGATGGCTTGGTCCTTCAGTAAGCAGATTCAACTTCCAAAGAACAAGCTGCACTCGGAAATTCCACCTTCTTGAGAGAATCAAAGAGATTCATCAACCTAGACATGACTGGCCTCCTCTACTAATTTTTTGAACAACATCAGAAGCAAATATTCCTCTAAAGGATTAGTGGGAAAAAAAAATGTACCCTTTTTCCAGTGCGCTCTAAAGATCCACCGACTTCCCCTGTCCCATAGAATGATGTGCCTGATGGCAGCTGCAGAGAGAGAACCATGTGAAATTGGTCAACCACTGTAACACGCAGGAAAACCTTGAGAACCTCTGAAATGCTCTAAACCCTTGTGAATGTGAGCTCCTAAACTGCAAAGCAGGAATGCAGTAGGTCACCTTCAACAACACAATCTGCTGTCCATTCTCAGACAGAAACTGGGGAACAAAAGTTGGATCCTCCAGCTTGGTGGTCAAGAAATAATTGCTGTGGGAATTGGCAGTGCCACATGAAAATGTGACTTCCCGAAGCTTCGGGTTTACGAAAGAAAGGCAAGGAGCCGCTTCCCTCCTTGCAGCTTCTGAGGCATCAAAACGATAGACCCCAGCTTCCAGTATTGGCATACAGCAGCAGCAGGAGGAGGCGAATGTTTCCTCCTCGAGTGAACCCATTGCTTCAGATTCTTCAACAAAGTCTTCAATTTCCTCAACGATCTGCTGTTCAGCAGCAGCAGAAGCAACAGACCCACTTGCTCCAAATAGAGTTCTTTTGAATTCTTGCAGTGATGATGGTGGTCTTACGACGCTCAGTCGTTGAGCAGACTCTAAAGAACCAGAAACAGACGGACTACTACTACCTCCTCTCCTTCTGATGCTACAGTCCGCAATCCTTCCTCCTCCTCCGCCCAGAGTCTGAATCCTCCCGCTACAAGAAGCGACAACGGAAGAGGAAGAAGAATAAGAAGAAGAAGATGATGATGATGATGTACCCAACAAGGAAGAACTTGAAGAAGACGACAATCGGCGACAGGAAAAAGACAAATTGGGTCCAAAGACGGAAGCAGCAGCTACCGCAAAAGTTTTCTTCTGTTTCTTCTTCAACCTGAAAATGGTCGCAGAGTAGAGCACAAGAGGAAAACTAGTACCACCACGAGACGCGCTTATGTGCATGCTTAGCAATAACGCCGGCAGAGCGGTGTTGTCGTCCGACTTGCTCGATTGCTGCTGCTGCTCCGACTACAGCAACTACTGCCACTATTGCCGATGATCAACATGCCATGAAAATAATCCAATAAGAAAAAGAGAATCGTGATCAAGCACCGGCGTCTGCGTGTACCGCGATTACGTCCCCGAGAGATCCTCTCGCGCGACGCCATCGCTCGCGGCACTCCGCGACGTGGGATTCCGGCCGTGATCGTCGTCGTCGTTGTGTCGCAGACGGCGGCGTCGGTGCGCGTCATGGTCGGCAAACGGTTAAGTACCGCCGACACAATCTGGATTCTGTGGATTCCGTAGATTCCACGGGAGAATCACGGGAATCTTTTTTGGGTTTTTGAACGACGAGTAAGTGCAACGGCTTTGTAACTTACTACTTTGACCAACTACCTAACTAACTAAATTGACGTTTCGAGTTGCATAATGGCCAAAGCCAAAGTTTTTTTTTTCACAGTGGCGAAAATTTAGTGTTTTTTTTAAGTTTTTTATTCGCCAAATTTAAAAAAATCAATGTATATATATATATTCTAAATTTCGCCAGATTCTATCCTAAGTTCCAGAAAAATATAGAATGATGATAGATTTTCAATTTGATTTTTACTTTTCATATTATTTTATCACCAAATCTGGCTAAATCACCTTATGGATGATGTCACTTCAGCTACATCACAAAATTGATGTGGGTGGGGCTCAAGAGAGACCCGCCAGTTTTTTTGTTCCTCTTTTTTTCAATATTTGTTATGTAGCCATAATACAGTTGGCTAAAAACGGGATATGAAAGTAAACAGTTTGTGATTCCTTCACATTTTTTACCTACGTACTATAGCCCAAAACAGAGAAATCTGGTGATATATCAAAAACAACTGTAGAAATTTGGCAACTAGAAAACCAGAAAAAATACGTATTTTAAGCCATTTTGAACCAAAAAACAAAAGCCAAAACTCGCTAAATGTAGCCAGAAACAATAAAGGCTGCCTTCGGGGCAGGGAAACAAAAATAGCAGTGGGCTCAAATTCTGGTGGGAACGCTCATGACGTGGCTGTCCCCATGTCAGAGAACCTCCAACCCCTCTACGGCCCACGTTCCCAAAGAGGGTGGGCCGTTTTCATCCAAATTTTCAAAATTTGCCTCATTCCTGTTGTGGATGATTGCCTCCCTACGTTCATCAAAACTTTTAAATTTTGAAAAATAATAATAAATATATATGTATGCCCCAAGGAGTAATAGTTTTTATTTACCCTTTTCTCCTTGCCTTTCCTTGCCCCCAAATTGAATTAAATTGTATCCTTGAATTGGACCTTTCTTCACATAATTTAAAAAAAGAAAAAAAAGGTTTTATCAGTGTAATGGGTGTGTCTCAAGGCATTTTTACCAATTTGAGGGTCCAATTGATAAAAATGTGAGATTTGAAGATTGGGTCAATTTTGTTTTTTTTTTTCTCTTCATTTTTGTTATGTTTTTCTTCTTGCTTCTTGTTACACACACAATGGTTGAGCATGGTCACAAGATATTGTTGGTCTTAATTTTTAATATGGTGCATTGAATCATTATTATTATTAGGGTTTACTTTGCTTTAAATAAATTTAACACTTCATTCAAGTTTCATATCATAAAAAAAGGAAAGTTTCTTAATTTTTAAAAATCTATTAAAACAAGTTAAATTAAAGCTTTAAGTAAATTAGAATTTACTTTGTTTCTTTGCATTATTGGCAAATTCAAGCTTCATTTCTTTTCATAGTGCAATGAGATGCAATATATCACCATGTGCCCAATTTTTTTCTAATCTTTTCACCTTCCTCATTTTCCTCTTTCTTTCGTTGTAACTACAACCATCTCTTCTTTCTTGTGGTTTTTTATTTTTGGGAAGGGGAGTTGATTTAGGGATTTTTTATAAATTTGAATCTCCTTCAACTTGTGAAAATGGACTTTCAACTCTCCAACGGGTTTTTGTCTTCATTTTTTAAACACTTTCATTTTATACACTTGCAGCAATTTAAAATGTGCTCCTTCAAGGAACAAGCTTGTGTGGATCTACAAATCCAACCATGTCAACACTAAATACAAAAAAAATGGAGTGATGGGTGTGCTCTCAATAATGTCTTCTATTGTTGCTCAAAATTTCAATTTAGAAAATAAGTGAAAAAAAAACAAAGAAAACAATGAAAGAAATAACCTTAAACTCTAGCTTATATCTGGGTTCTCCAAATCAAGAGCTCTCCTTTTTAATTTCATTCTTTTGTCTAGATCAATTGAATTTCTCTCCTAAATGATGCCATGTAAATGCCACCTTAAAATTGACTTGAATTGATTTCAAATCCTCATCTAAAGACCTTAGGTCCAATTTATTACTCTTAACCAATTAAGATTGCTCCATTTTGTTGCGCCATCCCCCTTGAACTCTCATCTAAAGTGCCCCCTTAATCTCTTTGGCTTTGCTCTTGTGACAAGTTCCAAATCAACAAACAATAGTTTCTTAAAACAAGAAATGTCCAATGAAATAAACCGAAAAAATGAACTCCCAATGAGTTTAATGAACACTTTTCATTGAAATTAACTACCTTGTCACATGTTGGTGGGTGGAAAAAGAAGTGAGAGACTTATTTGGAGTGGGATAATTATTAGGATAAGACATTATTATTAAACAAGTTAATACAAAAGATAATTATTAGAAAAGGAGTGAGATAGTTAAGTTTGAAAATAAGGTAGGTATGAATTGTCTTTGGAATTTACAACAAACAACCATACAATAAATACCCAAAAATCACCCATATATCAATTCCTTGTTCCTCTCATCTCATGTCATGGTATAATGATCTTGATATTTCAAACACACTAAGGTTCCTAACTAGGTCTTGAAGGGATTTTCTAAGATTATTATACGGCTAGGATAACTTGTATTTTTCTTTCGAGATCAAGATTGAATGTAATTAAACATTTATTTAATTATGTGGAAGGTACATTTTGCCATGGTACGAAATTATTGTTTCTTTTTAACATCATTTGGTGTAATAAAACATATTATTCATATCTAATGAATGAAGTTTTGTGTTACCATGTATATAATAAATGGATTGTGATTTTTTTTCATCATATTTCAAAATGAAACTTAGTGTATATGGCATATCATTTAGTTTCATAAAATAATTTCTTACCACATGTATGACATGTAAAAGATTTATATGCTCACACTCTATTTATATGTGTCAAGGACTTGTATAGGTAGATTTGTGTAAATTGGGTGCCTATGTTTTGAGGATTCTATATACAAACTAATCTATGCAAAAAAAAAAACTAATGGGTAAGAAAGTTCTAAATTGGTCATCGGTTCAGATTGGAAACATCACTACAACAATGAATGCAAAGACACAACTCAAATCCCTCAGTTTGCTTCTACTGAGATTTAACAATAAACCCACAAAATTGTTTGAGATTTTTTGTTTCAGATGGGTTGAATGAAATAGAGAGCAAATATTATATATGAATAAGTTAAATTCAATACCTAAATACTGAAGGACAATGCCTCAAAAGACAATGCTCTATGAGAAGACTCTAAATAGTCAATATGCCTCAAAAGGGAACTGAACAGCCAAATGCAACCACAGGCGAGCCTCCATATGCACACTTCCTGAAAAAAACTCATTTGGAAATCAAGGACAATTCTGGAAAGAATGTAAGACTCACATGTATGTTTGTGTGGTTCAATTTGCTTGATTGGCTCATGCATTCTTTTTGAACCACATGGATTCATGTTTTGATGCTCAGCTGAACAGCTATATCTGCCACCACATGCTTGTACATGACAGTCTCATGATCATGCTTGTTAGAATCTGTACACTTTTTTTCTTCTACTCCAGAGATGAATACAATGTGATTGTAACAGTACAGCTAATGATTGCAGTTCTACTAGGCTAATACAACACCTCAAATTGACTAACTGTTGATGTTGCATTTGAAATCTGTGGACCTTGAGAATCATTCAGACTCAAATCTGGTCTTACACAAGCAATCCAAGTTCCTCAATCACAGGACTGCCAATCAGCACTTGGATATGGAGACTTGGCTTGTTGTTACTAGCTTTAATCTGGTGAAGTTCAGAACCTTCAGTAGTCTTTATCTCTGTTTCACTTGTTTGCTTCTGCTGCTTTGAACAGCCGTCCAAGCTTCTGGTCACCTTTCCATGCAGCTGAATCACTGCTTTTCAGTTGACTGCCACTGTTGCTACTAGCTAGTGCAATGGTTGAGCTCCTGGTGCGCACCTTCTCCATTATTCGTTGCCGCTCAGAGTGGTCCTCATCATAAGCCACAACCTGCATGAGTGCTCTTATTATTAAACTCCAAAACTCGAATAATATGAACTGACCCAGAAAGAGAAATGAAACTAAGGCTACAAGACCTAAATCAATTACACTGATGAAAGACAGAATGAACATTGATTGGACCTGTAAAAATCAACTGCAAGACCCACAAATCAGAGTGCAATAATCAAAAGAAGATTCACTTTGAAAAGTGGAAAAAAAATTATAAGTGCTACACTTGATCACAGAAGTTTATGCGTACTATAAGAGTAGTATTTTGACTGAACAGAGAATCCCCATCCACATACCTACCATAGCACAACTGCTGAAAGAACATACCTGAGAATCTATCTGCGACTCATCAAATTTCAATTGACTGTCTGGATTCACTGTGAGATTTGGTGACTTGGGCTCCCCTTCCACTTTGTTAGACCTGCTGTCAACATGGAAAAAGTCAGCATCTGGCTGAGCATGCAAAGTAGGGTTCATGTCTACCAGAAATCTACTAGGTTCAGAGTTGCTTCTACTTGTATGCAATTCTCACTGTAATGAATGATGGAGGCACATATGAAGTTTCACATCACATATCACACCTTGTTGCATAGAGTTTTGGCTTCTTGAAGTCTGCATGGGCATGGGAGTCATCCCAGCCTCTCCTTGTCAATGTGACTGGCTCCGGAGAGTGGTGCTGATTTTTTGTCAAGGATGATAACTGAAGGATGTAAATGAGAGTGCTAATAGATATCTCCATCATCTCCTAGCTTTGTCCCAGGTTTTAGCACAAATGTGTGGACAACCACTCTTTGAATGCCAGCTTGGGGCACAGAGTGCCTACAACAGATAAAAACTGATTTAGGCAGAAGGGAACTTAGAAGCTACTACTCTACAACTCAATGAGAGACCAGGAAAGTTGCAAGATCTGCAGGAATAGTGTGAGAAGAAATATGACACCCTATAGTTTCACAATAATCACAAGTAATCCTCTTTGCAACTGTGACATGGGGATACATCTGGAGTCACCACCATATTCTCCAGGGAAGTGTCACCTTTAGCCTGCAAATGATGTCCTTTATCAGATGCTTTGACAATAAAATGAGCTACCACTTGCAACTTACCTTGCACCCTTTGATAACAACTAGACATATCTGCAGTCAAACTATGAAGAAGCTTTATGTAGATCAGAGCCACAAGGTATCCATGTCACCATGTCACTTATAGCTGAACAAGGCCAGTATAGATCATGATGCTTACCTTGCTTGTTTGCCGTAACAGCCCTTCAATTGCATCCACAACATTGGGTGGGGAAATGCCACCCTCACCACTCCCCTTTTGTGGTAGAGTTGTGTCTACAGCACTGACCCCGGTTCCTACATTGCTTCTCTGATGAAGATCTTCAACATTCATTTCAATGCTTTCATTTTCTTGTCTTGAAGCAATGTAAGCTTCAGGCTCTGATTTGGAATCCTGTTGTAGATCTGCAGTCTTCTGAGCTACTGGTTGACCTGGGGCTGGGGCCTTACACTTATTTCTTTGAACCAAGCTGGAGGAATGTTTCACCAGTCTCTCTGAAGAGCTGATGGCTATATTTGGACTTAACTCATTCTTCCTTGACCTGGTCAGTGGTCGTGGCAAAACAGGCCTCAGTTGGGTGGTGCTTTCCTGGGTAGCTTTTACACCACCCTTAGTGTTAACGACCTCAGCCACCCAGGGTGCATTAGCATCCCATGGATCCAAGGGAGTCCCTGCAGCTTGTGAGGAGAGGGTACAACTTGTGACCTGACTGTTTCGTTGTGAGGGCTGCACGTCTGTGGATAGCTTTCCATGGCTACTTGCTGGCTTGTTTCTTATGTTGCTCTTCTTGCCTGAAGCATGACACAGTCACACTAAGACAGAAGTAGGTGTCCTTTTCGCATGCAAACAAAGAATTTTTGTAACCAGGACTCCATAACTACATCCATCCTTGTATTCTCATTGCATTTCATTTCATTCTGAACAAGTTGACAAAGAGGAAAAGATAATAGGACAGAAACAGTACCTTTGGTGATATGTGACATAGATTGAGATGACTGGAGGAGGCTCTGAACTGGACCTTCTGGTTGCACATCAGTACGAAGCAATCCTGTGGGTTGATATGATCGGAGGAGGCTCTGAACTGGACCTTGAGGTTGCACATCAGTGCGAAGTGTTCCTGTGGGTTGAGGGGTAGAGTCATACTGAGTAATGGCATGTTGAGTCATATAAATCTTGAAATGCTCCTTATCAGCTGCTGTTAACTCACGTGGTTGAAAACCATCCACTGGCACCACTTTATTCTGAGAACCCAAAAGCCAGGAGTAAATTATTGCCAAGAATCACAAAGCACACCAGATGCATAACATATATTACTACTGTTGCTTAAGGTCTTGCATTATGCAACAGAGCCAAGGAGTGAAATGGTAATGAAAAAAGTTCAGACAGGAATACTTCATAATGTGTGACAAACTTCAAAATCATCACCTGCTCTACACACGCATACAACCAATTTTCTGTCACACATGGTATGCCAAGTCTTCGGGCACTTTCGTACTTTTCTCCACCTTGAAATTTGCACAGTAGATACGAGATTTTGGAGTTGAAATTTGCCATGAACTTTGCCTGCAGGACATGGCATAACTTCCTCATTAACTTCCGATCTCTCTCACTATACTGGGATGTGCAAAACCGCAGGTCCTGAAAGCCACTCAGTGGGACTTGGCACTGCAGTGGTCGGAACACAACATGGCTGTCTGGATCAAGCATTGTTGCCTCCTGTCAAAAAAAAGGGGGTCCCAAGAACATAGAATCAGGAGCCCATTTATTTATGCAAGAAAGATGTATAGAGTTCACCATGGATAGAAGTCCTACTAAGGAGGGAAGCACCTCCCCTTTGTGAACAATGTCATAGCACATAAAACCATGGCATGACTGTTCATCATGACAAAAACAGAGAACAAGTTACATTACCTGCAAACACTGTGATATCCAGTGACTAGAAATCTGCCTGACATTTGGACTACAGAGAGCAACTGGTTGAATGCCATGAGAGACCACCAAAAAGTCTAGCCTTTTACTCTTTTGATCCAAACTGCCACCTCCAGCAACAATTTGCTTTGCAATTGCCAATCTCTGCAAACACAATATGCAGTGGTTATGATCCACAGAATACTTTAGTCTACTTAAAATGTAAATGACTTTTGTCCTCCATTTGCCTTCATAGTTGACATGTAAATCACATATACCTGATCTGGACTGATGTCATCAGAAAATCCAAAAACAGAGCCTCCAAAGACATTCCTCTTTGCCAACACTGGGACCTCCTCTGATCCACTGGGAACATTGGTTGTAGTTGCTGAAACATGTTGAGATTCTGCCCCTGGATTAAGCAGAGATTTTAAGCTCCCTTCAGTTTCACTAGATGGGTGAAAATTCCAGTTTTCTGACTTTACATCTACACTTGGCAGAGCTTTCAAGATCCCATCGGTTTGAAAAGAAAGAAGGTTGAGTTTGACAGATTCTGTACCTGAGCTCAGCAGTACCTTTGAGCTGCATTCATTGTGAAAAGAAGGGGCAAAGTTGGGTTTCTCAAGTTCTGTAGCAAAGCTTGGGAGTGGCTTCAAGCTCTGGTCAGATTGGAGAGAAGGGGGGAGGCTAAGTTTCTCAGACTCTAGGCCCAAGCTTGGCAGTGACTTTAAGCTTCCCTCAGATTGAAGTGGAGGGGGACTTTTAGCTATTTCAGATCCAATAACATCACCAGCACTTCTATCCAGCGGTTTCTTTGGTGATATCCATTGTCCCGAACCACCTCCTTGAGGCACATTAGTGGGCATGTCAATTTCCATCCCCAGCATCACTTTGGCACTTGTTTCTAATGGCTGCGAGCAATGTCCATGGTCGTTTCCCTCCTGCATAACATCAGAATTTTGTATGCTGGGGTCCTGTTGTTGCTTGTCTTCTTTTGAAGCAAGGCCAACCTGCTGACTAGGCCTTTCTGAAGTTGTATTCTTGCCCTTCAATATTGCCTCAGGAGGATCCTTACCTATTTTTCCCCTCCCTGCCATAGAGATCACAAGTATGTGAAATACAACAATACAATGATGTCAAAGATAACTGCAAGGTACCTTCACAAGGTGCACTATCATACCATCTGGACACCATACATACAGAATCTATACTATTCAAAAGTTCAAATTCCATCTGAATATCTTGACAATGCAACCAAATCTTGATAACTCATGACAGACCTTTGGATAGTAAGGAGCACAACATGATTCCAGAAATTATGTGTGACAACTGGCTATAAAAATTCTCCTACATCAGGGAGAGCCCCAACCCAACATCTAACACTGCATGATGGTCAGAATTTGAAAATCAGAGCTTGCACCTGGCAGAAGCATGTTCTGTGGTACTCTGTGCCGGTCACGAATAGAAACCTCCATCTTTTGTTGTGAGCATTCTTCAAGCCAAGATCGTTGCAGAATGTAAACAGCATCCCACAAGGCAAGTTGCCTTAGCATAATCAATTCCCTACACCAAATTGCTTTCAAAGAACGCGTCAATCAATGAACTTAATGTTGATAATGACAAAAGAGTCCAGAACTAAAAAAGAATCCACATGTCTGATTGCAAATTCAATCTCTCCTGAATCATTGCATCCCACAATTTGTAACTCCCATTCTGTTGCAAATACCTTTCCAGGGGCTGCCCGACAATAACATGAGTGACTGCATTGTTGAATTCTATGTATCTTGTGCCTCCACCATCAAGCACCAGGTTCACCAGCCTTCTCATCTCCACAGCCTCAAAGCCTGTGAAGTAAAACTGGCAACCAGATAGATACAAATAATCTGGCATCCCAGGAATTGTTGTCCTTCCACATTCTCTATCTACTGGAGCTTCTGGCTTGTGTCCCAGAGATGCAGACACTTCATTGTCTGAAGTGGGGCTTGCAGGTGCAGCTTGTTCTTGATTTTCTTGAAATTCCAGAACTTCTTGCCTGAATTTCTTAACTCCAGCAGCAACAGGAAGATCTTCAGTGCGCACAGGAAAGTAATCCTCATCCAGACATACTGCAAAGAAATGGTGGCATGATGAGGGCCTCACTATTACATATGGAAAACTTCACAGGCTTAAGCAATGGTCACTCTAGCTAAAGACTGTAACATTCCACAATCCAATACATTTCAGGAAGTGTGACATGTGTCTCCTGTTAAAGGAGTCTGTCATGAAATCTTGTTACACAAAGGGTTGATCTGCAAAGTCATTTGAACCCCAAGAAGGGACTTTCCCAACACCTTATCAGCAGTATGTGTTCATAACATGCCTAGTTAATTCCATCTTCCTATGCTGATCATGTGTTGTTCTCACAGTCATGGATATCCCTATGGACAACTCAATATACTTGTGGCCCAGGACTGATACCAACATAGGTATCAGAACCTGCAAGCCAGAACATAAAAAGAGAACTGGAGGACAACTATCACTAACAAAAGACTTCCACATGTATGTCATCATGAATCCATTCAATGCAAGTATCCCTAAGAAGAACATGTAATTATGAGACTTCAGGATACTTTTAAGATTTATTTGTTGAAATTATATTTTGTTAACTTTGCAGGAAACAACATACAGAGTTCATGGATTATGAGTTGGCTTACCTTTGGCTTCAAGTGACTGCCAGAACCAACTTTGGGACACAACCTTCAGGCCCCAGTCTGTTGCAGCACGGTATTTTGCCCCCTCTGGTATGTGTTGAAAGTCAAGGAAGACACATATGGCAAGCTCCAAGCATACAGTGTCACCAACAAAAGAGCCAAAATCCTGACAAACTGGAATTGGTTGGAAAAATTAGAGATTGGGAACCCATGACAACAGGTGGCACAGCAACACTCATAGTCACTAACTCAAATGAGAGGATATCTGAGCAATCAAATGAGTGCAATCCATTGTCAGGTCAGCAGAGTAGGTGGCTCCATTCTCTCGGGCACCCATCTGGATCTCCTCCCTACCCGCTCCTGTGCCACCACAATACAGATAGGTTTGGTTAACTATTGCTCTGGATTCACACACCACCTCCCTAGCAAGGCACATGATTCAGGCACTCACCAAAAGCTATCCCTGTGGCACAGATTTTAAGGCCAGCCAAAGCTGGAAGTCTGAAAGGATCATATGGGACAAGCCGATGCTGAGCAGCACAGTGTTTCAGCCACTCATGGCTAACAATGGGTTTCCGTAGAACACTCCAGGCCCACTGCATCAATCAATAAATCCATGAAAATTTTCATCATTTAGCTGGTTAAGTGCCAGAACATTTCCTGTTTAGCTCTTGCCCACACCCACCATTCTTGAACATCTAACACAATATACATCACCTTGTATTTTGTTGCCAGCACGTTTTTTGCAATCACATAGTCAAGATTTAGTGATGTTTGATGCTGGAGATTGCCACACATAGAGCTCACAAGCCACTCAATCAATTCCTGCATAACCAAACCATTACCAATTGAGGAAAAAGCAATAGACACTTTGGTAGCAAGTACTACTCTGAAGGCCACAGGTAGCAGAATATGTGTAGACATCAACTGTATTTTATTTTTCCACACAGTACTGCAGACATCCTCTCTATAAACAAAACAGCATTCCAATTGTAAGATGCATTTTATTCCCTTTAACATCTCTGACAGAAACCATGCTGCAAAGAAAGAAACAAGGAGGTAGAATATGAGTTTGAGAAGACATTGCCTTCTCTTCCGCACTGAACCCTGTTGCAAGCACACCAACACCTTCCATGGCAAAACAGCATGTGTACTCTCGGTCAGGAAGGCGTCTACATTCCCTTGCACACCGAGTGATGCACTCTGGGCCTGTTACGGTACAGCTTCTCAGCATCTTCCTTGGGCTGAGGAGTACTCTTCTCCCCTATGTTGGTCTCTAGCAGTATTATAATTCCAGTAAAAATGTGCTACATTATTGGATATGAAACAAGAAGATGGGAAGTACAGTTGGATCATCAAAGCTGGGCAATATGCAGCACTAGATGGTGACAATGAAGTATACAAAGTAGAGACTCTTACCCACAACCTTGCACCCTTTGGACAGCAGCTCTTTGATCTTGGCCTGCAGCCAATGCACAAAGGGTTTTACCTCATGTGACACAAATAGGGGAGGAGCAAACATCTCTACCGGTATATCATAAAAACTCACTTTTGCAGACAAGCAGAAACACAAACAGGTATCAAGACACAAACTGATTTCAGGAAGAGATATATCACAGACAGCAAAGGAAAAAACAATATCTGCATGCACAGAAAGGGAGAGAGCACATACTGTTTGATTGTCTGCCATGACATGAAAATCAACATTGGAGTTGCAGGATGCATTCAAAATTGGGCAAACCTCAGCACCATTATTTGTTAGCAAGTCATGCAGAGCTGGAAACTTTTCAGGAGGAACATAATTCCGAGGCAGGAACGCTCGTAAGCCCTGGAATGGAAGCTCAGTCACTCTATCCCTGCACAACCAACATCATAGAAATTAGGGCTAGAGCTGCTTCAGTGTCATGTTTCCATTTTCCCATACCAATATCTTGTATCTTCACCCATCAAATCTCATTTCTGCCTCCTTGCCTGCACAGACCATCTCTGTCTTCTTAATCTTCTGTTATCATGAAGAGGCAAAAAGAAACCACGAAGTCTGCTGACCAACGTTCTTGACTGTCTCATCTATATATTAGGGCTTATGAGTATGCCTCATTGCCAGAGGTGGAAGCAGCTTTCTTACAGCTATACATGGAAGAATGTGTATGCCTGCTTCTTCTGAGGCATCCATAAAGGTCTAATCTCTTGGCTACAAGCTGATGCTAAGCAAAATGCCATCGAATTGCTGCTTCTGCAACATTCTGCTAGCTGCTTTCCCAGTCATTGTTGGTTCTGCAACATTCTTCTAGCTGCTTTCCCCGTCTCTTTCCCAGTTGGAGTCCCCTACTACTAACCACGAAACCCTATTATATAGGTCAGAGTTCGAAACTTCTCAATGCAGCAAATCTTCTTCAACATGACTTCTTCCGAGCTTCCATTCAGCCAACTATCTTGTGTTTTCTTCCTTCCCCGACCTCTGAAGCCTAAAGGTTGTTCTCAACAACTTCCATATTGCAAAGTTGCACTGTAGTTTCAACCTCGCAATCAAACCCTAGAAATTCACCAAAAAAGCAAATGCAACAACAACATGCAAGAGAGGGCAGATTTTCCACTTCATGATTCAGCGATTCGTGTTTTGTTCTCTAACCTTGGCATCTTGTTGCTGGCCTGCAGCAAACCCCGCCAGGCAGTCACAAACGACTGCCAAGTGGAACATAAAGCTCAATTCGGGAGGAATTTAAGTCTACTGGAGGTCGTCCTCGTGCCCGATACCATGGAGGTGGAATTGAAGACCGATTTGGCGAAGAAGCTTTGGCACCGAGGCCGATGAAAACGTGCAGGGGACGCACCGGTGCAAGCGACAACGGGTGCGATATGCAAACGCAATCGCGCGCGCTTTTCTTCGGTTTGCACTGCAAGGCGAAGACCCGCCATGGATGGATTGGGATGAATAACTTCCAAAGAGGATGAAATCATGTGAGAACTGAATGAAGTTCCAACAGCAAACGCAGATTTGCACTTGGATTTTGGTTTCACACATGAGCAACTAGTTGTTTTAACAAAAGAGTGTAAAAAGTAAAAACACGTGGTGGGCGGTCTTTTGATATATTTTTAATAGCCTCCAATAATAACGTCTAATTAAAATGAATTTGCAAGAAGGTATGATCATTAAAAAACAAATATTACTCCGAAACATTTATTATATGGGTCCGTGTAAATGTATTTGACAAATATTTACATTGGCCTCGTATAATTGTAAAAATAAATTAGACACCACAACAATATAAGTGTAAGTGTAAAAAATTCAAAACATGTAAATGTAGGAAATGATTTACAGTTACACAAGATTTACATGTCATATATACAACTATTGACATTTACATGCACAACACTGGTAAAAATTTGACAGGAATTTCCCAATCTTATATATAAATTCACTTAATGCGTTGTGCGTGACGCGATAATTTCACGTTTCAATCTGCCGACGAAAATCGGCCCGGACTGTCGGATTCGGGCCGGCTCCCGTCGTCAGTCATGACTCACCAAAGGCCATTATCTCACATAATTCTCACCCGGCTCAGACCCTGAACAATGTGTATCAGTTACCGACCACAAGTGCCAGAGTTATTAATGTTAATCGCCTGATTAGTGAGTGGAGTAGGTAAATAAAAAATAAGCTAAGAAAATTAAAGGAACAATAAAAGTTTATTTTTATTTTAAAAATTATTAAGAAAAACGGCATTCCAATAGATAAAACAATTTAGATCCAAATTAACACATGCCTTTATTTACTCTCTTTTCTCTCTCTCTTGCTCTCTCTTTCTCTCTGTCTCATCAACTCACTAATCCTGTTTTTAAAACTCACTAAACTCCGCCCTCCCACATCCGTACAGTGGTGATGTCTGTCCGTCCGTCTGTCTTGCAGGGCAGGGCGGCCAGGCAGGGCAGGGCGACAGGGGCAAGGCAGGGCAGGGGAGGGCAGGGGAGGGCAGGGCGGTGGCCGAAGGTCACGGGCACCCACGGGGGACTTCACAGTGGCCTTCGGCCACGGGCACCCACTAGTGTATAGGGAAGGCATGTTATGAAGCTTAACAACCAGGCCTTGGCCTTCACACCTTAAGGGCCACTTATTTTGGGAACGCCCACACCCTAAGGCTTTTAGGGTACACAAAAATTTCAAAAGTGGGAAGTGAAGCTTATAATTCCTTTGGTTGTAATCTATAGGCTTGTGAACCTTTTCTTATTTGGGTATGGAAAAATGGCATTCAAATATGGTCAAAAGCCTATATTCATTGACCGCAATGAAATATTCCATGTAGGGGAGTAATGAAAGTAGCAAGCCAAAAACACATGCTCATTGTCTATGTTGGACACTTCATGCTTGACCAAGAAAATCCCCGGCCATTTGAACACATTCTTTTAGTTTGGTCATTTAGTGACTTTTAAGAGCATTCTTTTCCACTCACACCCCCTAGTCCTTGGGTCTCTACCAGTGTTCTCACATCCAACATAGTCTGAATCCAGATGTGTTCCTTGTGTCGTCATAGATAGACGCACAAACACAACGAAAACCTGATGTAATGACACATGGGTATCATTTTGTCAAAATCATTTGCATAGTCACCACCATATTGACACCCCCAAAGTTCTTAAGGGGTGTTTGAGGTCCCCATTGTCAATGACTCTAGTAGGTAGTGGCAGTAGTTGATGGATCTAACTCATTCATAAAAAATTGATGAAAATTTCTTAGTGTAGTTGGAGGGCATCTGAAAAGGAGGGTAAGATTACCTCTGTTGCAAGGCAAGCATCTTAAGTTTTCAGCAAGGGTTCTTACACTTCATAAGGTTCCTTGCTAGTTCTTTACATGCATTAAGGCCCTTAGATTGGGGGTTTAATCCAGATTTGGAACCTGCCCTCCGCTTCAGACTCCTCATTGTGGTAATACCTCTGTCTTCAGGCCTCACCTAGCACTTCAAAGTGGATTTTGTCAGCTCCTCCACATGACTTTCCCTGCAGGCTTGAAGATTTCAACTCTGCATCACTAGTTCTTCACTTTGGTGAAAAAGCTTAGAAATCAATACCTAGTGGTTGAACTTTTCCAAGTCACAAGCTTTGAAAACAATCACACTGTGGCCTTGCAATTTCCATGAAAAAGTATCTTAAGGCAAAACAAGAATTATGGAAACTCAAATATTTCACCATGAAAAAATATAATCTTCAAAAAATCCTCTAATAGAAAACCAAAATCCTTCAAGATACTCTAACTCTATAACTAATCGCAAGTTTGAACACAAGCCAAAATATCATCTTTTCAAAAATCCTAGACCTATTACCAAGGGGGCCAAAATTCCTTACGCTACTCTACTCTATAATGAATCTAAACACAATATCCTTGCGCCTCGGTAGGCAAGGCCAATGAACCCAGACAAACTGCATTCAGTTTGTTCTCAAAGTGTTTAAACAGCAATCTATCTATGAAGGAAGGTAGTTTATATAAGTTTTTCAAATGTAGAGATCTCCCAAACCAGAATTGTTGGAGGTGCTCTTGGTGTTGTTTGAAAGTCCTTGATGAGTAAGAGTACACCGAGTGGTTTGATAATGTTTTAGACTGATGATGCAAGAGTTATTGAATATTGAATGATTTAAAGCCCTGGATGAGTGAGATTCCTGGCTGGTGATATCCACATGTTTAGACTTTGTCAAGCAAAATGTGAAGGACATTTGGCTAATTAGGTACTGTTCGAAAAGGGGCATATTGGAGAGGACAATTGAACGCCCCCAGGCACCCACTAACATGAACTGACAAAAAAATCCGTGTGATCTTCACTGGTACAATAATGGACCTTCATGCTCACTTGCTCTCCAAGGCATACAATTCAATGACCTCTTAACTTGATGTATCATTCTAATGCAATTAATTTTAGCCTAATTTTTATTTGAAAAAATCAACAGATTAGAAGAATTCAAAAAAAAGTCTAACAAATAATTTTTTAAAATATTATTTCTATTTAATGCTAAGTTTGTAGAGTTTAAAAAATTATATATTACACCAAAATTTGGAAGTTTCAATTTTACTTTATGTTAGTGGAAACTTTGTAAAAAGAGTGCACAATGGATATGAGGTTGTTGTTATGGAATGACAAACATTGGATGATCATGTTTTCCTTCCCCTTTCATGGGTTGAACATGAGGGTTTTTTTTTTTATAAATACAATTATAGAGAAAGGAAGGAAAAAAATCAAACAAAAGACAAATACGAAAATATGAATTGAATTTAACCTTCAAGTAAACTACAATTTCTCAAAGGTTAAAATCATGAAAGTTCGCCATTATGGATGAAAAAACAAAAAAAAAGGTCTGCAAGATGAATTTTATGACAAATCTTCATGAGATTAACATCCATTGAAAACCATTATCTTAAAATAATATTTATTGTCTTTACTTCACAAATAAAAGGAAATATTCATAAAACTTGGGCAGTTTGGATGGAATTTGTTTTTCTTACAAAAATCTTCAGGATGAAAAGTGACAATTCTTGATGGGATGAACATCCATTGAAAACCGTGATTAATCTTTTTTAAATGTTTTACTTTTTTTAAAAAGTAAATAAATTTACGACAATGAAATTGCCTGGTCACTGAAGAGAGAATGTTTTTTTGGGCAGACCTAATGAAACCCGAAGAAGGCTCCTGAAAGGAAATAACTCGAAAGATGGAGAGAGAAAGGAGAAATGGGAAGGGGGCGGAAGATCCTGAAAAGAAATGACTTGAAAGATAGAGAGAAGCGGAAAAGAAAGGGAACTTAGATACTGAAAAGAAATAACTCGAAAGATGGAGAGAAATGGAAAAGGAGAGGGGCCGAAGATCCGAAAAGAAATGACCTGAAAGACGGCGGGAAAGCGAAAAGAAAGGGACCGAAGATACTGAAAAGAAAGGAGCACAGAGTACGTAAGAGAGCTTTCGTACTCTTCTTCTTCTTCTTCGTGATTCTTTCTCTCTTCTTCGTCGTTCTCTCGATTCTCTGCGGAAACAAGCTTCGGTCTCGCACTCTCCAATTTATCAAGCTTTCGATTCATTCTACAGTGTTCAGCATTTTTTTTCTTCATTGGTTTCTTCTGCAATTCGCCCACAATCAAGCCTTTGTTTTTTTCTCGACAGTTAAGAGGAACCGTGTGTCTGTGTTCTTTTCCCGTTGCTCCTTGTTTCAATCGGAAATCTGAAGCTCCCGAGCAGCAGAGAAGAAGGATTGTCGGAGAGATTCGGAAGCAGGAACGTTGGTTTGCAGTCTGCAGGAAATCCGTGAATTTGGGGCTTCTTAACGGTCCTACTGCGTGTTTCCTCGTCTTTCAGTCTGTGGTTTGTAGTTGGAGAGGGAAAGTCTTGAAGAAGGGGAGGAAGAGGAGGAGGAGGAGGAAGGTGTGGGGGGGTGGGGGGGAGTCTCTCGCATGGCGGCGGCGGCGGCGGCAAAGACGACGCTGCAGCTGATCGATGGATCGGGAACGTTCAACGAGAAGGGGTTGGAAGCTTTCGTGCGGGAAGTGAGGCTAGCGGAATGCGGACTCTCGTATGCGGTTGTAGCAATCATGGGACCACAAAGCTCAGGCAAGTCGACGCTGATGAACCATCTGTTCAAGACCCGGTTTGTGGAGATGGATGCGTTCAAGGGTCGCAGTCAGACGACACAAGGAGTATGGCTTGCACGAGCTGAGGGCGGCGTGGATCCGTGTACCCTAGTGATGGATTTGGAAGGGACGGATGGCAGAGAGAGAGGAGAAGATGATACTGCATTCGAGAAACAGAGCTCGCTGTTTGCCCTTGCGGTTTCTGACATCGTGCTCATCAACATGTGGTGCCATGACATTGGAAGGGAACAAGCAGCAAACAAACCCTTGCTCAAGACTGTCTTCCAGGTCATGATGAGACTCTTCACGCCGCGCAAGACCACTCTGCTATTTGTCATCAGGGACAAAACCCGCACCCCCCTTGAGACTTTGGAGCCGATTCTGCGTGAAGACATCCAGAAGATTTGGGATGTTGTACCCAAGCCTGAGAAGTACCAGCACACACCACTGAGTGAGTTCTTCAATGTTCAAGTCACGGCACTGGCAAATTTTGAGGAGAAAGAGGAGCAGTTCAAGGAACAAGTCGCAGAGCTGCGCACTCGATTCATGAACTCTGTTGCACCTGGTGGATTGGCTGGGGATCGACGTGCTGTTGTCCCAGGTACAGGTTTCCCTTTCTCCACGCAGCAGATTTGGAAGGTGATCAAGGAGAATAAGGACCTTGACCTGCCCGCACATAAGGTGATGGTGGCAACAGTACGATGTGAGGAAATTGCACATGAGAAGATCATGGCACTGGGATTGAATCCCGAATGGCAACAGCTTGAACAAAGGGTACGTGATGACGTGCCAGTTCCACACTTTGGCTCAGCTGTCAGCTCCATCTTGGAAAGGTTTTTGTTGGAGTATGATGCAGAGGCTGCCTACTTTGAGGAAGGAGTGAGGATGGTGAAGCGATCTTTTCTGATGTCAAAGCTTCTTGATCATGTGCAACCTAGTTACCAAACTGTATTAGGGCACCACCGAGTCAAGACCTTGAGTGTGTTCAAGCAGAAGCTCAACAGTGCAACAGATTCTTCTTCACAGGAACTAGGTTTTGCCATCCTTGTGCGACAATGTTCTGAGGCTGCCATGGTGGATTTTGATGCTTGCTGTGCAGGTAATTGATGGGAAAAAAACCCTAATTAGGAATCCTAATTCCTTTGCGTGTGATGTAATGAATGATATATGCCAGATAATATCCTGCAGTATAACACTTCTTCCACTGAGGATGAGCAAAGGCTGTGTTGCTAGCACTGTGCTTGGGGATTCACATTCTGAGATGTGTATGTTCCAGGCCAGTCATTATAAGTTGGAGTTGCTTGTGCATGGAGTTTTGCTGTGCAAGCCTTTAACTTGTTGAGATGCGGTTTGCAGTATCCATGTTGAATTGGTCATTTCCTTGTCCAAAGAGTCCGGTAGAAGTAGCGGCAGCTGTGGAAGCTTGTCATAACTGCATACTTACCACTTGAAGCAAAATGCAATGTGCATAATGCAGAGTTGTATCAACTAGGGTTCAATGGTGAGCTTCTCTAACTGTTGTTTTGATTTTATAGTACCTTGCAAGTAAGATGCTGATTGGTCTTATGTGTGGTTGGGTCCAGATGCTCAAATCATGGAAGCAGACTGGGACACATCAAAGTTGAAAGAGAAGCTTCGTCGGGACATTGATGCTTACAGCCGATCAATGCGTGCAGAGAAGATTTTGCAACTCACAAAAACGTTTGAAAAGAAGCTGGATGTGGCCATTGGGGATCCTGCTGCCTCTCTTCTGGATGCAGCTTCTCCTGACACTTGGCCAGCTGTCACAAAGCTTCTGGAGCATGAAGTTGCAGTGGCAACATCTGGCTTCAAACATGCAATTGAAGGGTTTGAGCCCACTACAGAAGAGCTGTCACCCATGCTGGTTGAAATATTCACCTATGGCCGAGGGATTGTGGAGAAGAAGGCAAGGGAAGAAGCTGGGCAAGTGATCATTCGAATGAAGGATCGCTTCACCAGTGTGTTTGGGCATGAAGCAGACAATATGCCTAGGGTTTGGGGAGAGGAACATGATGTTCGAGCTATCACAAGAGATGCTCGAGTTGCTGCTGTGAAGCTTCTTGCGGTTCTGGCGGCTGTACGCTTGAAACCAAAGGGTATAAGCTCTGATGTGATTGAAACATCACTCTTGACATTGGTGGGGGAACCTCAGGATTCTTTGCAGCGAACACTATCACGAAAGTTATCAGTTAATAGCACAGCTTCAAATCCCAATCCTGCATCTGCAGGTTCACAGGTATTGGCAGCTAGTACATGGCCAGGTATTTCTCCATCAGATATCTTACTTACTCCTGTGCAGTGCAAAACGATATGGCGGCAATTCCAGAATGAAACAGAGTATACAATTAGCCAAGCTCTTGCTGCACAAGATGCTGCAAAACGAGGAAAATCATGGATGCCACCTCCATGGGCAATCTGTGCCATGGTGGTGCTTGGATTCAATGAGTTTATGGCTCTTCTCCGGAACCCTTTGTACATAGCCATTCTATTTGTCCTTTATCTGTTCCTGAAGGCTGTTTGGGTACAGCTTGACATCAAGCGGGAATTTGATCATGGCTTTTTACCAGGGATTCTATCAATCTCATCAAAGCTGCTCCCCACTTTGATGAACTTATTGAAGAAGCTTGCCGATGAAGGTCAGAGAATAGGAGTGGATGCAGGTGCAGGCTCCAATCAGACTAATGGTACAAACACAAATGGTGTTCTGCATAGAGATATTCAGCTTAATGATATGGCAGCAGATTCTGTCTCAGAGTCCAGCTTTGAAAATGGTGATCACATGACAGGGAACTTGAGGCAGCGACAGCCAACCAAATATAGTTAGCTCTAGTGTCGGGTTTGCTTCCTATTTAAATCATAATCTAGACTCAGAAGCTCTGTCTTGGCTTATATTTGATTGCAGGTTAGGTTGTGTAGCCTTCCCTCCTCCTACACACCAAGTGAAGATCTAAAAGCTTTTTCTCCTTCCAATCTAGGATTTTCGTCCTGCAATTACTATGCTCCAAATTTGTGGAGGTCTTACTTGAAACACCCAAAAACCTGAACCTTGTCAATAGTATTTCCACTTCTCTGCTCAGATTCTCAGCAGATATACCATCATTGTAGACAAGGATCCAATATAGTAAATTGAGCTCAGAAATTCTTATCGGCCCTTCTTGGAGGGTCCCAGCAGAGAGGGTGAACTTTTTTGGTCCTGTCTTCATGTTACTCACATGAATTCAGGATGAGGTGATAGTCTTTTTTGCAGAGATGTTTTTCAGGGTAAGAGGTATATATTGATTTTCTGAATGTGTTCCAAATTATAGAACTAAGTATAAAAGACCCAATAGAGGACAGAACCCTACTTGAGATAGTTCATCTCTTTTTTACTGTAAAGATGGTTTGCATGATTCCATGCCAGGGGGTATTGCACAAAATAATGGGCAAAAACTAGGGTTCTGTAATGTCCTTCAAATGATAACAATGAAACTTGAAACTTTACATATGGTGGATAATGGGATGTGGCTAATTAATGGGCTGTCTGTACGAATGGTTCTTATATGTTTAGGGTTAACAGTAGTGGTGGAAACTAGTCCCTTGAGTGAAGCTGAATTATAACTGAATTCTTTTTCTTCAATGGGTACTTCAATGTACAGCAGAGACAGCTACATAGCAAATCACAGCTTTTGGAAAATTTGGCTCAAACTTGATTTGTGTTTTCAAAGTGGATTACAGTTTGTGGTCATCTTCATTTGAATGCAGGAAACTATACCTTCGGTCTTCAAACAGTCTGTAAAACAATCGAGACCATCAAGTGCTTTTGAAGCTGAGATAAAACTAACTTAGATTATCTTGGCAATTGATGGAATTGGAGGACAATGACAAAACCTTGCTCAGAATGTACAGGCAGATAGTGTGAGGACATTGTGGTTTCTAACTTCCATGGGAGGATGTCAAGAGTTGCAACAAAAGAGATGACTTGATGCACAAGTTTTTTATGTTGGAGAACTGACATAAAGACTTGGAGAATGTGAGAATGCAACAGGAAACAGAGAGCTTGTGAACTTTTTTGAAATACAGAGTAGGCAAGCCTCCTAGAAAGAATTGTTAAGCTGCAGCTATGGGACTCCATTTTAGCATCTCAACAGAATGAAGAGTCAGGTGCTCAAGAACTAGCTCAACCCAACAAGAATGTTGCATAGACAAAGAGATTCCATACCATGAACTGCAAATCAGCTGAATGATTATATGTGAATGTAGTTGAACAACACATTCACAGAGAGAAGGCAACAGGATGCCTTTCGGAAGGAATGAGAACTCTATTGCACAAGACATAGTGAATAAGAATGAGTCTGCTTAGGGAAGGGGCCAGGCAACAGGGAATCTAAGAGGGCCTCAAGACCAGTAGCCAAGATGTGAGGTGGCACTTCATCACCTGAACAGTACCTGCTTTCCCTTCTCCACCAACACCTTCATCAGCTCCACCTCACATGTCATGGTCCCCCAACCCAACCCAACCAAAAATCATCATGTCATTTTCATTTTTAGCTCCAAGGTAATCCAAGGGATTAACCAGACAATCCACTGGCTCCGTTTGTTCTCAAGTAATCCATGCAATTTGCCACCAAGGTATTGCAGTTCTGTCAGGCATCATTGTGCATCATGTCCACTGGCAGTTGAGATAGTGGAAACATACATTTGCAAACCTCTGTATTACCCCCTTTGTGCAGCAAAATCAAGAGGTCTCCCATCAGTTGGCACCCTTCATATTACACAGCACTTTGGATTCCTGGCCCTCTGAAGTACCTGTTCTGATCCTGTGGCCACAGGAGGTAAATCCTAAACCTCCAACCTGTGAGGCTGCTCTCTTCAAGCTGGCCCTTGTTGAATTGTTCTCCAAGCTATGCACATTTGTGGGTTCAGCAGGCCCATAGCTAGAACACATGGGGTTTCTTCTTTCCTGTGTACAAAGATATTGATAGTAGATTCCAGAACCAAAAGACAATCTCCCTGCAAAAATGATAGTACACGTACATAGAGAGCTGAGGGATCTCATGAAACTGGTTGAGCTCACTGCAATTCTCCCAGTCAGTCAGAGATTGGACAGGCAGTGCACAGGTCTACAGAAAGAGCAGGTGAGCAGAATTCTGAGTTGACAACATAATAAGCAAACTTGAAATGTGTGGTTTTGACAAAATATGTAGCCTGTGAAGGAAACTTGGATTTGTCCTTCTAACACATCTATCCAACTATTGCACAGTTTGGTGACCAAATCCATTTCATCTAAATTGACAGGTGTTCATGTTGAAAGCAATTGCTTGTAACTATGATTGCACCCAATGCCAAAACTGAAATTACCAAAACTATGGCAAGATTCAATCCACGCATCAAGATTCTTCATCAGTTCAAGTTGCCAGACCCCCAGAAAAGTGAAAAATCCATGCTGTCCAGTTCTAGCCAAGATATGAATCCAGGCCAAAATTGATGGCATTTTGTACTGCTGATTGGACCAGTGATTGTACTATGAAACAGATTGCACATAAGGAGAAAGTAAGAGGAATGAGGAGCAAGGTGCATCAGAGTAAATCTAGCTTGTCTTCCACCACTTCAAAAAGGTTGACAAAGTATCTTTGACTTTGGCTATCTTAGAGACCAAAGACTTCTCATATGTTCTTCCAGTCTCCGAATCCAAAGTCTTGTATGCTACAGCCATGATAAACATTGCTGGGTGTAACCTGCACCCTCTCCACCATCTTCATCCCCATTAGCCACTTCCAGTTCATTACACAAAGTCTCACACCAGAGTAAACAGAAGAGCATCTAACAACTTCATCATGGTGCCAACAAAGTTTGAGTGAGGGAGTGAATTGTTGGTAACTCATACCTTTGTTCATTATGCTCCCTTAAACCCAAAGTCTTGCTCCTTGGGACATGATCTTCCTTTTCCCACGTCTCAATGTACCAACCCCCAACATCATGTGTGGTGGAGCGAGGTGCGAAAATCCAGAATCTTGTAGACCCAACACACATCCCAGGAAAATATACAATCAACAGACAACAGACATCCTCCTCAAATTTCCAACAGGAATACAAAACCAGAATTAAGAAGTCCTCCAATTGCAGAAGAACCCTGCTAGTATGCTTTCAGTCAACACAGCAAATCAGCATACATATCAAACTTCTCAGGCAAACTTGGTCAATTACCTGCTCGAGGGCAAGCTGGCACGTCGGCATCGACATTCACAACGACCACCTTCTTTGAACCACCACATGTGCTTCACCTGACCACCATCAGAAACCATATAAGGTATTGTAGTGAATGCACTGAGCTTATCAGCAATTGTCATTGATGAAAACCTGCCAAACGTAAATAAAACAAAGCGCCCAAAAAAGGGGGAGAGAAAGGTACAAGATGGAAGGTACAACTTTGTATTTACTGTGATGAGACTGTAGTGTTTATCCTTTCATTCAGCAAACTAGACTTCTAAATGTGACAGGAAGGCAAACTGATATCTATACGTCCTCATCCAGAGCTGAAGAAGACTTGGAGCTAAATTTGCAAAATTGACTTCCAAGTGAACAATCTAGTAAAGAAGAACATATGGCCACTGACAGACACAGCAGTGATCATAACTGCTCCAGCTATCTATGAACATACCTACAGAGGAATCTCCACAACAACAATTTGAAGGTAGAATGACAATAAAACCCTGAACAGTTATCCTGGAAACAAAGTGCAGAATCAAAAGATCTCAACAGCCATTGAAATGGGTATAAACTACATCAGTGTCTTCTTACCCACCAGTGGTGTTTGATGTTGCACAATCTTGTGAGTTCTTCTACCATCAGGACCATAGACTGCACAAACTCTTCCAAGTTTTGTTGCACCCAAGCCATGTATGGTCCCTAAGAACTTTGGGTTGACACTGGGAGTTGCATAAACAGTCTGGGGATCTGAGATCCAATTTTGAGCAGGCTCAGAATCTCCAGGAGCAGTAGCAGCAGCAGCAAGCACCTCTGCTGTCAAGAAAACAGACACAAAGTCATGTGAACGAATCCCATCCGTATATCCATTATTGCTTGCATTTGATCGTGACCTGGTTGCTTTTGCAACCAATTTCCCAAACAAGTGCAATTCAAGGTCAACATAAGCTGATGCATCCGTTGAATGAAGAAGCTCCTCTTGATATGATGGAGATCTTCTTCTTCTACTGTTCTTGTCGGTGGGACCTGAATTGGTGAGATTGAAGAATGTTCTCCTTGCAGAATCAGAAGGAGGAGGATGAGAAGGAAGCTGCTGGTCATCATCTGAATCCAGTGGAGGAGGATTTACACAATGCAAGTCTTGCAACAACAGAGGTGGTTGCTGATGATGATGCTGCTGCTGCTGCTGCTGCTGTCGCACAAAGCCAAAGAGCTGCCGACCTGAAACAAGATGAAGAATCTCATCTGTTCCAAGCCCGGCTCTCTCGTCCGCTTCAAAACAGTCCGGGATTCTTCCCTTCCATCCTTCAATCAATTGAGGACCATGAAATGCTTTCAGCAAAGCAGATCGTAGCTCACCTCGTAGATGAAGCTCTTGAAACCCTAATCCTTGGGGATGAACAACAGATTCTAAAACAGCAGATCTTTGATACTTCTTCAACCATTCTGCAACTTCAAGATCTCCTCGTCCTCCTGTTGTGCTATCAGATTGTTGTTGTTGTTCCCGGATAGTGCCCTTGGATTCTTTGTGATTTGCTTCAGCTTGAAGCTCAGCATCATAAGCTGCACGCATTTGTGGATCTGCCAGAATCTAACAAGCAAAAACCAGAATGAATCTCACTCCCCCCCTCGCTTCTCTTGAACGTGATGCAATTCCTCGAGGAAAACACAGGTATGAGAGTGAAGATGCTTGCCTGATAAGCAGCGAGCACGCGAACAAACTGTTGTGCACTCGACCTCCGGCTATCATCATCATCAGCACAATTTGGTTGCAGATCAGGATGTGTCGCTTTGGCAAGCTCCCGAAAAGCAGCCCGGATGCTTTCTACACTGCAGCTCCGTTGCAACCCTAAGATAGTGTAAGCATTCTCACCTCCTCCTCCATCATCTTTCCAAGAAGAAGAAGATGATGCCCTCACAAATTGCCACCATCCAAATCTCCTCCGCGCTTGCAGGATCATCATAGATGATGCCATCCCGATTGTGCGGCACACAAGAAAAATTCCCATCATCCCCAGATCCTCCTCCTTGTCCAGCAGCAGCATCCCCCTTCTTCACAGATCCTCCTCCTCGTCCTCCAGCAGCAAACCCTTTCAAACCCTAAAACAGAGACTCAGAAGAAGAATGCTACAAAGCTGTTGCAAGTACTGAATTCATGGTTTTCTAGACCATTTCCTCTGTTGCAACTCGTAATCTTCAAGCTACCATCTTCCGTTGTCTCCATCAATTATACCTTGAATCCTGGAAAGGAAGAGCACCACCAGAACATGAAAGATTCAAAACCAGCAGAAGATGGAAGATTCTCTCACAAAATGTGGGAGATTCTTCACAGCAGAACATGGGTGATTATTCTTCACAGTAGGTGATGGGATTTGCTTCCCAAAATGTGGGAGATTCTTCCCAGATGATGGGAGAGAGATTCTTCAAGGTGCTTGCTTGTGCAATTCCTGGTTTGAGGTTTGTTTTGTAGATTGGGAGATTTTTTGGTGGTTTTGGGGTAAAGAGTAAGGAGACGCTTCAAGAGATCAGTGCTAATCAAAAAAATTACTACCACCCCAAGGTTGTTTTTTGGATCAGCACTAATCTCATCAGCAAATGTTCTAAGCCAAACCACATGTACACCTAGCAACGAGTGCTGATTTCCACTCATGCCATTAGCATGAATCTCTGTTGAGATATAAGCACAGGTTTTGAAATTGAAACCCAATGATATTGTGAGGGTGTGAAGTACATAGGGTTGTTATAGATAGGAATTGTAAAAACACATTGCCGCCATGATAAAAGCCCAAACCTTGAGAAGGAGAAAGAGAACTTGGTGCCCCCAAAAGGTAACTCATGAATGAACTTGACAACCTCTCATCCATTTTCAACATCCAATTTTTTTTTGAGAAGAGCTCTTTCTTGTACTCTGTGGTGTCTTGCTCTCCATGGCAAAATCTCTTTGGGTTCTTCTAGAATCAAGGAGCCTTGGGAGGCCTCTGCTATGTTTTAGGGTTTAGGGTTACAAACTGTGAATACATAGTGAACAGTTTCACAGTATCATGGTTTTACTGCATAGCTGGCGTAGTGACAGTGTTGAGCATCTGCTTCCAGGTGCCATGATGACTGGACAGGAGACAGCACATTCACCCCTTTCAAGGGTGTATAGCATATATGACCTGCATTCACCTCATGTACCCAGTGTAGCTGGAAGAGGACTAAGGTTTGTGTTTGTGATCACATTTTTCTCTGTTGTCTTTTTGTCTTCAAGATTGATGTCAGTTTTCATAGCTTGATCAACTCATAGCTGCTGCTGGACACCATAAAAAACAGTTCTTGAAGATTGATTGACCTACTTCATGGTCATGTTTCACACAAGAATACAACCTTGAAAATTGCTTTCTCTTGGAGTCAGAGATCACTCACTATCAAGATCGTCATATGTGAGCTTCATTTCTCTTTGAGCTAAAACTGCAACAGCAATAATGAAACAGAAAAAAAGTCTGGCAAATTTGTAATGGAAGTCTACCTATCACAAAAAGGGCAAAGCTGAGCTTGACATCTGAGCTTAACATCACAGATTTGCAGGGCCACCAAGCAAACTGCTGCAATGTAAACAGCAGCATCCCATTGTCAGGAATTTGGCAACCTGTCTCTCACACCTCATTCAGAATCTCAAGACAGGAAATTGTGTTTCATGAGGTAGAATATGATCAGACCTCTCTGCTTTCTGTGAGATGACCCCTTGCTGATGCCACAGTTCACTTTCTGGCAAGACCTTCATCTCTGCCTAACTGATTGCAACCACAATATTCCATCTTTCGACCATAGCATAAGATCAGATAAGACACCAAAACAAGACAGGCAGCAGCCTCATCTCCAAAAAGATGGCAGAGCACACAAGATCATCAAGCTGATTCTCACTCTCAGCACATGAGATGTACAAACAACTGTTACATCACTGCATCTCACAAGACTCGAGCCTATATGGGGCTTCACTAATCTCTGCAAAGGTTCAATGTTCACAGGACAACATGTACAATGTGACAATATGTCAATCTCTCCAGTAGAGTACATACAGCATGCTAGTTTGATTAAAAACATACGTACTTTGGAATCAAAATATAATATTCGATGCTTGAACCCATGCACAGTTTTGAATCTGACATGCCTCAGTAATTCTGTTTTGCACTTTCTTGCAGAATCTATGATGACATACAGGATTTACCTGACCCTGACAATGTTGTGTGAGGTTTGTCAATACTCTCCACGGTCTAACTACAGATCATTCTCAGTGTGGTGGAGGAGCTGATATCAAAGACGATCAGAGGCAACAAAGAGAGATACAAAATTTGTGCTCACATGAACACTATTGTCCCCTCTTCACTTCATGTAAGGAGCAAAGTTTATCAAACACAAAGAACCGTAGCAGCAGCATAGAGTATTTCACTTGCTGAAGATGACTTCCAATTCTACTAGATGGGTTTGATTTTGAAGTGCAGACCTATGAGGGAAAACACAAAGCATTTCAGATCCTGCAAGGTGGAAAAACAAATCATTAGTGCTGCATCCCAAGAAAACCTAGGCAATACATGTTTCCATGAGGGGTGTCGCAGCTTCATCATTGCACAACAATTGCAGTTGCTATTATTGTTGATGCAAAACATCAACAAAACATCAGCCACAAACACAGGATGAAGAAAGAAAGCTGCGAAAACAAGGGGGGGAAGAAAAAAGGAAGAAGACAGGTACCTGAACAAGGTAATAGAAGATGCGAAGGCCTTCAGGATCTTTACTGCTCTGAACATCAAGTAAGGAACCAATTTTGGAGGTGGTGAAAGAGATGTGATCATTGCCCATGACTATCTCCAGCTCCTGCCGTCCAACTCTGTCTGGCTCAGGCCAGTTGTTGTCATCTTCCTTCAATATCTACACAACAATAGATAGATAGAGACCTCGCCCACAAAAAAGGAAACCAAAAAGAAAAAATAAAAATCACGTAATAGCAAAACACAATAGTAGTGTCTATTCCCATTTATTATCCTCAAACCCTAACCCTAACCCCTAAACCCTAAGGCCATAAAAACCTCGCCTTCCAGCAGCAGCGACAAGCAAGAGAACACAAGGGAAACAAAAGGCAAGAAAAGAAGAGGGAGGAGGAAAAGAATAAGAGCACAGAGAGAGAGAGAGAGAGAGAGAGAGAGAGAGAACAAAACGCAAGACAAAACTCACCTCGCTATCAGAAATAATGCGACGACACTCGCGAAGAGCGGCCTGGGTGAGGAAAACCTCTTTCCTGATCATAGTGTCGTTCTTGTAGTTGGAGTTGTTGGCGTACCTGAGCTTCCCATCCGGCCTGAACTCGAACTCCAGAAACTCGTGCCCGAATTTCCCCTTGTGCCCTACATAGTACCGCACGTAAAACTCCCCAACCTCTTCCGCCATTGCCATAATACCTGACCTCAAATCTACTACGGTACTCTTCAGCAATGCTCTCTCTCTCTCGATCTCGACCAAGCTCCCGTTCTCGTTTTCTCTCTTACTCTATCTCTCTCTCTCTCTTTTCCCGCCTACGCAATCCACTTTCTCCTTCGAAGGACAAGGCAAGGTAACGTCCGCGGGACAACAAAATGCACACACTTTCTTCATCCAAATTGTGCATTTTATCATCTATTGTGCATTTGGTGTCATCCACTAGGTCATTTTCTGACTGCCTTTTTTTTTAATGTGTTCTTGGATGATTCATGTTGTCGGCTACACTACTTGAAAAACACATGTGACGAAATCTGGCAATTATTTTTCTTCAATTTTTTTGAATCCTGGCAATTGAAAACTTTGAAAAGAACATGATTTTAGCACTTTCAATCTTTAATATAGAATTTTGGCTATATATATATATATAGCCAGCCAAAAAAAAGGGCTGGTGCAAAGCATCTATGAACTCAATCGGCCTTGTGCATACAAGTAGTATAACCGAAGAAACCTTCATGTATGGAGAGGGGCTTTGGGGGTGAATAAATAATCACAGACATCTTGTTGGGTGCTTGGTGCTGATTGTTGGTCGGTTGGTGGATGGGTCTGTTGTTATTTTTCCTTTTTATTTAGAAATTTCTAAGCATAGTTTGGAGACTACCTTAGCAAGAAAGGTAAGATTCACTCCGGTCCAATGGAAGCAAGCATCTTCCATTTTCAAGGAGTAATATTACATTTTATAAATGTTCATCCGTACCAAAGTACCAAACATAAGGTTTCTTCGTGTTTTTAGTTTGAGGAAAAAAATAAAATAAAAAATTCTAGGCAAGGTACGAAACATAAGGTTTCTTCGTGTTTATAGCTTGAGGAAAAAAATTAAATAAAAAATTCTAGCCAAGGTACCAAACATAAGGTTTCTTCGTGTTTTTGGTTTGAGGAAAAAATAAAAATAAAAAATTCTAGCCTTTCTTTTTAGGTACGATAAAGCTGCCCGCCCACCACGGTCGTGGGTGTAACCTGAATTCGTGTACCATAATTGACTATTGTTATACACTTATTTTCACTTATTTTTCTGGTGACACCCCTAGAAGTGGGGCCTTTTCTTTGTTACGTATCGCTTATTTTATGTTGCATCCATCATATTTATTTATTTGTCTTTCAATGGTCATCCGACACAATCCACCCAAAAGTACAAGTAAACTGCAATGAACACTGCATCTGTTTCAATTCCATTTCAACTCGTGTCACACCAGCCAACAGAGTCAGTGGTGTGGAAGAAACTAGATACGGATCTTAAGCTCATCCGGATTTTTTTATCTTGCCTTTGTTGACATTTCAAACACCTTCTTCTTGCAAGCAATCCAAAACACTCAGAGTCATGGTTTTTTTTTTTTTTAATAAATTATTTTCACAATAACCGTAGGGACCCCAAAAACAAAAAAAGCAAAAAAAAAGGTCTTCACGTGCGTATTGTATAAAGATTTCTCTGTTGGGAATTTTTATTTGTTTTTTCAAAAGTGGCTGAATTTTGAAGAAAAACAGTCAAATGTCATCACATTTAGATGCTGAGTGTTCATGGAGGTCGCCATAACAAAGAGAAATTTTAAATAAAAATATATAAAGTTAACTTTCTTGAGGGCTGGTCATGTCTAGTAATTGGCTAAGCACACTCATGATGATTACTTTGAATAGTGTTGGTGCTTATGTGCCTCAATTATTCACAATAACTTGTGCGCTCTCACCAGTGAGTTATGTATACCATAACACACCCATTGTGCTCTTGGTACCATTCAAAAAACCCACCATAAGTAGCGATGCATCAACTTCAACAGCCATCATGCTCTTGCTACCATTAGAAAGCCCTCAATGAGTAACGGTGAGTCAAGGTCATTTGATAGTGTTTAAACCTACAATGCAAGAGTTACATGATTTTGGATAATTTTGTAAAAATTTCCAAAAAAATCAAAACTGAATATTTTAATGCATTTGAGGCAAGCTCTTGGTATTGTTGGAAATCCTTTATCTTGACAAGTAGCCAGATTAATTTGAGATGACTTTGTGATTTTTAGACCTAAGGTGGAGGTGTGCAAGAAAATGAAATGTTAGGCAATCAGAAAGTAGATTGAAAATTTTCTCACTACAACATTGAGTTTCAAATCAAAATTTTCAGTCTAAATTAATTTTATTTACTTTTTTAAATTTTGGATTTATCATTAGGGCATTATTCACACTTTGAACAATTACATAATCTTGTTCAAAGGTTGGCCAACAACATATCTCAGACTAAACTATCTATTAAATTAAGGAAGGTTATTTGTTTTGTTTGTTTGTCATGTTGAGATTTTTGAAGCCACAACAACCTTATCATGCACTTGATACCATTGAAAAAGCCTCAATGAGTAGGGATGCACTTAAATTGGTTTTCTAATTTTTTGAGCTATGGTGTAATTCTTATTAAATATTAAATTATTTTTCATTGAAAAGGTAGTAAAATCATAATTTAAAATTTGAGGGAAATTGGGTCACACTCTTTGTCTCGTTGTAAAGCCCTCAATGAGTAGGATTTTATGAAGATAATTTTTAGTTTTTAGACTTTAGGTGTAAGAGGTATTGAATTACGATAATTTTGTCATTGAAAATTCAATTAAATTACCCAAAAAAACTGATTTTTGGACAAGAAATGAATTGAGTAACAAGTTTACACCTGAGCCAATGGCACAAAGCCACACTAGTGAGGATGAAATGTTGAAACCTGAAACCCTAACTTCATGAGGACCTTGAGTTACCTCACCTTCTTTAAGACCTTTTTGAGGCACTTGTTGGAAATCAATATACATTGCCACTTTGTCCATCATGAGAAATATAATAATTCCAAATCTAAAACAACAAATTAATTTCTTTATATTTCTTAATATTTTCCCCATCAATGTGGGATCTGACCTAAGTGAACCACAAAATTCATGGCCATGCATGCATCATCCCATTCAAAAAAATTCAGGTCACTCTTACGACATGAGTTCTTGGCACATTGCATCTTGCTAAGCCAATTGTGTAAGGTAAAACCTTTCAGTGGGGGCGTTCTCAAAATACCGGGGGGCCTACAACAAGGCTGTAGCTGAGTTTGGGGCCTACATTTTGAGAATATTCTCCAACTTGCGGCTTTACTACCCATCATAACATAACATAACACATGAGACAAATGGTAGATGAACCTAAACATTAGGATAGGAGTAGGCACGCTTACTTGCCGGGGCGTTCCCTTAATGTGAGGGTTGTAGCCTTGGGGGCAATAATAGGCCTTGTTACAAGGCTCAAAAATTAGAGGAGGCCTATGAAACTCAAAGGCCTACCGGAACATAAAGCACGGCCATACTCTAAACATCATAATTTTTGACCTTTTAATCCTTTTTAGGGTTTTGCTCAAAATGTGAACGTTCTTGTCTATTTTGCTTGTCCGCGATAAGACGTCTTCTTCCAATCACAAAAACCACATTGATTGGATTCCCACCTTCCCCCTCAAGCCCCCAGGGTACTCAACCACCCCATCCCAAAGAAAAAAGAAATTGCATTAGCGTTCCGTACATGCTCGACACAACGTGGCTTGGATGTATAACATCAATCGTCCAATCACCAATGGGGTGATGGTGGAGTGCCCGGGGGGCACTCCACCACCACCACCCATTTCCCCAATAAAAAAAATCACTTGTGCCATGGGTAACACGGACTTTTAATGGCCAATCATCTTGCTTAACCATTGTGCACCCAACACACTACTCACTCACCGCTTTAAAGTTTGTCCGGGTGAAAGTATCTTTGAGGGTAGGCCACACCCCGGAAAAGAAATAAAAATTATTTGTTTTGGTTCGGAATCGGGATGTGTGATCATTTTATACCATAGACAACAGATATTCTTCTTTCTTAGTAAAAGACGTAAGTATCAACTTATGACACCGCACGACCCATTCCGTAAGGGAAAAATGGAGACCTTGGGTTGAGAATTCCATAAACATGTTGTCATCCATATATATAAGTTTGTGGTCTTACTATATTAGTCCACATGTAAAAGGTCATCCATTTCATTTTATTTCATCCCATTGTTGGTTCATAGTCCATTCATTAGCTTGCCTCCTTTTCGTTCATCCATTGAATTCGAAATTTCATGATTAGGCGTGGTGAAAAAATTTGGGATGACTTTAGGGTTTCTTTTGAACATTGGCTTTGGATTTTTCATGTGTATGTACTTGGTGAACAAATTTGTTGTTGTTTTCTTTTTTCCTTTTTTTCTTTTTTTTTCATCTATTTGTGTCATTGTTGCTTTTCATTTATTTATGAGGTTTGGATTTTCACTTATTTCCTTGGTGACAAAACTTGGGATAATTTTAGAGTTTTTACAATTATATTGACGTTGAATTTTTCATAATAATGAAGGGAGTGAATTTGAACTTGTCTAAAGGGAGGGAGGAAAAACAAACCCCTTAGAGTATCTTCACTCACTCTCCACAATAGTAAGCAACATTTTTATATTAAATTTTACATTAGAATGGTGCAAATGTGTTTATTATGCACTAAATATGGTCCAAAAAATTTTTATCTCCAATTTTTTTTTTAAAGGAATTGACTCTTGTGGATTGGTTGATGATTATGAGTGGCTCAAGTGGAGGGAGTTTAGTAGTCTCTCTCAATTTTTTCCTGGTGGACTTTTTCATGTTCATGGATGAGAATAAGGGTTTTTTTTTGTCCAATTTTGTGGTTTCAAAAGTTTGGTGATTACTTTCATAGTTTTAAGGTTTTAAGAAAATAGTTGCTCTAAAAAAAATGAAATTTTCCAAATTTTTACTAGTGAAATTTCACCCCAAAATACGTGGGTTGGACAAAGCAATAAACACTAAACTAACTTGGGCTCCTCACCCTACCAGTGACAATCAACTAATGAACAAATTGAATTAATTTCGTCGAAATTATTTTCCATTCCGATGATAATATTAAATGACAGTACATGCAAATTGTTCAATTAAACTCAAATTCAATTGGGTTCAATTCAAATCCTTAAATTTGATTCAAATATATGGAATTGAATTTCCATTTATTTTCAACTGGATTTAGGTTCAATTGAAAACAAATAAAATGCAAATTGGTATAAAAGATATTGAAAATCCAGTTGTGACTATGGTTTTAAATTTTTTTTTAAACATACAAAACACAAATCAATTATTACAAAAACTTAATACATTTTAGTTTAGAGTTGTCCAAAAGAATTATTTATGGAACCTAAACTTATCCTATCTAAACTAATTTCAATGAATCATAATCCCTAAAATGAACTCCTATGCAGGTGAACTTGAGTCGAAGAAAGGAAGCTTCGCAAGTGCGCAAACAAAGCGCATGCCCAAAGGAAACACCAAAGTTGCCTTCTTTGCATGACTCTACTTTGTTGGGCCCTGTGGATGATTCTTTGTCAATTATGACATGAAAAATAATTGAACTCTTGGCCTCATCATCATCCTCATCGATCCATTTCTCTACAATGGTTCCATTTCTCTAATTGGAAAATAATAAAATGTCCAATTGAGATCTTGAATGCAATTGTCATCAACTTCACAAAAAGTCACACCCAAAGGAAAGCACAAAGCACACACCCCCATTTTGCAATGACCAACTTTTCAAAACCATGTGCATTTGACTCGGGATAAAGTCTCTCTCTACAATCAAGCAATGGGGAGGAAGTACATAACTTACTTGAAAGTATATGTAGTACTCCCATCCCATATGGTTCATAACAAGTTACAACTCCCTATCTTATGGCAAATCTTTTTGCATAAGTTATCATATTTGTGGGAGAGAGAGAGAGAGAAGTGCACTTCTAGAAGATTTATCAAACTACCTCTCCATGTTTGGCAATAATTAAAATTATTTTTGATAATATAATTTTTTTTGAAAAAGTGTTTGTTTAAAATGATGAATTTGAAGGAAATTACAAAAGGAAGGAAAATTTATGAAAAGTGGTCTCATTTATGTTGGATGTTTAGAGTCAAGAAAAGCTACCAAAGAAGCTACTATTATGTTGAAATTTTTATAAATTATTATTTGACATCCCATTGCTGAATTTGAAAAGGTACTTCATTGGGTGACTTAAGTTGATAGTTTCAACCCAATTTCCCCTAACTTCTTACATCAGTGTACTATGTATCGCCATTGCCCATTGAATCTAAGATGACCCATGATGCCATCCAAAGATCATTTGAACTTCTGTTGACCGAAAAAACAGAACCCATTGAAGAAAATGAGATAGGCACACAAAATTAATTGAAATTATTTTTTTTTGAAAGAAAACCATTTGGCCTCCACACACTACTCGGCACGACCACTAACAATGAATTATAAAAAAATGAGTTGATTTTATAAAAATTAAGTTTCATTTGAATGACAATATTGACTAAATTTGCATAATGCAATTTGAATTGAAATTCCTAAATTGATTGAACTTATTTTGGAAAATGAAACCATTAAAAATAATGATATAGACGCACAAAATCCATGGGCTTGAGTGCCAAAGAGAAGTGAAGAATCAAAATGATGGCACCCAAAACCAATTAACTTATGTGTAAAAAGAATTTTATATATGTATATATACACAAAAAAACAATTAACTTAACTCATGTCCAAGAGAAATGGGTTTTGAAGATTGAAGAAAAAGAGAGATGGGTTGTGGAGATAGAACACAATGAAAAGACATGGAGATGGAGAAGATGAGAGATGATGGGTTATGGAGCTAGAACACAAGGAAGAGACATGGAGATGGAGAAGATGAGAGATATGGGTTTTGGAGATAGAAGAGAAGGAAGAGATATGGAGATGGAGAAGATGAGAGATGATGCGTTTGGGAGATAGAAGAGAAGACGAGATATGGAGATGAAGAAGACGGGAAATATGGGGCTTGGAGATTGAAGAGAGAGGAGAGATGGGTGCTTGAGATAGAAGAGAAGAAAGAGAGACGGAGATGGAGAGTGTGGTGTTGTTTGTGTGATTTTTTTTTTGCCTTGGGTGTGTTGGGTTTGTGTGTGTGGGTGAGAAGGGCATCGAGAGCATGGACTTTTGTGGCAGGAGCACGCGAAGCAGAAGATTGTCATCATCTGCACTTCCAGGTACACTTGCTGCAGCAGCAGCAGTGTCATCAGTAGTTGGACTGAAAGAAGGTGCAGCAGCATTTGGATCTAACTGTTTCAGAGATCCTTTCGAAGCTCTTGGTCGGAGAGTATCGGCTGCCGTTGTTGTTGCGGAGCAGAGCATCGGACTCACAAACTTCTCAGGGGATGGTTTTCAGAGCCCTGCCGGAAGTCTGAGGAGCAATAACGGCGTCGTTGGTAGCAGTGGCGGAGTCGGAGGCTCGCTGCAGAATGCTTCGGACTGGGTGCCGGGGAGCGGCAAGCTCTCGGGGATGAAGAGAAGTAAACCCGATGAGTTCTGCGCCGAATCTGAAGAGCCGCGGAGAAAGTCGCAGAAAGCCTGGATCATCGCCAGAAAGCTGCGGCACTCTCTTGGAGAGAGCTTCGCAGAACGTTTCCGCGAGAAGTTCGGCGATGTCATGAAGAGCCAGGAAACCGAGCAGCAGCTCAAAGCTTCGATGCAAACCCCAACAACTGAAGCTTCTTCACAAATGGGTGGTTTGCTGCAAAACCCAGAAGCTGGAGAGGCTGCTGCAGAAACGGCTGCAAAACCACCAGCAGAAGCTCGCACCCAGTACCGCACAGCCAAAGCTCGTGCAGTGTTTCCAGAAGCTATGGCCATGTGGTTGATGCAGCAGCAGAGAAAACCAGCTGCTGCTACTGCTGCTGCACCGGCTGCAACACAAGCTGAGCTTCATCGTCCTCTTCCTCCTCATGCAGTAGAAGAAGAGAAGCCGCATCTGGCATCGAGCACGGCAGCGGCGGCAGCGCCAAAGGATGGGCTCTGGAGGTCGCGGTACAGAGGCGTGAGGCAACGACCGTGGGGGAAATTCGCTGCGGAGATCCGGGACTCCAGTCGCCAAGGGGCTAGGGTTTGGCTGGGGACCTTCGACACCGCTGAGGAAGCTGCTCTTGCTTACGACGCTGCAGCTCTCAAGATGCGTGGACCCAAAGCGCACTTGAACTTCCTCCGCAAGGAGGAGGATGGCGACCATGCTGCTGCTGCTGATCCTGAGGCTTCTTCTGCTGCATCCACAGCAGCAGCTCCCACTGATGCTGTTGATGATTCTAGTGCAGCTACCACAGTCGCTGCTGCTGTTTCTTCTCCAACATCTGCTGCTGCTGCATTAGAAGATTTCTCTCAAACAGCTGCCACAGCTGCTGCCACCACTACGGTCCAAGCTGAAGCTCCTACAAGACCTGGTGCTTGGATGGATTCCACAGCAGCAGCAGCAGTTTCGAACAACAATGGTTTTGTACTACCACCCAATGCCTTGGATTTTGTGGCAATGGAGACAGAATGTTCAAGCAATGAGCTGTTTGTGGGAGCAGAAGAAATCCATGAATCTGCTTTTGGTGGTTGTGGTCATGGTGCTTTGGAGGTTGAGGATTTGGGACAGTTGTTTCTGGAGGAGCTTTTGGAGAGCACTCAGCATGATGCAGCTGCATTTTTTTCCTCCCTTGACTCCCAGCTCCAGTGGCCACTGTAGTTTTTTTGCTCTGCTAGCTGGGACACTATAACTCCCATACACACCGCATTATCAAAGCTCCGAGACCCACCCACATCTTCTTCTCCACATTCCACACATGTTCTACATCTTTTGCAAATGCAGTCTGAAAAGAATGGCAAGTAAGGAAATGTGTGACAGCAACAGAGTAGAGCATCTGAACATCTGTTGTCTCTTCAGATTGTTGGCCAGCTTGCTGTGCTCACCCCCTGAAGAGGATCTCAAGCTCAACTTCAGCTGTTCTGGTAGAATCTTCCATGCTCCTGGTAGCTGATCTCAGCAGCTCTCCTGGTAGATTGTTCTTTAGCTCTTCTGGTAGAATCTGAATATTCTTTAGCTCTCCTGGTAGAATCTTGAGTAGCTCTTCTGCTTGAATCTGAATCTTCTGTAGCTCTCCTGGTAGAATCTTCTTCAGCTCTAGTCCTGTGTGTAGTAGTAGTGTACACAGTCAAAATGCTTTTGTATAGTATGCAAGCAATGCTGTGTATATGTAGTATGCCATTTTGAGCAGTGTAGTATAGTATGTCGTATTTGAATCAATGAGATTTTCTTCTTGCCGCAGTTTCAGGATGATTTGCAGATTCATGAAATGTAAATCTGCCAAAGTTGTGGCTGCCGCACTGCATATAATCTATGAAAGTTCTTCAGTGCAAGCAGAGAAAAGCAAGCAACTTGTAGAGAATAGATGAGCTACCAGAAGTGCTGAAGATTCTACCAGAAGATGAAGATGATGAACATTAAACAAGTTTGTTAGAAAGTAAGAAAAAACAACCCAAAATAACCAGCAATGAACTTGGATCTGCTCAATGAACATCATCCTCTGCTCTCAATTTTGTGTTGTGTATAAACCAACACACCAATCTGCATGCCTTGTTGGTACCTCAAAGACCTTGAGTCACTAGGTAAACCTCCTTCAAGTACCCATGCAAAAATATCATCTTCACATCAAACTGCAACAGCTCCATATCTTCCACATAGGTTTTGTGAATTGATCTAGCAACTATGAACGAGATTGTCCTGATGGAGTCCATATCTTCCAGGTAGGGCTTTTGCAGGATCGACAGAGCAGTCATGAGAAGATTGTCCTGATGGAGTCAAGCTTGGCAACCCATGAAAACATTTGCTCATAGCCTATCCCATATCCTTTGATAACAATCTGAGCCTTCAATGCTACCATCAGATTTGCATTTCACCTTGTGCACCCATTTTCTTTTCACAGCCTTTCTCCCTTCTAGCAGCTCACAAATCGTGCAAGTGAGCATTCCTCATCAGATTCCGAAGAGAGTGTAAACAACAACAAAAAAAGGGAAGAAGAATGCACGTACTACATAAGAGCTTGGGTACTAGAGCATCTTGCAGAATTCCTAAGAATCTCTCAGAAGGTTGTGTACATATTGTGATTCACTTTGTGCATTACAATGAGCATTGGGTATGGCAGCATTTATAGTGGGAGGAGGATTTGGCATGGATTTTAGAATGCCTTCATAGCCATTTATGAATTCACATCCTTCCATGAAAGCACTGGAAATGATCACTATCCAAATTCCAGACCTGAACACCTTAGTGAGAAGAACATGTTTGTGCTTCGAATCTGGTAACAAGGAGATTTGTTTTGCAACAATATCATGGACTCGATCATTGCTGCTGGAGGTGGGTTTTTTTCTTCCCCATTTTTTCTGTGGCTTCAAATCAGCCCTCTTTTGTTTCTTACAGAACAACAACACGGATTCACGATCGTGGTTGAGAATCTTTTCTGTGGGTCAATGAGTATTGCATCTCTCTACTTCAAGGGTGTTTGCAACAAGCAATCCAGAATTCAAATCCAACTCTTTTGCCACTTGACTTCATGTTGTGTTGTAATCTGTATCAAAAAACCATGTACTTAGCTTTTTGTGAAGCAAAGCCTTTGTTGTTTTGGGTTTAGGGTTTAACTCACCTCACCTTTTGTTATGGCTTTTCTTTTTCTTTTTTGGTTGGTGTTGGGTCAGAGTGTAAAACAAATCATTGAGATGTATGAAGTAACCCTATAAAATCAAGTACTTTGTAAATCAAACCACTTTGTATCTCACTTCCAACTCATGTTTCTTGAGTGTTCTTGAATGTTTGTTGAGTACTCAACAATTCAGACTCAAATTGAGGGGACATGTGGGGAATGAATTAGTGTTCCAAAGCAAACTTTTATGCAAACAAATTGATATGGGATTGTAAAGCAGGTGTTTTTTGTTGACATTTGACTTGGCATTTGGGAATTACTAACTTTTATGCAAACAAATTGATATGGGATTGTAAAGCAGGTGTTTTTTGTTGACATTTGACTTGGCATTTGGGAATTACTAAATTTGTTTCACCAGATTAAATGTAAGAAGTTTGAACTTTCCATTTCTTTCTTTGGGTGCAAAACACAAAGAAATTAGATGGTTTTTGGGGTGAAGTGTCAAGAGTGACCCCCAAAAAAAAAACCTTAATAATAAATATATTATTATTACTATTATTTTATTTTATTTTGATTAATTTTTAAATTGTCGTAAACCTTAAACCCTAAACCCAATCATCGAACTGAAAGGTATAAACAACAAGGGGTGTGTCACACTATGGCCTTCCCATGTACATTAAAAAGTGTCTTGATTCTTAAGGCAAAAGAAGAATTATGAAAATTCAAATACTTCCCCATGCAAAAATATAGTCTTCAAAAAAATCCTCTAAAAGAAACCAAAATCCTTCAAGATATTGTATAACTCTATAACTAATCTCAAGTTTCAACACAAGCCAAAATATCATCTTTTAAGCTTGTCTCATGCAGTCCTTTTTGACTGGACCCATCAGACTAAAAACTAACATCATGGTCTCCATTTCATTTTTGTAGATTAGTAAAAAGGAAGTTTGGGGGACTTTTTTTTATCATGACTTTTTTTTCCTTTTTTTTCTTCATTTTTTGACTCTTGGGCTTTTTAAGATGGAGTAGAGAAAAAGGGGGTCATTTTTTCCTTCCACCCAAATGAACTAGTTTATGGATGCATTTTTTACCAAGAAAAAAGGGTACATTACAAGAGTACAAAGCAATGGGGTATGTATACCTATCTACCTACCTATATATGAAATAGCTTTTTAGAATAAACAAATAAACTCCGCATCAAATTATTTGGGGGGGGGGGGTACTACATGATGTGAAAATTGATGGAATTTATATATATATATGTTTGTTTGTCCGTGATACGCAAGTGGGTACCTGCTGGGTATCACGGGGGAGCTTTTAAAAAAAACTAATGTGAGCATTTCAAAAAGCTAAACACTTGCACATTGAGACCAATAGAGCAAGACACCATTCGGTCAGGTGGTAAGGGTTTAGGGTTTAAACCCTAAACCTTCTACCCTTTTGTGTGTTATTTGGGTTCTTCCATTAAAGGGGTTGGCCTCCTCCTCAATGTTTTAGGTGACCTAAAATGATCATACTTTCATACAAAGATGAAGACGGATGATGGGCTAGACTTGGTGCCCCTTGACTTAAGCAGGTGGCCGTAAACTTTCTAAGTTGACCACTTTCAGGGAAAAGTATAGTATTTGCCCAGGTTAATTTCGACTTTTACTTAGCAGCCACTTTTGTGGTCACTTTAATAGTAGTGTTGAAAAAAAAATTAATTGTTTATTATCAAATAAGTAGATGTTTTCACACAACCAAAAATAATGAAAAACCAAAGGCTTTCTTTCTTTCTTTCTTTCTTTCTTTTTTTCAAGTAAATTGCCAAAAAATAATAATAACAATAATGAAGATGAATTTTTTTCTCTTTTAATATGAAAGACATATTTCTAGATTATTATGAAATTAATTAGGCTTTTATGTGATACAACTAAAGTTGTAAGTTATATGCTTTTAGGCTAGCTGAAAATATCACCAATAATTGGAGGGCTATGACCCACCAATAATTGGATATATCAACAGGTCAAGCATATAAAAATCACAGAGGACAAGCTTTGCCTTGTTGTGTTGTGGATGGAACTTGTATGATATAGTTCATCCATCGATTGCAAGCAAAGTTTTAGGCAACTAGAGCTTAGTTGGGTGTGAATGGATTCCCACCAAAAAAATTAGATCGATAAAATATATATATCAAACAAGGGACAGATTTTCCAGAGTGATGGCTTGCTGGTATAGCCCATTTTGGGATCCCCAAGACCTCAAAAAGGATCCTGGGTTCAAACCCCCAGTCTTGTGCAGGTGAAAACTCTTGTCGGCCCTTTGCCAATGAGTTTTAACTTGAGCGGTTGTTGCCAACAGCTTGTCAGGTCAGGTCTGTTGTTGTGCTTTAAAATTTTTAAAAACTTACAGATTCAAGAACTCTCCTCGTATATACCAGCCAATGTAATTCTAATCTAATTAGGGAATCATAGGTAGGTACTAAAATAATACTCTCTAAAAAATAACATAATACCCCCAAAAAAGGAGAAAAAAAGTAACTTTTTTGTGTTTTTGTAAAGTGTCATTTTGCACCAGACAAATTTAGCAAACAACAAAGGGACAAGTTTGTTGGCTTGGGTGTGGACCCATTCTCACTCTCAACTTCCAAAATGAGAGTTCAACTTAAAGACTGTTTAAGGGGCGGGTGTGTTGCCCATCCCCTCGGCATCAAAAGAAAATTAAAATTAAAAAATCAATATGATGAAAAAACACAATACATGCAAAAGTCAATTCAAAAGCTTATTGTAGTACCATGGCAAGTTCAACATTTCATGTGTTGAATCATTTCCACGTTGAAAAATTTATTTACTTACTTATTTTATTTATTTTATATATTCTAAAACATCCTATATTTCTTCCACAAAATTTTGTTCTTTGAAAAAAAAAAAAAACTTTCTTTCAAAAGATTCAACATTTATGAAACCAACATAATTAAAAGTATCAAAGCTAATAACCAAGGGTACTAACTAATAACTACTATGGGTATTGAACACTCTTTTTCTTTCTCTTTTCTTTTCCAAAATGATGAAACAACTTTCAAAAATTTCCCAAACCTTTTCCCTTTTTTTCCATTTGGAAAAAGAAAAATGATTTCCAAATTTTGGGAAGAAATTACCATAGCTTTTGTGTGGGTGTGTGTGTGTGTGTGTGTGTTTTTGTCTGTCTGCTTGTTTGTTTGTATACCTATGCAATTCATGCATGAATCCATGCTCTAGATTTTTGGGCAATGCCACCCCAGTATAGAACAAGAATGATCACCACCCACCCATGCACTAGAAGAATGAAAGAAACAAGCTGCTGCTGGATTGGGATCATTTAGTACTACTAATAAGTTACCAAGTGTGGTTGATGATGATGCAATTCTTGTATGAGCAAAGCAGCTCAGCTTGGATTAAGAGTGGGGTAGGTTTGAAGTCCAGTTTGGGTTCTTGTAACAAAAAAGCCCATCTACTATGGAGAGCCTTGGTTCTGGGCTTCTCCTGTCAGTCCTTGCAAGCTGGCTTGTGGTCACACTCTCTCTACTGAGCATTGTAGGTGAGGCTCCTCCCTCCTCCTCCTCCTCCTCCTCTTCTTCTTCTTCTCATTGCAAGGATCATCACTCCTGTGAATTGCAGCAAAATTATTTGAGTAGAGGGATGATTCATGTGAGCCTTGTTTGTGATCATCTTCTTCAGCTGCTGCAGCCAGGTTTGTTGGATCATCAACTTGTGGGGCCGGAGTTGCAGTCAAAATGTGAGAGAAGAAGAAGAAGAAGATCATCCTGTTAGAAAGCCGTAATGGGTGTGTTGATATCTGCAGTCTTTTGAGCATGAGTAGCCATATATCATCATCTGATCATCAACTTGTAGAGAGTTGCAGCATTTAATGTGAGAGAAGAAGAACATCATCATCATGTGAGAGAGCCGTAATGGGTGTGTGTGTGATATCTGCAGTATTTTGAGCATGAGCAGCCATATATCATCATCTGATCATCAACTTGTGGAGAGTTGCAGCACTTAATGTGAGAGAAGAAGAACATCATCATCATCATGTGAGAGAGCCGTAATGGATGTGTGTAATATCTGCAGTCTTCTGAGCATGAGCAGCAGCTATATGTCATCATCTGATCTCTCAACTTGTGGGGGAGTTGCAGCAAAATGTGAGAGAGAAGAAGATCATACATACATGTGAGAGCTTTAATGGGTATGTGTGCCTGGCTACAGAAATTGCAGCAGCAGCAGCAACAAGGAGCTTCAGTTTTGTGAACGAATGTCCGCACGAAGTATGGGTGGGGACACAAGCAAATGGAGGGATTCGGCTCTTGGCAGAGGGAGGATTTGCGCTACCAGCAGGACAGAAAATGACGCTGGATCAGGTGGAAGCAGGATGGGGAGGTCGGTTCTGGGGTCGCACTGGCTGCACTTTTGATGCCCATGGAAGAGGGAGCTGCGAAACCGGCGACTGTGGAGGATTCCTCAAGTGTGCAGGTGCAGGAGGTGAGCCTCCTGCTTCTTTGGCGGAGTTTACTCTCAACGGTGCCAACGGAGACGACTTCTATGATGTCAGCCTCGTGGATGGCTACAACTTGGAAATCAGAATCACGCCCACTGGGGGAAATGGCACTTGCGGCAGCCCTGGATGCACTAGCAACCTCAACACCCAATGTCCCACATCCCTTCAGGTAGTGTCTTGCTGTTCTTGTTTCTTGTCGTTCTTCTTCTTCTTGTTCTTCTTGAATGAAAGTTCTTCTTGCCAGTGTGATCTTGCAGAAGCATCATGAGATGGCCAGAGAGTGATGTATCTATCTATCTCTTTCCTGTGTGTAGAATTCTCTGGAATCTTCTGATGGTCTTCTGATGATCTTGTGATGGGTCTTCTGATGGTCTTGTCATGGGTTTTCTGGGGTTTTTTGTTGGGGTCTTACATGTGGGTATGATCAACAACATCTGCTGTATGATCAGGTGTTGAGTGCGGGGGATGTGGTGGCATGCAAGAGTGCATGTGCAGCTTTTGGAACACCACAGTACTGTTGTACTGATGCTTATGGTTCGCCCACCAAGTGTCCTCCAACCCGATACTCCAAGCTGTTCAAATCTGCATGCCCAACTGCATACAGCTATGCTTACGACGATGCCAGCAGCACCTTCACTTGCTCTGGAGCCAACTATCAAATCAACTTCTGCAGCAGCAGCAATAGTGGTATCAAAATTTCCAATTGCCTGCATCTCCACTGTACTCCATTCCTAGCTTTTTTTTGCTCCAATGTTCTCCATTGTTTGTGCTCCATCCTCTATTGCTTCTTTTTTGGGGGGGCTTTGAAACCTTTTAAACTTCTGACAATTTGTAAGCACCCTGGAACATTAGATTTGTTGTCCTTGCCCCATTCAAGTGAGATGGTGAAGGATCCACCGACAAAACTAATTACACAACAATCTTGTGTTTGGTGAGAAACACATGATCCTGGCTTTCTGCATGGGATTGAGACCTAGAAACGGACTGAAAAGCTTGGAGGCCGAAAGTAAGATTCATGGTAGAGATTCTCAAGGAGTTAAAAGTATAGAGCAAAAGTATTTAGACTTTAGGGTTGGAACAAATTTCATAGCTTAATATTTTTGAGTCCAGATCTACCATGACACCACCATGTTAGATGGCAGAGAGATTGAACATCAGTTCTTGGAATGAATATTTGTGTTTAACAGTCAAGTGCAGAATTTGATGGACATAGAAAGTTCAGAACCACAAATTGAGCAAAAAAATTTCTTAGCACAGTTTTTTGCACAGTCGTGACTTCACTTTTGCAACTTCTTGCAGGTTCTTCTCCAGTAACATCTGAATCAAGCACTGGGGGTGAGTGTGTGTGCCCTAGTAAAGTCCCAAGCTAAATCAGATTTACAGATGAAACCACCCATCAAGCATAGTGTTCACCATCTTCTTCAACATTGTCATTCAATTAAATTCATGATGAACTGTTGTTGTTTGCAATCACAGATTCTCCATTAAGCTCTGGAGGTGATGGGTCCGAGACCCAGTCACCACTTGGAACCAACATCATATCTACTCCATCACGTTCAGCTGCTGAGACACCAGCACCATCCCTGGTGGCCTGTATTATCACCAGCTTAGCGTTTGCTGCTGCAGTCATCAGCCATTTAGTTCATTGTAAGAAACACCCAACATTTCCATTTTGAGGTTTTTGAGGAAACACCACTCTACTGAAATCTGGGTCTTCTTTGATTGAGATTTATGTTCCATGTTTGACTTTTCATGACACATGTTCCAAAGCTTATTTATTACCCAGTTGGAAAAATCGACTTCAATTCATTGTACAAAATCTTGCAAAGAATGAGGAATGCACTGATTTTGAGAATGTTTGCAAAACAAATTTATCATTTGTGCTGACATTTGATATGTTTTTCAAAATGGGTCTTTGAGTATTTTCTCATCTTTGCTCTCTTACATAAAAAGTTGTGGTTTTTGTTGCAGAGAATAGATTCCATACAATTTTGTTATGGAAGGGAGTGTATAAAAGCCTAGGGAGTAGTCCCTTCCATACCCTGCTTTCTTCCGGAAAGGCAACAGAAACTCAGGACGCAGATTGTGTATAATGGTTTGCCCAAGTTTTTGGGAAGATTATTATATGCTTATCTACACCCACTGTTGGGAGCTGATGAACTCAGTGGGTAGTCATGGCAGCTTGTCACTGCCGTTCGTGATGAAGATGAAGTCTGTCACTTTGTGAGCGACTCTCATGAGGTTATGACTGCACTCATTGTCGTGTTAACTATAATTGTTGTTGTGGAGATTTCTCTGCAACTTCATCAAGCTTCCTTCTTTGAGGTGTACGGATTTTGATTTTTTCAAAAGAACCACTACCATATACGTACACATTGAAAGGGAGTGGTGAGGACCAACCTCTTCAAGTACCAAGCTAAATTCTCTGACAAGACTCTGCAAGGACCCACTAGTGTGTACAATGCAACAACCCTGTTACCAAGAATTCCTTCAATTGGGATGCTAGACCAGAAGGGTTGGCAACCACCACACACCATTTCAGTTGTGGAAGCTCACCATCTCAATATAGGTAGTCCCAATACATGTGATTAGTAAGCTGATCAAAGGATGTTTAGCTCAAGTGCTTCCAGATTCTGTTTACTGCAAATTGAAATTAGAGATCAGAAGCAACTAATATGTTGAAGTGTCTCCAAGAATGACATTTCACTTCCCCAATCAAAATACCCTGGAGTGGAAGAAATTTTCATGATTACTATACACAATTCCACTCACTAATTAAAGAGCATCTCCTCCATCCCACTGCAGTACAATGGCCTGTGCACTACCTTTTGGGTGTGGGTTTTTCTCTTTGTTTCAATTTTGTGATGCAGCCAAACTGGCAATCATCCACAGAGAGGTTTAGCCAAATTTGGCTACAGACCAGATGTGAAACTACAGAGAATAATAGTTTGTGGCACAACCTTCCATTATAATTTTTGTTTCACTTTATTTTGGTGAAATTTCACCAGTTGGTGACCCAAAAGAAAGTGCATCATTGTGAAGGGCAAGAAGGAGCTTCTTTTACCAAGGCTTTATGAGAAATACATCAATGGTCTTGATCTTTAATGCAAGGGAGCTAGGCCATATGTCTCATAATTAGAGTTATTATTTGTTGCATGGTTGGTGTATCTACTACTCTAATAAACTATATGTCTCAACTACTTTGTGGTGCACCAGCCTAAATAGTCAACATCAAATTGTGAATAAGTCATGCTAATAGCTTTCTATTTCTCTTTTCTCACTAACTTTATTTGTTCTATTTACATAATGCGGTTTGTCATTGCAATAGTTTTTCACATCTCTTCTCAAAACACAACTATATAGAACAAGAAAGGATTCTATAGATTTCATTATCTATAAACAATTAATTCAAGATGAGGAACGATGCTTCAAACCAATTAGTTCGTTGCCTCATCTAAGTGACCACTTGGTTGTTAATCAAATATGGCCAAGATATCAAAATCCTCATTCTTCATCTTTGATATGGAGACTCGTGTAGAATCAATAAGAGTTGGGACTTTTATGTAGTTGTAATCCTAGAGTGGCAAGCACTTAAAGTATGTTAGTTTAAGAATTGATAAACCAAGTTATCTTCATTATGTGTCACACTATCTACAAGAAAGAATGTTGTTAATAGAAACATTAGTTTTTGAAATATTTGGTTTGAATGTTATTTGGTCAAAGGACATTAGTGGATACCTTATATGTATGCCTTTCATTTACCCCAATTTTATTGTTTGTCCAAGTTACTAGGAAGAAGAATGGTTGTCCTCTAAATTTGATAGAACTTTTCTATAAAATATTTTGAAAATTTCCCAAGCTTATTTCATGTCTACATGTCTCAAATTTCACTCTTCCTAATGCTTCAATCAATATGTCTATTATTTGGTCTTTTGTTGGCACATAGTAACATCTATGTTTTGTTCCAAAATTTGTTATCATATGAAGTGATATTGAGATTCTATATGTTTAATTTGATTGTGAAATACTAAAATGTGTGTTATCTTGATTGTTGCAACCCTAGTTTTGAACTCACTATCCAGGCAAGAACTTGCAAAGGTGCGTGCCAAAATTGAAGTTTGAGAATCACATTTCATGCTCCCATGAATGTGGGAGAATGTGAAAGAATGAACCCCCACACTCCCAAGTGAGCTCTCACTTTGGCAATTGGAGTTTCAATAGACTCCCAAATCTTCAGAGAGTGATTGCAAAAGTCAAAACTCATTGGATTGAAAAACTCTTTTATATCATTGAAAATATTTTGGAATGTAGATGTTTAAAATGAGCTTGCATGACCCATTTGAATACTTAAGACACAAGTTATGACCAAAAGAAGGGTCGGGAGTCAAATTGGCAATTTGATTCCCACCACTAAAAATCAAGAATCGCCCCAATTTACTTGTGTGCAAGTGGCATGCCACATATTGTTGAAAAGGCAAAGTATTTCAAGGTGACATTGTCAATCCACACCACCACATTTTTAGAACCTATGTAATGGCCCCAAGTCTTGAAACAATGTATCATGACTCACATTTCCTTTCCATGTGTTGGCCACCTTTGTTCCATTTCACTCAATTTCTTGCTTTCAAATGCCACTAACTTTCCATCTTGTACTAGGCTTCCTCCAATTTCAAAGTCAAAGGCATCAAAGTGGATCTCAAATTTTTTGTCAAAGTTGGGCAACTTCAACACATGGGCTTTCACCAAAATGCCTTTCGAGGTTTCAAAGGCTTCATTGCATGTTTTGTCCCATTCATACGTTTTAAATGACTTCTTCAAAAGGTTTGTCAAAATCATGGCTATATTTGCAAAGTTATTGATGAACTTGCAATAATAGAAAGTTAATCCTAAAAATGATTTTAAGGCCGAAATCGACCTAGGTGGTTCCCAATCCAAAATTGCCTTCACCTTGTAGTCATCCATCTTCAAGCCTTCTTGGGTGATCCTATGTCCAAAGAAATCCACTTCCGTCACCTCAAATTCGTGTTTCTCAAACTTAGCATACAACTTGTTTTATTTCAACCTTTGGAACACCTTGCGGAGATGTTCCACATGTTCCTCCATAAAGTTGTTATAGACCAAAATGTTGTCTATGTATGTGACCACAAAGTCATCAAGCCATTATCAAAAAATGTCATTCATGAGGGTGCAAAATGTGGCAAGTGCATTGGTGAGTCCAAAAGGCATCACCAAAAACTTGTATGAACCATACCTTGTGCAATAAGTAGTATTTTCTTCGTCCTTTTCTGTAATTTGAATTTGGTAATACTCGAAACGTAAGTCAATCCTACTAAACATTTTAACTCCCAAAAGTTGATCAAACAAATCATCAATTCAAGGTAATGGATATTGATTCTTCATTATCACCTTGTTGAGGGTTCTATAATCCACGCACGTCTTCAACGTCTCGTCCTTCTTATGAACAAAGAAGACGGGTGCCCCATATGGTGACTTGTTAGGTTTGATGTATCCCTTTGCAATGAGTTCTTCAAATTGAACCTTAAGTTCTTTCAACTCCTCATGATTCATTAGATATGGGGCCTCAGTGAAAGGAGCCACTCCTGGCATCACTTCGATTGCACGGTCGACTCATCTTCTCAGGGGTAATTGATCAGACAACTCTTTGGGCATCACATCCATGAATTCATCCAAGACTTGCTTAATGCATTTGGGAGAACTCACCAAGTTAATAGCTTCCTTTGATTCAAATTCATTTAACTCACGCATCACACACAACATGCCATAACCTCCTTGCATTCCTTTTCCAAAGTTTTTCCTAACATCAAGTGGATGGTCGATCCACCCACACTAAGCACTTCATGTGCCTTCACCCAAACGACCCCATTCTTGGATGGGATTCTAACTAGCTTATTGTGCCCCTTTATGAGCACGTTATGGGTGATGAATTCCATTCCCAAAATGCATTCCACACCCCTAAGGTGAAAACCAACAAATATACCTTTCTTCTCCAATTCCCTAATTGAAAAAGCACGTCTTTTGCTTATAATGTGGTGGATGGGAAATCCCATCCGCAAAGTGCACCTCAATAGGCACCTTGAACTCCATCCTTTTAGCACTTTCTTAGGTTATGAACTTATGGGAAGCCCATGTGTCCAAAAGACATAACACCTCCCAATTAGAAACCTTCCCTTTTAAAAAAATAAAGTGATTACGTTCACTTTGGGCTAGGTTGGTGGTAAAGGCAATTACTTCAAAACCCCCATTCCTTAGTTTGGGTTTGGGGCAATTTTTGGAGTAATGTCCCATTTCATTACAATTGAACCACACTCCTTTGGGCTTCCCACTAACATCCCCCTTGGGTTGGTTTTCTTTTAAAAGAACCCCCTTCTTGACAAAATTTCCTTTGGGTTTAAAACTTGAGCTTTGAAATTGTTTGGGTTTTTCCCCTTTTGAGGTATTTTGCCCTTAGTTCCATTCCCCTTCACGGTGTGCCTTCTTATGAAGGAATTTATTATCCTTCTTGAACTCGGACTTTTCACCTCGTTCCACATTCGAAAAGCCTTCCACTTTCATGATGGCCTTGGATAATGAGGCGGGCCAATTCTCCTCAAGCTTACGTTTAGCCCAAGTTAGAAGCCCCATCACAAAATGGCACACGTAGTTTAATTCATGCATATGCCGAATTTCAAGCATAAGTTTGGAATACGCCTTCACATATTCGTGCAAGTTGTCATTTGTTACATTCACAAGTCACAAAGTTTGCATCTTGAGATGTAGTTAGAATTATTTGGAGTGAATTCCAACTCAATTCGTTCCTTGATGAATTCCCATGTGTACCAATGGATCTTCCTTTCCTCTTGCCTCATTGTCCTCCACCATGTGGAAGCATAGCCCTTCAAATAGGATTGGGCAAATTTCACGGCCGAGTGTTGCCCAACTTTGGTGGCATGAAGGTAATCCTCCATTTTCACAAGCCAAATATCCACAACCTTCCAATCTCAGACCTTGTCAAAATTCCTAAGCTTAATGAACTTCAATTCTACACCTTTCAATGATCCTCCTTTGAAAGCTACAACCAACTCAGTGAAATCAAACCTATTCATTTTAAGTAAAACCTCCAATTGTGAAAAGGATTATGGTTGGTTGCTCCTTTCATTTCCATGGTCATCATGGCTATCATGGTGTTCTTGTTCTTCATAATTTTTTTATTCTTCCTCCCTAATGGCCTAGGATGTAACATTTAGGTCTTTAGTGGGTTTTTCCACCATGGTCTTTTGCACTAGCTTACAGGTTTTCTTTGTTGCCATTGGAATTCCCCCAATAGGTGGATTGAGCTTTACCAGAGCTCTAATACCATGTGACACACCCGTAAGCTCCTTGATGGACTTGACGCACCCCCAAGCTCTTAGATATATTCAATTGTGAGTCCAAAAGTGAAGATAATGGAAGGAAAAGGAGTTAGGGCGCGCTCCCTGGATTGTAACACTTTGGGGGCATAGGGGCGTGCTAGAGCTTCAGGATGGGGACTAAGAAAATTGACAAGTAATTCATTCACTCACACGGACTTGCGCAAACCAAACAACAAATTGGTTAGTGTGTGGTTGGAGCACTTTGGTGCATGAATAAGCCACGGGCAAACACAGACTCACAAGACTCACCGCAACCTGGACTTAAAGAAAGCCACCACCTTCCCCCTTATAATATACTCTATGCCTGGCCATGGGACCAACACCCAAATGTCATTTTGTCCTGAAATTCCCACAATTGGGACTCTTGTGATTTTGGGGCCCATAACTTTGCGTGCTGACCTCCAATTGAAATGAAAAAAGAAATTGCCAATTTGAGCAATTTGACTCCCGACCTTTCTTATGACCATAACTTGTGTTTTAACTGTCCAAATGGATCATGCAAGCCCATTTTAAACATCTATGTTCTATAAATTTTTCAATAATATAAGGAAATTTTCAATCCAATGGGTTTTGACCCCTACAATTACTTTCTAAAAATTTGAAAGTCCATCGAGACTCCAACTCTCAAAGTGGGAACTCATTTCGGAATGTGAGGGTTCATTCCCTCGCACTCTCCTACACTCCTAGGAGCATGAGATGTGACAGTGGGCTCCCTTCTTGGCCCATACCCTCGCAAGCCCTTGCTTTGGTCATGAGCCCAAAACTAAGGTTGTGACAGGATTTAACTACGAGTTGAAAGGTGACGACAACGGAAGGAAAAATGGTTGGGGTGTGCTCCCTGATTCGTATCACTTCGGGGGTAGAGGGGTGTGTTAGAGCTCCGAGATGGGGACTAGAAAGATTGACAAGCAAATCAATTATTCACACAAACCTGCACAAACTAATCAACAAGTTCATTAGTGCGTAATTGGAACATGTTTGGTGCACAAACGAACCACGGGAAAACATGAACTTACAAGACTCACCATGGCCCAGACTTGAAGGAAGCCATCACCTTCCCCTTATCTTATTTTTTGTGCCTGGCCACGAAGCTAGCACCCGAATGTCATTTTGTCCTAGGACTCCCGAAATTAGGACTCCTGCGACTTTTGAAGCCCATAGCTTTTTGTGTAGACCTTCGATTAAAATGAGGTCTAAAAGAAAGTTATAACATTTGTCAAGATCTTTTTAATGGTATGCGGCAAGCCACCTACACGCAAGTAAATTGGGGCAATCCCCATATTTTAATGGTCATGAGTCTAATTTGATTCCCAACCTGTTTTTGGCCATAGTCTATGTTTTAAGCACTCAAATGGGTCATGCGAGCCCGTTTTAAGTATGTACATTCCAAGAGGTTTCCAATGATATAAGAAAATCTTCAATCAATGGGTTTTGACCCTTGCAATTGTTCTCTAGAAATTAAGAAGTCCATTGGGACTTTAACTCCCAAAGTGGGAGCTCACTTGGCACTATGGGGTTCATTCCCTCACACTTTCCCACGCTCCCGAGAGCATGAAATGTGATTCTCAAGCTTGAATCTTGGCTCACACCTTCGCAAGCCCTTGCTTTGATTGCAAGCCCAAGGTTAAGGTTGCGACACTTAGGGCAATAATAAAATTTTAATCATAAAAAACAATAATAATACCAAAAAAAATCAATTAAAAGTTAATTTCATTATATTTTTGTTATTAAATCTTCATCAAATCCTTATTAAAGTTTTTAAAATAACATCAAATTAATTTTAAAAATTTATATCTCAAAAAAATAATTTTACAGTAAAATTTTATTTTACTTTTAATTCATGTTTTATTAAATAAAAAATTTCATAATCTTTCAAATCAAAATTTTAAAAATCTCATTTTAATAAAGTTTAAAGGAATTGAAGTTAATTATTTATATGTTAATTTTTAAAAATCCATTTTTTAAATTAGTCATATGAAAATATATATATATTTCAGAATGATATGAAACCTCTTGATACAAAAACCAAAAAAAATAAAATTATATAAAGGCATGATTCAATTAGTTATTCAACATTCATATTTTGAAAAGAAATCCAACAAGTAAATGGGTAGACTTCAAAACAACCCATCAATTGGATGGGTGCACCCAAAATCTACATATGCATGTCCATTAACTTGGGGCAATAAACACATAACCATTGGTTGATATGTGAATTTTTAAATCCTTCAATCAATTTGAATCTAAATATTTTTTGACTACATTATCATTTCTTTTATTGTATTAAAACCCATGTTTTGTAGAACTCCCTTGAGATATTTAAATATGTGTTTCACAATATCCAAATGTGTTTCTTGAGGGTTTGACATGAACCTACTTGATACATTTACCATGTAATTAATGTTTTGTTTCAAGTTTGTCAAATATAACAACTTGCCCACCATTCTTATGTATTGTGTACCATATGTTTCCTTTGTCCCATATGCACTAACACATAAAGTCTCTTTGGCATTGGATTTTAATTTAGTTTATGATCATTCATCCCAAAGTTTAAAACACAACCACGATGTAATGTTTGTAGTTCATAAAGATACAATTTCCAACATGGGTAAAATCCACCCCAAGGTGCATGTTCAATACTTCTAAACTAGACATTTTGAAAACATTCTCCAATTGTCTTTTGAGTCACTTGATTTGAACTATATGATTCCTTATTACTAGTAGATCATCAATGTAAACAAGTAGGAGGACACATTTTTCTTGCTCATTTGAAAAGTAAAGATTGTGATTAGATTCACTTCCCTTGAGTCCTTACTCTATTATATATGTGTTTATCGATCATACCATACTTTGGGGTCTTGCTTCACTCCATAGAAGCCCTTCTCGACTTATAAACATTTTTTTCTTCCCCTAGTTTGTTAAAACCTTAAAGCTACTCCATGAAAACTTCTTCCCTCAATTTTCTATTGAAAAAGGTCGTTTTTACATTTAGTTATTTTATTTTCCACCCATCAAAAATTGCCAATACAATAAGGGTCCTTATGGTGCCCCGTTTCACAACATGGGCGAAAGTATCATCATAATGCAATCCTTCTACATATTCTACCCCTTAGCTATTTATCTAACCTTTAATTTTTGTGGAGCCCCTTCAAATCCGAGTTTTATTTTGTAAACCCAATTCACCTACATTGAATTATTTTCCTTTAATAACTCAACTAATTCCTAATTTTGATATTTATATTTATATTTTTTCTTTCCATACTTGTTGAACATCTATTTTTTCAAAATTAAAAGGCTCTAATGTCAAACTTGGATGCAAATTTTGTTTGGTGAATAGATTGTTTAAACAATGTTTTAGCCAAATTTTTTGCTATTTCTTCTATTTGGCTCCTATTTGGCACAACAACAATGGTATCATTTGTGCTCTCATTATTTGTTTCCATAAAGCCACCCACAATTGAACTTCTTAATATAATCCCAATAAGTTGTTTTCCAAAGTGTTATCTAATGGATGTCAATGCCTTAGGTGTTGATTGAGTTTGTTGATATTGCATAGTCTTTTCATTATCTTGAACATCATTACATTTTTCCATCGAAGCATTAACTAATCTCCACTAGTTGATTAATGTTGGCTCTCAACTTGAAAGTTGAGGTTTCATTAAACTTCACATCTTTACTAGTCTCTATGACTTTCTTATCTAAATTAAACACATCATACCTTACAAACAAATGTTTAATAACATAGTTTGTAATTTGTGTATTTTATGTTTTGGGCTATGTACAAATGTTTCATAGCTGAACACTTTAAGATGATCGAACTTTGATAACTACTAGTGAGTCTATGAAATCAACTCACCTTTTGTCTTGCCTTGGTTGGCAATCTATTAATCAAATAAATTACCACATTGATTGCTTCCCATCCATTCAATAATTTATAAATTTACTAGAAAACAACATGCTCTTGGTTCATTCTAAGATAGTGTAATTCTTCTACTCCAAATGTCATTTTGATGTCAAGTACATGAGGTTGGGTCAATTATCATTTAATGCCTACTCCTTGCAAACTTGATGAATGTGTTTGAAATGTATGCTTTGCTCATGTCAGATCTCAAAGCTTTTGACACTAACTCTCCAATCAAATTATTTATTAAAAATTTGAATCCCTTGAATTCCTCCTCAAAGTTTCAAATTTATTTTTCAAAAAACAAATTTAGGTGTACTTGGGGAAATTGTTGCCAACATAAAAATATACCTTGTTCATCACAAAAAAATAATTGGTAAAATTTAATCATAGATATCAAATTGCACTAATTCAAGAAGATTAGTTACCCTTTGATTGTTCTCTTTAGGTGTGCACCCTTGGTTAAACATTTGCACATGCATTCTTCACAATTTTTTATGAGAGGCTCAAAGATTACTAATCTTCATTTGAACGTAAATTGCATACATTTAGGGTACATAAACACCTATATTTTTCATGCCATAGTTTGGTATTATTATTGATTGAACTTTTTTTTTGATAAATAGTGTTCATTTCAATATTATCAACATCAAATTTGTAAGGTCATTATTTTTATTTTTGATTCCTTTAGCAATCACATGTTTTGGGCCCTTTTCGGGGATCACCAAACAATTAGAAGAATAAAAAATGACTATATTGCCTTTGTTTACTATTGTTTCTATTGACAACAAGCTTTTTGTGAGGCCAAACACATACAACAATTGGTTTTATTTTCTTTATTGATCTATAGGAAATTACAACTTGACCTTTTCCTTGTCTTCCACATTGGTGGTATGTCCTCTTTGTCGATTTGACACAATTTATAGTTATTCCTTTTTCAAAGTCACTCAAATTATTCTTCTTACCATTGAAATGCATGGATGTTCCTAAGTCAAAGTATTAAGGTGCATTGTTGCTTTTGTCTATCTCTAGTGATGTCATAACAACTTCAAACAACTTGTTGTTGTCAAAGTTGTTTAACCTTCCTCACCACTAGATTTAGTTTGGACTGCATTGGGGGTTTTTTTTCTTATTTGCTTTAAGTGATGCATCTTTGATTGCTCCAATTTTCTTGTCATTTTGCTTTCGCTTGAGTTGTATTTGAACTTCCAATGTCCTAGTTTATGGCATTTCCCAAGCTTGGGTTTTGCTTTGGAGCTCAAGTTACCACCTTTCTCATACATCTTCTTAAACTTCATTACAATCCTCAACCTCATTTCTCATGTATCCTTTCAATTTTCAACAAGTCTCCTCATGATGTAATCTTGCCATGAGCTTGTCCAACGTGTGAAACTCCTTCCAATTAAAGATTGACTACACTAGTTGTCATATTTGTTACATCCATTGTTGCCATCACAACATCTTCATTAGTGATGAGGTTTCCCATAACATGAAGCTATTTGATGAAGTTTTGAATCATCTTCATGTATTTGATGATGTTGTGTCTTCCTTTTAACTTTTGTTGTGTATCTAGTTGATTTCAAATTAACAATCTCCTAGCCAGTGTTAGTTGTGCAATGAGATTCTCCAACTTCTTTGAAACTTCCTTCAAATTGTTCATCTTTGAGATGTAAGAAATAGAATTCATCTTTGATTAAAAGATTGATCATCACATGTAGACATTGTTTTCTTCTACCGACAAGTTTTTCATTGTGCAAGGGTACCCTATCAATATCATGTTTGATGATGTACCAGTGATTATCCTTCACAATTAGGTTCTTAAAAGGAAACCTCAATGTTTGATAATTAGCTAATCCAACTAGTTTGTTTACCTCAATTAGAAAAATGGCACTAGCCCTTGACATCCTAATTTGTCAATAACTTAAATGGTGTCCTCTTTAAAATTACCTTATGATAGTCTAATTCTCTTAGTGATTAATTGTTCCCCAAAAACGAAAAAAAAAAGCTCATCAAGGACCAATTAAAGCCTAAAAAAGACAAAGGACTTGCTTTGATACAATGTAAGAAAACCATGTGTGATGCATGCTTTTGCCAAGTAAGGGTTTGGACTAGTGAGAAATACATTAGAGATCTTGATCTTTTATGCAATGATCTAATCCCTTTGTGTCACAATTAGATTTATTATTTGTTGCATGATTGGTGTATCTACTCTAATCAACTATATATTTCAACTTCTTTGCAATGCACTAAATGGTTATTGTAATCAACTATATATATCTCAACTTCTTTGCAATGCATTAAACATTTAGCATCACCATTTTAGTAAGCTATGCTAATAGGTTTTTATATCTATTTTTCTCACAAACTATAATTGTTCTATTTACATAATGTGGTTTTGTCACTTTTAGTAGTTTCTACAATGAGTAATCAAACAAAACATAAGTGAGATGATGAATATTAGAAGAGGTCCTCTAATGTATTCATCTCAACAACCACCTCATGATCATGGTATGTTGATTGTTTAGAAAAAGTCATGTTTTGAATTGATTTAAATTCATGTTGGTAAACACTAAAATACACGGAGGCTTCTGCCACTAGGTTACGTACATCACTTTCCACATCTTGTTGTCCATTTCAATACTTGCAGCAGCACAATAAGGATTGTTGTGTGAAAAGAAGATTTTTTCTTACTTTGATAACGTAGATAAATAATTTACACTTCTATTTTTAGATGGAAAATGAAAGACATTTGAACTGAAGGAAAATACATCAATGGAACAAAGATTGTTTTGAATTTTAGCTTCATGTACAGAGATGACAAGATCTGGGAAAGGGCACATCAAAATCCCATATCATTCCGCTCCATAAATTACTGGATCATAAGTAATCCATGTCCTTCTTCGTGTGTGATGTTGTTTCCCTTCAAAAGCTATCAACCTGCAATCTATGCGTGAGCTCTAATTCCATAATGGTTATCATATTCTACTTTGATGAAGTGCGCATTGGATATCAAAGATTGGAGTTGATTTCCCTTCCCCCTCACCACCCCTGACCCACCTTGACCCCCGCCCTCAAGAAAAAGAATCAACATTTGAAAGGTAACAACAACCATGTGCGGTGGTGGTCACATACATACATGTATTTTCCTTACTTTCAATATCAAGTAAAAATTACTTGTGGTTGAATTGTACACAGTTTTTTTTTTACTTTATTTGCAGGATGACCCAAAAAGGGGCATCAAGCACACAATTAATTGATGGGTCTGGGTCGCTTCTAGCTTGAACAATTGGTGGGTGGTGGTGCAGGTGCTTCAAGGTTTGAACAACAATTGATGGATCTGCACACTCCAGGTTGAACAATTGGTGGGTGGTGGTGTTGGTGCTTCAAGGTTTGAACAGCAATTGGTGGATCTGCGCGCTTCTAGGTTGAACAATTGGTGGGTGGTGGTGTGGGTGCTTCAAGGTTGAACAACAATTGATGGATCTGGGCGCTTCTAGGTTGAAAGAAGGCGCCAGGCACAGAAATTGTTCCAATTCCCATCACCCCCCTTAAAACCATTACCTGACAAAGAATTCAGAGGATGGTGGTGAGTCAAAGTTGAAAGGAGAGAGAGAGAGAGAGAGGATCAGAAACTGAAAAAAAAGTTCCAAATTTGCACACACACATGCATCAGTCCTTGCATGGTTTTTTTTGCTTGCAATCAAGACCCTACCCGAGAAAGAATTCAGTAGCATGCACAATTGTAGCGCTGTTTCAATCTCCAGCTTGTCCTACCACGGAGGATCTCAATTCCATCAGATTGCATCCTCAGCAAGTGTGTGTAATGCACAGATGTCACAGTTGGGGGGCTCAATGTGGCACTTTTGAGAGCTCCAGATGAGCAAGACACTGCACCAGGGGAGCCATCCAGAGCTCCATTTCCTAACAAGGCACTCCCATTGTCATGGCTTTGTTGTAGCGAATTGGTGACGGGTAGTGGAGGGTCTGGGCAAGAGAGTGACTGAACTATGTCTGATGGTGTACACTCTCTTCGATATTCCAGTGTCATGCTCGTCAGCTCATGGGCTACAGACAGTGATTGTGGCACACTCTGTTCCCACATACACAACCCAAACAATCAGGCATTAATTTTGTACTCTGCATTAAGTACGTGCAAGACAATTGTTGCCATGGACCCAGGAAGGAGGGTATCATGGTAAACCCACCCAACAACAGTGGTAAAAACTAAATAACGATCAGGAGGAGTTTTGAGGAGGTACCTCAAGCACCCAGCCAATGTATTTTACATTATTCACATGCTGGTTCATATCCATGTCATTCAGACGTGGCTGCAAGAACAACACCCAAGAAACAAATCCATGCACTTGTGAGAAATGACACTGAGCTCTCAAATCATCATGTATCATATGTTGTGAAGAAAATGAACAGCACCACCACACAAGAAAAGTGCATTGGTTGAGAGTTGAGACCACCCATCCAGCATAGTCCAGAATTGCATCGCATTGTGGAGTCAATGGTTGGGACTTACCACAAGGTCAGAGCGAATGTATGGTGCTGTGTCTGTCAGTTTCTTAATCCTCTGACACCCATCATTGTCCTTCATGACACTTCGGTCCAGAAAATACGGGGAAATCTCATCAAGAACTTCCTTGGGCATCTTTGAAAGTCTCCTTGTGTCCTGGTTCATCATCACCCAAGTGCTGCAGCAACAGCAACAGCATCTCAGTCACTTCACTAGTCAAGAATGAGTACTACACATCCCATCATCATCATCATCAACAGCAGCAGCAGCAGCATCAACAGCAGAATTGGAGTGTTGTCTTTCTTTTCTGACTAAAAAGAAAAACTCATTTCTCAAGTGCGAGTCCATGCATTCTACTGTTTTGCAGTCATCTCAATGCAGAAACCCTAAAAGAGCGAGCAAGCAAGCAAAGCAAAGCAATTGCACCTTGTGGCACGGGAGATGACATGACCAGTGGTGATGTCACGAACAAGAAAGTCACGGCGCATGCCATTTTTGCCTTCTGCTGCTACCCATGAGTCTATCTCTACCACATCACCCCTGCAAGCAAATTTTTCCCATGCCAACATTCTCAAAAATAGGTGCAACCAAACTGACATTATATCTGGAGGAGGACATCAGGCAATTGGCAATTTGAATATCAAAACAGCATTTGAGCATGAAAGGTTAAATTATGTCTGGAGCTTAATGGACCCCGACAATTGAGACTGAAACATAACAATCCTGTTCACAAAAGAAAACTTTAACAGCTGCCAGGAAAGGAAAAAGAAAAAGAAATCATACCAAACAGGGTAGCGATTCACTTCCACATGCATTCGGGTAACAACCCAGATGAGACGGTGTCGCATCATGGCATGGGTAGTACCCATTCCATCTCCCACAAACGTTGACATGCCCACATGGTTCAACGCAGTCTCCTGCCACATCAAAAACCCGAAAAAAACTCAGCAACAAAACTCCCTTATGCATCATATCTAGGAATCTCAATAGGTACCCAGATTCCCAGAGTCATATTGGATAAGCAAAAACCCAAGAGTTGGGAGTGGGCACTTCTTTGACATTTCTGCTCAAGCAATGTCAGTAATGAAATTACCAGCCTGAGGACATGATACTTGTGCAGACAAAACCTATCAATATTTTACCTGGAAGAGATTTGAGATGGTTTCAATGGAGGCAATCCTGTCGAATCCTGCTTCATACGACCGGATGATGAATGCTTGTCGATAAACCAAGTCATTTTCTACAAGCCGTCCACGCCACAAAGTATCAATGGGTAGCACCAACCTTGTGGCAGTAGTCGATTCTTCTTCCTCCTGCTTTCGTCTCTCCATCTCAATAATTGCCGCTGCCATTGCAGTAATCCACATGCCAGATGAGGGATCTGCACTTATATCTGCAGCAGCAGGTCCGGGTAGTGGTGACATCAATGTCCCAGCAGCTTGCTTCTCCCCCCTTTCATGTGGTGAAGTTAGCTCTAGCCCTTGCATCTTTCTTGTCCCATGCAACAGCTTCCTTGAACCCTCTACTTTCATTCCATTTGCTTCTGGTACTTCCCTAGCCACTGCACCTGCACATGGTGGACAGCAAACTGCATTGTCCTGCCGCACCCGACCACCTGCAAATAACTCCTCTCTGTACACAGAACCTTCAATCACATGTAAGGAAACAAAGGACCACCCATTTTCTAAGAGAGAAGAAGAAACCCAAAACACACACACAACACACACACACACAACAAAGCATTTCAAGCAAGCAAGTGAGCTTTGCAAATGTACCAAACCCACACAAACCCAACAGCCAGAACAAAAGATGGCAACTATATACCTCACAGTAGACGGAAACTGGGCGTTTCCCAGCTCCATAATCTTAGGGGTCTCAGAAGCACCAGAAGAAGAGGGGCGAAAGAAAAAACAAAAAAGGAAAGAGAAAACTTGGACATCCTTGATCTGCAAATGTGGGGTGATGGTGATTTGAGTGAGCTACCTGGAGCAAGGAAAAAACGCAGCTGTATGTTTGTGCAGAGGCAAATGACTGCTGCTGCTGCTGCTGCTCCCTGAGCATTGTTGCCAGTGAGTTGAAGTAGAAGCAGCTGCTGCAGATCTCACTCTGACTACAATGCCTCCATCCATGCTCCTTCTTTTCCTTTCCCACTCATATAAAACCCAAAAAAAAAACACTCTTCCCCAAAACAAACCTCCTTCCTTCCTTCCTTCCTTCCTTCCTCCAGCTGAGCTTTGCACCTCTCCACAGCAGCAGCTACCTGAGAACTTGCACAAAGCTCAGGATCTGAGAGCTGAGAGAAGAACTATTGTGAAGTTCTGAGAACTACCATACTGTAGCTCTTCTGTGATATATCTGTTGCTATAATATTTCTCAACCTTGATAACTACAACCCAAAAAAAATTAAAAATGTACAATCCAGAGAGACTTGCAGCAACAAACAAAAGTAAGCTCTCTTCTGACAACAATCCACTAACATGGAGCTTGGAACCCACAAACGATGGGTAGTGTAGCTGAGAAAAACAAAAACAAGAGCAAGAAAGTTGCAAGAATGTAGTTGGGTTTCTAATTAGAGGAGCATGTTAGTAAGCATTCATGGCGGCTGCCAGGACCCATCCAGTACCTACCCAGTTACCTACCTACCAGGTACCTACCCTTGGCAGCCATGCCTGTTTCTACCCATTCTTTTCCCTTTCCCCCCTTCTTCTCCTCCCCTCTAGCCCGGGTGCTTTTATTGCCTACTAACTTAAGCTTAACTGGCTCCTAAGATAGGGAAGACCACCATCACACTCCACCAGCTAGCAAACTAGCTACCTACACTCCACCCTACTAGGTAAGTAGGTAGATAGGTAGGTCTTAGTAGGTACCTACTACTGCATTAACCACTTCACATTAACTTATTAATATTATTAATTTTTAACCATCTTCTTTTCTTCTCCATACACATTCCCCCCCCCCAATCTCTCCACCACAACAACCCTCCACCCCCCCCCCCCCCCAATGGCATTTGTCTTTTTGGGGAGGTTCTAATGACCATCATCCATATCCAACAAAATCATCCCTAAATAAATGTAACATACATCAACAAATCATTCACACAAAACATAACATTACAACAAATCATCCTTGTTAGTAGAATATGTTATACAAACATATCTATGATTTGAGTGAGTTGGGTTATGTGACTGACCTAGACCCTTACGTCAGGTTGTGGGGGAATGGTTGGTGAATGGACAGGCAAGGGTGGATATGGCAACTTGCTAAATTGCACTTGTCTTGGTGATCAAGGCATACATACTCCTGTAAAAGTGTAAGTTCACATACTAGGTAGTAAGTACTATTGTTGCCAAGGGTCACATAGTATACTACCATTATAATTCACCAAGGTGTGAGTATAACTCAGTTGCTAATGCTTCCATCTTGGTGAATTATCCTCCTCCTACTTCCTCTTCACACTACCTAAATAACTATCAGTGTTGTGCATGTATATGATTTTTGTTTTACCAATTGGGTAAGTGTATTTAAAAAGTATATTAACTTTCAAGTATAAATGTATAATTTTAAACACATAATTGATTTTAGTTTTTTTTAACACCTATATTCATAGGATTTTACATATCATAAACCTTTGAATGAAGAGACCTAAATCCCCTGAATGTTGAATCATTTGGAGGCAAGGAGACAAGAAAAACTCCTTCATTCAAGAAATTGAGGTTATATTATTCACTTGGTGATGGGCCTAAAGCCTCCAAGTCCGAATGCCTTTGGCTACTTGCCATATCTCTACATATAAAATCAAAATATTCACCCTTTCAAGATTACTAAGCAAATACAACTTCAAAATGAAACAAAATCAACTTCAAGAAGACATGAAAACTCGTATTATTCTCCACACAATATACAAAAATAAGTTCTAGTAAGCATAATTGAGCCTGTAGCTAATTAAGTATCAAAGTAAGTGTCAAAAATAATCTTTAATTAAGGGCATTGAATGCCTAAAATCTCTCTAAAACTAACAAAACTACCTTATCTATAGATCTATTAATTCTATAACTAAAAGTCTTATCACTGAAATTTTGGTACTACAATAAAAATCATATTTTCATAATAAAATCAATGACCAAAAAAATCGGTAAAAAAAATCTAATAGTCAAATTTGATAGTGGTTCTCTTGTACTAAATTTGTGTATTAGTTTTCTTATATTGATTTTCTTATATTAAATTTACTCTACTAAATTTCTCATACTGAATCTCCTTGCACTCAATCTTTTGACCTTTAACAGTGACAACAACACTATCAACTACATCTGCGAACAACTTAAACAAGGGGAACAGCGTGGCAGAGTTCACAATGAAAAGATTTTGCAAGATTTATCATTCCTCCATATATTCCAACCCTTAACATTCTCTTCTTTCCAACCCATTCCCTCTTTCTTCATGTCACCATTTGTCCCTTTGCATTTTTTCCTTCATTTTATTACTTTGCTTCCATAGTAATTGTTTTGAATCATGGAGACCCAAAAAACAAAATTGAACTTGCAATATGCATATGTATTGTATTCATTGGTCATTCGTTCATTCTCCCATAATAGATTAGGGTTTGCAACAAAAATGACTGGCAAAATGTAAATGTAAACTTGGGCATGTAAAGTGTAAATCACACGATTTACACTTTCAAGGTTTTCCACATCATGTAAGTTGATCATTTACACTCTCACACACACATTGGTGATTACCTATGTGAGTGGGTAAGTATCATAGATAAGTAGGTAGGGAATGTAAGTGGTTACTATGGAATTGGGTAGGTAAGTAATGTACTTGGTGACTACTTAGTTGGTAGATGCATGTGGATGGTAATTCATGTTGGCTAGGGTTTTTTTTTCCCCACATACATCAAGGCAGGGTCTTTGTGAAATCTGGTTTTGTCCCACATAAAGGAGGTATGAAACGATCAGATTCTGAGACCCGACTATTATCAATTTGCTTCTTTTAAGCAATACCCATGACGACCAATTTGCTCAATTATTCTTTCGATGGCACCCACATGTCATGTATGTGATGGTTGGAATTGAAATACCCAGCCTGATACCTGACCTAATAACCTCAATGGGTCATTATTTACTAAGGGTTAAACATTGGTCAATTGGTTGCCCGATGATCATCATCTCCCTCTTTTCTTTTTTCTTTCTTGTTCCTTAAAGCTAGGGTTCTCTCTCACACAATCACTAGGAGCCAGTAAATGACCTGTCACAATTGATGGGTTGTGGAATCTGCATATAAGTATTCCAGGGAACCCATCTGCTGCAATTAAGTACCCAAAATAAGGGATGTTAACTTATAGTGGAGATCCGTATGTGGAGCTCTCACATGGCATTGTATTTGATGCAGGGCATGCAGTGGTTGGTTGAGTTAGTTCCCTACCTAATACTTGCTGCAGCTTTTGAAATTTGGACACAACAAAAGGGAGCTTTCATCATTCCCAATTGACAATTTTTTTTGTTCTTCTTGTATAGATTCTTTAGTGTCCAGGGTTTTTTTTTGGTGTGTGTTTCCAAGTAGTTCATACACCCAATACTTAGGCAAAACAGTTCAACACGTACACACACACACACACACACACACACACAATATTCCAGTCCACAGTAAGTAGTCCAGTCCAACAAATAGAATGGAAGTGGCGATTGCATCAGCAATAAGCATCTCAAGGTCCTATCTTGAATAGTAAGGAAGCTGTCGGCACTTGTTGTGGTCAAATGAACGGGCCAACTCTTTAACATATCTTGTTTCCTGGGATATGGGGGTGGTGGCTGGAGGTTGGTTGGGGATGTTTTCATATTATGGTTAATTTTCTCAAAAGAGGCTCTTTCCATTAGGCTGTTGTGATCACAGATTCTGTCTGAATAGCAGGTTTTCATTTAAATTTGTTCGATTTAGCTGTGTGTTCATAGTCACCTGAGAACTTTAGAAGTCATGCATTGACCAAATGTGGAGAGATGTGCGTGAAGCTGTGAGTCACTACTAAAAGGTGACATATGTCAGTCCTATGGGAGATGTTCTTCAAAAGACTTCTAGAAATTTTCTTACTTATGAACTGTTCCTCACATTCTTAACAATAGTTACCTACAACTCCAATTGCAGCTCTCCAATGGAAGGTGCGTGTCCATGCAGCAAGAAACAATGCTCTGTTTCATAGGCTCTTTCCATTAGGTAGGCTGTTGTGATCACATTATATGGGAAGTAATAACTGCCACCACGCATGGCAGCGACCTAATGGAAAGAGACCCTAATTGTTAGGAGCAGCTTAAGAGTAGAGCCTGTCCATATGTTCTAATACATAATGTATCAAAATTGTGAAATTTCTTACATTACCATTTTTAGAAGTTTGTACAACAAGGGTGAGATCAATGTTTTCTTTTCATTTGATAATTTGTCTAAGTGGTGTTCATCCACAGCAACATTTAACAAATTTTGCTATAAATGAGATATGAAATAAACAACAAATTTAAGCATACTTCTCTATAGTTGGAACCAAATAGACAAAACTGTTGATTTTTTATGAAGACTTTTTAATTTTTGATGATTGAAAATCTCAAAATTCACTTCATTTTCACGTTTGTAATTCTAAATCTCACTTCTTGAGAGGAAGAAAAAAAAAAGCAGTCGGTGAGTGTCAACTGTAGCATATGTAACAAACTTATTCCACTTCGTACAACCCTAACTCTGAGGTACACCATTGATCACCCACTACTCCTATTGGCCTAGCCCTCAAACCCCAGAAGAGCTTGAAAAGGGTTCCTTACCATGGTAAAGAACTTTCATCTTTGGTGAGGTGAAGTTCCCCGAAATTGGGATCTTCAAAAAACCCTAAAACAGGTATTACTTTTTTTCTTTTTTTAAAGGCAATAGGTAAGATGGAATTTTCAATTAGGTTGTCAATTTTAATTGCTTGCACAACAACCACACAATCTTCAATTTTGTGTATGTAGGTGAAACCATACCTTTTTTTGTTTTTTCTTTTAAAAAAAAAAACCATAATGTCATGTCAAGTTCAACACTAATTATATTATTTTCAGATATGTTGAAATTTTCACCCTTTTTATAAAAAAATTAAAGAAAGAAAATTCGTGAATAAAAGGAAAGTACACGATGGTTTTAGAATTATTTTATTTTTCAACATGGAATCTTCAAAATAGGAACTAACATTTAATAAATTCAAAAAATCTCATGGAAGGTTCTTCCACTATTCAGCCTTTACTTTTCTTTTCTTTTTTGGTTTGTTTCTTTAAGATTCCACAACCAAACATGTCCAAATCCAAGGTACAATAATATCATGTTGAAATCACCATGTCATCTCAACCCCAACTTCAAGGCATCATCACCAACCCTCTATTTTGACCCATTGCCCTTTCTTGGTATCTATGATGCTCCGAACATTAGAAGCAACATCAATCTGACAGTACTACTTACAAAACAATCTGTTAAAGAAAAACCCCATTTCCACACACTTTACTAGTGTAGCCTAGCCTAGACTACTAAAAAACCTTTTTTTAATCCAAAAATTCACAAAACTTATGTGAATCCAACACCTCATTCTCCAATCCATTTCTCAATTATTGGAGGCATGCCACTTATGGCAGCATCCGAAACTGTAAATGCCCTTCAAATTCGACATTGTCACATTTTAAGTTGTCAACACAATATTGATGGAGTTGGTGAATTTGTGTAGATGGTGATGTAGGGTACATGTAGTTTTCTTAATTAGAGGAGGAAGAGGTGGTCTGTCTCACTGAGGTGACAGAAATTGTCGGTTAAGACTAGAGTCAACTTGATGAGTATGGTGTAGTTCATAATTGTCAAAACTCCAAAGTGGGTATGATGTCTAGTAGTGACATCCTTTGGGTTTCAATCATTCACTTCCTTGTGTGATGACCTCTTTCATTTGTATTGTAAAAACAATTGACTCCTTTAGACTTACACACCCCACCCACCTTTGGATAGGAAAGGCCATGTAATTTGATCTTTTTGGTAAGGTGTTGTGATTTGACTTCGAAGGTTATATTGAATCCAATTTTGATTCCATTGGTGTGTAATTGGGCACTTTGTTTTGAGATGAAAGGGGGGGGGGGGGGGGGGGGGGGGGCGGGCGTAGACTAGATGGGTTTTCTTGCTTTTTCTTGTTTTCAATCTTCACATTATGTCTTGTTCTATGCATCCAAATTGCATCTTCAAATTTTCAACCTTCCAAATTTCAGTGATTTGGAAGGCCATCATTGTGATTGTTTTTAATTTTGCAACATCACATGTTTGTGAGAAATGGCTAATCAATTCCAATTAAATATTATTTTTTCTTCTTCTTTTTCACCCAACTATGGTGCCCTTCAAACTAATTCAAACTTCAATTTTTTTGCATATACACATGTGTAAAATGGTAATGTGTCATCAAAGAGTGGTATGCCTCCAAGAAGTCTAACAATGTTTTTGTCTACTACATCTTTAAAAGGAAGCAAAAAGTTAATTTTTGAAGTCACACTCACACCCCGAAGTCATAGTTGCTATAAACCCTACAAAAAAGGAGTAGATGTTCAATGTAATCATCCAAACAAAAAGAAAAAGAATTGTGGATGAGAATTGAATCAAGTTTATAAATTTTTAGGTTGTGAAACGTTGGTGGTTAAAACCAATGTTGGCAAGTTTTTTGGTTTGGAATGTTAAACTTAAGAGTTCAAGTTTACATTTTTATTATATCGACTTTGACCCAACACCCTTTTGGTGGAATCGGCACAAGGATTGGATCATGGAACTAGCCTTTTGCTAAAACCATAATTAGAATTAGAACCTTGAAAATAAACTCTTAGAAAAATATTTGGGGTTCTTAAGGTAAACACATTGATTTTTTTAATAAATATGTCATGTAGGTTGAACTTTTTAGTTCAATGAATGGTTTTAATTTCCTATAAAATTTAATATTTTCATGTAAATTTTAGTTTTGACTTGTTGTGAACTCAATTCTTTCATAATTTTCAATTTTAAGTTGTCATTTGACTTCAAACCTATAATATTTCCAAATTTGAGGAATGTGTATTATATACATGGAACTAAACCATGTTTTCAAACTGAACCTAAAGATTCTTGAATTTGGGACAAAAAATAAAAAATAAAAACAAAAACCCTAGGTTTTGAAATTTGAAGAACCAAATTCAAATGTGATTTCAAAAAAACTAGTCAAACAAATTTTAAATGTTGAAAATGAGTCTGAAATTTCTTTCATAAATGAAGAATTAGACAACATTAGTTAAATTTTATTCATGAAGAGGATGGGAAGATGAAAATGGTGAGATGTAAGATGTGTTTTGTTATTAAAGGGAGGGACAAATTTTTAATGCCAAAATTGGACTCCTAGGTGAAACATTATAGGTTGGAAAAATGCACTATTCCAAAACTTAAAGTTGTTATATGATTTATGTGTGTTATATGAATGCATTTATGAAAAATGAGAAGTTGTTTGCCTCTAGAAGGTGTGATAAAGTAGTCCAACAACAAAATGGGGCAAGATAAAAGGAAAAAAAATGGTTTACTTTGTTGTAATTTAGTATCTTTTATGTCAAGTAATTATTATAAAATAGTAGTTTAGTTTAATATTTGTCATTGGAACCCAATTCAATGTGAATAGTGTTCTAATTTTTTCATGTTTGGGAGGTTTATCCCCATGATGTGATTAATGAGTTTCCTTTTTAATGTTTCAAATATATTCACTTGCACACCACAAGAATCCAAGTACAAAAAACACTACAAAATAACAAAACAACCATCATGATGTGTGTGCATGTTTTCATGTGTGTGACTTTGATAATTTTGATAATGTTGGGTGCCAATCTTGTAACATGCGACATCTACAAAGAAGGCTAGCCCATGACAAAATTTGGAAAATTTCAAGTCACTTTTCCAAATTCTTGAGATTAGAAACTACCTTTGCAAACACATGTCAAATTCAACAAGGCAAAACGTGGTAGAAATCAATATACAATGTTGTTATGAATGCCAAGAAACTAGGTCTAGATTTAGGCCTATTTTCCACATGGCCTAACTTAGGTGCCACATGGCCTAGGTTTTAGCTTAACCTAAGTGTCACATGGCCTAGGTTTTAGCTTAACCTAAGTGTCACATGGCTTAGGTTTAAGCCTAAGTGCCATGGGGCATATGTGGTTTTGGCATAGATGCTATGTGGCCTAAGTGCCACCTAACATGGCCCTAGGTCTAGACCTATGGGGTTTGTGGCATATGTGGTTTAAACACATGTGCCACATTGCCAAACCCTAGTAGCCCTAGGTACCATGTGGGATATGTGGTTTAAACATAGGTGCCACAAGGCCTAGCTGGTATAGGCATAGGTGCCACATAAGCTACATTAATTAATAGGCTAATAAATAGTACATGTTAGATTGGGTAAACAATTAGGTAATATTTAAATAGCTCGGTAGCTAGTTATTATTAATAGGTAATAGTTGTGATTGAATTGTACCCAAAATGTTTATTCCATATTATTTACATTCCATTTCAAATTTTTAAACTACATAACGGGGTGCATTAAAAATGTTGGAAAAGCACAAAAAACATGAAAATGAAATGGTCATTTGGTAATTAATAAAAAAGGTTCAACTTTAAAGGCTAAGGCTAAAATGAAATAAAATTTTGATAATTAGGTGCCATGTAGCCTACTTTAGGTGCCATGTGGTTTAGGTCTAAGTACAATTTAAGTATAAGTTCAATGTAGATGTCATGTGACATAAATATAAACATAACTTAGATGCCATGTGGTTTAGGTCTAAGTACAATTTAAGTATAAGTTTAATGTAGATGTCATGTGACATAAGTATAAACATAACTTAGGTTCCATGTGGTTTAAGTTGATGCTTAACACAAAGGTCACATAAGGCTATTAGGGCTTAATTTAACATAGGCCTTGCCATATCAATTAACTTAATTTAAGCACCATGTGTCACATACATTGCTCACATGAGAAATGAAGTTTATTCATATGGATGTTCATCCATGATTCATAATTAGCTCCTAGTTCACTCCTTTGTAAATCCTAATTTAATTCATTTCTAATTAATTCCCAATTCATTTCTTATTAACTTTTAATTCATTCCCATTTATTATAATTAAATTTTAATTGATTCACAATTAACACTTAATTCACTCTTAATTAAATTTAACCAATTTGTAGTTCATTTGTAATTACAAAGGTTTTAAAAAAACTTCCCTAGTTGAAAGACACATGGAAACTTTCATGGAAATTTCCTTGGATTAGGTGTTCAAAAGGGTATAAATAATGGTAAGAACCCCCACTACTTTCAACTTGTTCAACATTATTTTAAGGTACGATCTTACACCATATCCTTCTTTTTGTGTGTTTATGTTTCCTTATTTTATCACAATAAATATCTATTTGTACCTTGGTCTAACACATTTTGTGTTCTTGATTTAATATTTGTGTTATTAATTTGGTTCTTTTTTTATATTTTGAATTCAAATTTAGACATATCCTTTCATCATTCATGTTTGTAGTTTTCATGTTTGTTACAATTTGAATAAATTTTCATTAAGCATGTGTCTATTTTTGTCATCAGTAGGTTTTTTGAAACTAAACGTGATCCCCTCTTCTTCAAAATGTAATAGTTTCTTTTAAATATTATGAATTATTCTTTTCTTAGAATCGTGATTAAGGTTATAGATCACCCACCTTTTGTCAAAACCATGTTTTACATGTTTTTGTAATTGCGTATATGTCAAAAGAAGATATTATCATGTCCATGGAAATAAATCCTTGTTGCATTTAGACATGTGCGACAAAAAAATCAATCACTTTGTGAGTTTGTTGTTCATTTACAAAATATTCAAACATTGACATCATTAAGGTGTGTTCTTATAACACCACTTCAAACAAAAGAATTGCAAATTAGTCTCATTGACAAGTTTGATGGTACACATTCAAAGTTTTGAATTCTTTTCAACCAAGTGTGTTTAGTAATTTGACTTGCATTCACATCATTATAAGTTATGTGACCTAGTCCAAGTTGATTTTATTGGCACCTTACAAGCATAACCTTTGTGTGGTTTGTGCCTTTGATGGAACGTTAATTCCCATTGTTGAACGATTTTGAAACATTTGTTGAAGAATTGAATGCCACTTTTGAAATTTTAGACAAAGAATGTCCATCAATAAGTAAGTTGTGATCACATCATCAAGGACCTCGCCTAATAGTCGTGTATGCATTTGAATTCAAATAATTAACATGTGATATTTCATGGGATAAAATTGCACTCATGAGTCAATTCCAATTTGGATTACATAATGATGTTAAGGACTTATTATTCACAATGTCAAATCCTATGACATTGAGTCAAACCATTACCCAAATTGTTCAATGTGACAATATGTTTTTTGAATGATGTTAAAAGAAGTGTTGGGAGTCTTACCATTTTAAAAAAAAATTGTGTCCACCATACCATCCCCACTAATGGCATGTAAACAATCCCATGCAAATCAATAAGAGGCAATTCAAATTGTTCTTGGAATAAGACAAACAAATACTTACAAACAAACTATGTTTGTATTATGGAGAACCAAGTTGTTTTGCTAAGAATTGTCCAAAGAAGTAACACATGGCCTGAATCACTTCTATGAACACCCCTTGTCTTGAAATTTTGGGAAAAGAGGATGTCCAACCTTAATAGGGACCATGAAACTATCAAACCTTGATGCATGTTATCAAAATGGTCTCAACCTATTTTCAGACCTAGCATCTTGTTTCTTATTGCTAATCATGATAAAATGTAACAAATCCAAGATAATGAAAATTAATGTGTTACTTGATTTTGGTGCATCTACATGTTTCACCGATAATGAGTTAACGCAACATGTAAAATACCCTTCATGAAAATTGTATGGTGTTAATTTGGCAATGGTAAATCAAGTTTACATTGTAATGCATTTGTCATGATAATTACAATAGAACCTCCATCCAACAAGACATATTCTACGAAATTCTTACCAATTTGAATTGGGACAATTGCCATATGATGGTTTATGGCAATTATAAAAATAATAGGTTTTATGGTTGTATGTAATGGAGGTGGTTTCTTTGAGGATTATAACTTGACATTCAAATAGTTTTTAAGATTTATAACCAACTTGAATTGTTATCCCAAAATCAAACTATACTTGGTGTCCAACACCTATTTTCCAATTTGCTTAAAAACTATTTTTGAAGAATGTACCTCAAGCATTTCTACAACTTTTGTGGAGACAAATGACTCCCTTGAATTTACTAAAAGTACCGTTACAAGTTCATGAACATGTGTTTGTAATTCACCTTGATTTGCATGAAGTTTGGATGATGTTGCAAGAAAGATAAAACTAAAAGTGGATTTTTCATCTATAATAAATGAGTTTTGGAGATGCTCCTCCTTTGTTCAATTATGAATCATTTGACCTTCCTAGGTTCTTTATTAATGAACACAAGTTCTTGAATTACCTTACTCTTTATGGTGATGACACAAACCATGTTGATTGGAACCTCAAGTTCCTTTTCCTCTATTATAGGTTTACCATCATTCTCTGATTGAAAGGTTTGTCCTTAAATAAGGTTTAAGTTTCCTTTTATCTATGATAGTTTGAGGTTTTATGACCTAATTGGACACAAATGTCGCAAACACATTTCTTTTGTGTGTCAATATTGTTACAATTATTGTTCTATCCATTACCATAAAAAACATCTTATTGGGATAAATGGGTTGTAATGACATTTTTCTAGTGTTATGACCTATACATTTATAGATGGTGCAATATTCATCTATTAACATTCTACTTACTCCCTCATGTTTTCTATCATCCTTACCAACAATGAATTGAAATTCCAACAATGCATGTCCATCAAAGTTAGTTATGTTTTCTTCCCAAAGAATAGCAAATTCCTTGTGTCCAATCAACAATATTCTATTATTTTATTATTATAACAACTTTTAAGTGCGGTTTTATATTGGCTAGAAAGAAAGTGGTTAAAAGATGATCATTAGCCTTATGTTATAAGTATTTTGCTAATTTTTATATCCATTAATAACAAACCTCCACTTTTAATGGAGGTTTTTGCTTGAGGCCCTTCATCATCATGGAAACATGTTCATCATGTTCAATTATTTGATATCTCCTATAAAATGCATCTCCAAGTTCATCAAATGTGAATCCTAGTAATTTGCATTGGATTTAGACACAACATTTTTGAAGGTGAACTCAAATAGGTTTATAATGTTTTTGATCATATTTCACCATTGGATTTAATGGTTTTTTAAAAATTGAGATGTTTAAATTTAGATTAAATTCTAGCACATACACTAAGCATGGTTGTGGATTCTTGGATGTAGGTTTTGGAATTACAAACATCATTGGAAACACATGGGAATAGTATTGTGATGTATAATATGGTCCCCGTACTAGTCTTGAATTTGGACACCCTTGATTAGGCCCCATAAGAACTCTAATTCCTTTGCATGCAAATGTAGGTCCAACTAGAAGATTGAAGGGTGGATAAGGTGGTCCCCCATTGGTTCCTCCTCTAGGTGTTCCACCATTGCCACTTAATCCAAGTAAGCCTTGACTATCACCTCTTTTTGGTAAGCTTCCTCCACGTCTTCTTGATGATCCATTTCTTATACTTCAACTTCCAACACCCTTAACATGTGGACTTGCAACATATGTAGATTTTGGTATGGTCACCTTAAGACTTGGAAATAAATGTCTACATAATTCAACTCGCCATTTTAGGTTGGGTCAAATTTAATTTAGTACTTGTAGCATGAAGTTCACTTGCCCAGTTATTGCAAGTTGAGTTAGCACGACTTATCTCCACACATGTTATCTCAAAAGGGTGAATTACTATATATGTAAGTTTTGCTTCCTTAACAAATTACATCATTGTCTCCTATATAATTGGGGGTAGCCACCACCTTAATTTGGTAATTGTATAAGGTAATATTTTATCTCTTCTAACTTCTCCACAAAGTTGATCAGCAAGGACATGTGGTTACACCAATTATGGGTATCCAACAAGATAATTCCATGTTGGTCTTGCAATGTCCATAACATGAGAATATGACAACATGTTTCCCAACTAAATTTGGTGGCACCATTGTTGTGTCTAATGTTATTGGAGTTGTTGCAAATAGTTGTACAAGGTTATTTGTTATTGTAATTATTGCAAACACTACTAAATTACCTACAAGCTATCATCTATCACACCAAATCTACATCCATGTTTAAATTGTTGAAATACCATTATTCTTGTTAATGCATGCCAACATTCATTTGATAAGATGTTTCAAAAATGTGTCCACATTTTGCATGTGGACCAATTGTTGCAACTTTAGCTTGAGTGCAATATTCTTGTTAATATTCTTGTTTTCACAATTTTTGATTCTCCCTTTGAATTCAAGGACCAAAAACATGGTTTTCTTGACGGATGTCTTCTTGCAACACATGCCTATCACCATTTATCAAGTAGTCCTTATGATTTTTTTGGAACGAGTGACTTCACTTTTCCTTTTCACAATTGGTGGGCATGTCAAAATAACATACCACTTAATAAATTCAACTTGGGAAATGGATTCTATTGTCATAATTTTTTTTATTTCCATGCTCAATTCCTTTTTAAAAGATTTTGGTGAAATTTTTTCAACTTCATGTTTTCTTACGGTATTCACAACCTATTGATATTTAGGTGTTTCCACCTTTATTTTGGCTATAGATGTTTTTCATTGCATGTAGCAAATTTTTGCTTTTATCCCCTAAATCTTGTTAAAATTTTAAATGTCACAAATGACTTTTTAAAATGACTAGGAAATAAAATACCTTTGACGCACCCCTAAATTCATTGATGGACTCGATTGTAAATCCAAAGGTAGAGACAATGGAAGGAGAAGGAATTGGGGCTTGTTCCCTAATTCACAACACTTTGAGAGTAGAAGGACATGTTGGAGCTCTGGGATGGGGACTAGGAGATTGATAAGCAAGTCAATTATTCACACGGACCTACACAAACTAAACAATAAGTTGGTTAGTGCGTAGCTAGACTCACAAGATTCACAACAGCCCAGACTTGGGAGAAGCCACCAGCTTCCCCCTTATATTATTCTTTGTGTTTTGCCATGGGGCCATCACCCAAATGTCATTTTCTCCCATGATTCCCAAATGGGAATCCCAAAATTCTCAAAATTGTGACTCTCACGACTTTGGGGCCCATAATTTTGTGTGCAAACCTTTGATTGAGGTGAGGCCTAAAGCAACGTTATAGCCTTGTTGAGAGTTTTCCAATGGTATGTGGCACACCACCTGCACATAAGAAAATTGGGGTGATTCCCAACTTTTAGTGGTCAGAAGCCAAATTGCCAATTTGATTCTTAATATTCTTTTGGCCATAACTTATATTTCAAGAACCCAAATGGGTTATGCAAGCCCACTTTAGACATCTACAGTCCAAAATCTTTCCAATGATATAAGGAACTTCTTAATCCAATGGGTTTTGACCCATGTAATTGTTCTTTGAAAATTTGGGGGTCCGTTGGGACTCCAACTCCCAAAGTGGGAGTTCATTTGGGAGTGTGAGGGTTCATTCCCTCACACTCTCCCACACTCCCAATAACATGAAATGTGACTCCCGAGTTTCACTATTGACTTGCACCTTTGTAAGCCTTTGCCTTGGTCGCAAGCCTAAGGCTAGGGTTGTGACATCTTTGCTAGATATTATAAATAAATTGACCAATTTATAGCCACATTCAAGAATATAATGTTTTCGTAGAGTGGATTTCAACCAAAAAAATGTCAAATTTTTTTAAATTTTTTAACATGTTTTTTGGATCTTAAGTTTGTTCCTTTGGTAATTAGTTTTTTTTCATGTTTTATGGTTGAATCCTTGTTTTCTAAGCTTGTACCCCATGTTTGAAAAACTAATATCTTGATTTGGTTTTCATAGCTTTAATCTCTTCTAACACCTAGTTTGAATATTGTTTCCACTATTCTTTTCATTCATTAACTATCCATGATGTCCACAGACAAACATAATGACATTTTTTATGGAATTTTTTTTGTTACATGACCCAACATAAAAAACATACATTGAAAATAACTAAAAGAACAAGTTTCAAACAAATTTGAAAACAAAGTCTCCCCAAAACCAATTTTTTGTACATGATGGTAATGTGAACAGTTTGATAGAGATTAGGAAAAAAACTTTACACTTTGTAACCACTACAATTACACATATAAAATGAAATGCTAGATTACAACACATTGGGAAAAGCATAAGGTAATTTAGACTAAATTTCCTATAAGACAATTATAGTGCATGGAATTTTGCTACCAAAGATGGAAATCTCTAGCCTAGTTCGTTTCTACTCCTCTTTCAAGCTTAAAACTCACATTTGTTGGAATGAAATTTTCATATTTCTAGTCCTTAATTTAATCATTTTCCAATTTAAAATTATAAGGGGTATCACATAAAGAAATCCTTCTCACATAACCATGTTGTTTTGGAGATCATGATCTTCTTATATATTTTCAACTACCCTATTTACCATAGGGCATTTCCCCAAAACCATCCATGTTACTTCCCCAAAACTTACTATAAAACTATTTTACTATAGGTTCACACTTCACACCTTGCATTTTACATTCAATATGTTTCCTTCTCTTGAAGCAAAATTGTATATGCTAAACATGTGATAGATGTGATCATTGGGGTTGTGGGTCATGTAACCAAAGAAATGCTGGCTCAAACTGTCAAAGACATGAAATAACAAATAAATTGTTTTAAGTCTAATTATGGAATTAAAGAAACACTTTCCTATGCAAGAATTGTTGATCGTAACTAAAATAACTTACATTAACATTTGGCTTGTTTTGAAAGTTGAAATTATTATTTAGTGCACATGGCCATTCTAGAGGCACATTTTAGGCACCTAAAATCCATAGGGAATTTTAATATGTTTGTTGGGCTAGTGATAAACCTTTTCATTCTTAATCAATGGTCCTCCTTTTCAAATTGATGATTCAAATTTATTATCAAGTTGCCAAGTTGCTTGCCCATGACCATAACCCCATTACACAATTGTGGGAAAGGCTTGGAATTATTGTCATATGAACCATTGACTATTTAAGTGGTTGAAAATGGCAAAACTCTACATTGTCATGGTGTTGGGCTTAACATGGAGGACATGAGTACTTTTTCCAACCTTTCTTTCATGACTACGCATTTGGACCTTGTTGTTTAAATGTATGGACATAACTTTTATTCCTTGGAAACCTTGCCTTGTTACTTTGGCAATTGGTTGCAATGATGACCAAGTGTGTTATGGGGTCACAACTTTTAAATATGCCATTTAATGTGAGTTAATTAATGGGTTACTAGGTTGGTAATTGCATGTTTTAAAGTTCAGATGTGGTTTTGGTTTGCTAATTTGATACCAATAATGCATATATTTTGCAAAATGGAATATGGATCACATGTTTTGTTTTTTGTGTTTCATCACAATTCCATCAACCTTGGTTGTTAATGGCGGTGATGTGAAATTCACACTCTAAATACATGTGAAGCCCATATTTCAATGAATTGTTTCTATGTATTTCTAATAATTGGGGTTTAGGTGTAAGTAGGTAATGAACAACAAGGGACATGATCCTTTTTCTTGGATTGAGGTTTGAATCCCCCTCAAGCTATTTAGGGCAAATGGTTTATGGATGTTTTTATAATTTCAAAATTGTGTTGCTCGTTTGTGTTTGTTGAATGTTAGATGCACATATAATGCTATTGATGCAATGTCCTCCCATTCCTTTGCATGTTGGTCTTGTTGCAATGTTCCCCCCATTCTTGTGCACGTTCCTAAAGGAAGTTACCATCTTGAACATACAACCTTTCATAGAAGATAAAATGTTCTATTTTAGATTTACATTAATATATGATGTCTAATGTTTGATGACTATAGTCAAACATTAAAAAAATAGCTTCCAAATACTTGTGCATACTAAAAATTATACGATGGATGTAAAAAAGAAAACATTATGCCCATTAAATGAAACATGTGTATTTTAGGTGCTTCTTAAAATATAGGAGGAGTGCCTTTCATATTAGAACTTTAGTCACTATCCATTTTTATCTTGCGTTTCATCTATTTTCCTAAATTGTTGTGTACAAAGAATTGTAATCGCATGAACTAAAGATTTATGTCACAATGTTATCAACATATATTACTTAACATAGTCACTTCCAAAGCTCAAAACACTTTGCATATAGCCAATTGAATTCACCAACCCAAAATCAAATTTGCCACCTTGACATCTTGCCACAAGCACTTGGTAGCCATCCACCTTATCTAGACAAAATGAAAATAAAATTTTGATTTGAATGATGAGGGGAAAAATTGGGGAGAAGGTACCTAATTTATATAATATTTGATTAACAGAATCAAATTAAGCTTTTCAATGGTAAGAGTAGCTAGCATGTTGTGAACATCCATACCAATGTGTTGTGTAGTTATCAAGAATAGGAAGAGACCCTTGGTGGTCAACAAGACAGTTGTTAGGGTTCATGACTGTGGTTCTCAATAAAACCAATGAACCAATTCTTAAATATGTAGGATGAAATTTTTCACAATATTCGAAAAATAAAATAACCACAAGCTCTTTCATGAAACCCATTGGTCCCTTGAGGTTTTTGAAATAACCAAAACCAGTGCTTCCTTTGATTCTCTCTCTCTCTCTCTCTCTTTTAAAAAAACAGAGAAATTGGTAGTTTTCTACTTTTGCAATATTTAAAAAGATGGACCCAATGGTTATTTAAAACGATTACCAACCCAACATGCTTTTAAACTAAGAAAGTTATGTCTAAACCCTAAACCCCTTTTGCATGTGACACTTAAGTATTTCTTTAAAACTCTGTTTTCAATTTTAGTTGGGAGAAAGCTCTGTAACTGTTCAAAATATATTGGGTTGTTGCCACTGTGGGCTGGGTATATGATTTTTATTTATTTTTGTAATACCCATCGGTTGGTTTCGGGTATTTGGAAAAAAAATATTGGAATCAAAGACTGCCTGTTCTGGGTATTTGAAAAATTTCAGAATCAAAGAAGTGCTGAGTTTTTTGTATCCTGGTTTTCCTGTTTCTCTGGTTTTTTCTCCAATTTGGCTCAATTTCATTATCCAACATTGTTATGCATCATCTTGTATAGAAGCTCTAGATGCTTCAGCCTTCCCAAGTCAAACCCCACAGAGCGAGCACATATAGGTATACCAAACAGGAAGAATGTGAATCATTGCATAAAGGACCACCACACACACCTTAGAAAAGTGGCATCTTGTAAGTGCATTCCCAAAAGCTAGCATGTAGTTTCCACACTTTGGACTTGGGTTTGCACGCACACTTTCTCTCTTTCTTCCAATTTCTTCTCCCTGTGTGCATTTTTCAATTCCTATATAAAAAGCAGCCCTAGCTGTGGTGCTTAGTACGGGACTCTGAACATTAAAATTGGATGAAGAAAAGTCAAAACATGCTGGTTTGGCTGAGCAAGCAAAATGGTTTTGACCTCGCACTTTTGCACAGTTTGGTGAGACTGGTAGATGGCACACAAGGTGCACCTGCCACAGAATACTGTAATAAATATGATTTAACAGGCCAATTATATTATCATTGGTCAAGCTCGTTTGCTTTTAGTAGTCTCCAATTATTTGCAGTTTCGGGTTTATGTGTGGGCGCTGGGGTTGCCACAAATTGAGTAGGGTAAACAGGTTGGCGATTAAACACTTCAGCTCTGAAAGAGCTTCGAATCCTAAGACATTGCTACTTTGCTTTTCAAGTTCAAAAGAATTTTTTTTAAAGACCTTAGATTGGTGCACCCACAGCTGTACGGATCTAAAATGAGAAAAGATATGGTTGTAAAAGGTGGATGAGATGGGTGTTCAATTATTAGTCTAAATTATGATCAGTCTAAATTATGATCTAGAGAATTAGCACATGGTTTTTTTTGGGGGGTGTTGTTCCTTTGTCTCTGGAACTCAAAGAGATAATGCAGAGCTCAGTTGATATATCCATAGTTCTTTAAATCACTCAAAATGAACAAGAAACAAAGAAAATATAAGGAGTACAAATAAAGAATCATTTTCATTCAAAATACACTATATGATTTTCACATGCTTTTTGTGCTCTTTTTTTGAGTTCCTTCTTTGCTTCTGGAGCTGAAAAAGATAATGTAGAGCTTAGCTTGGTGCTCCCATAACTCTTTTCATTACTCCAAATAGACAAGAAACCAGAAAGATCTAAAAATGTTCGATTACTGACCTGTGTTTGGAGGAAAGCATGTTTACCTTGATAAAACTTGGATGCAAGAAATATTTTTCCAAGGTCACATGCTGAGCACAGCTGGGGATGCTCAAAGGTATTAATAATCATACTCGATACCTCCTAAAACACTTTGAGCCCTTAAAGTTATTGTAAAGTCGCCCTCTCTTTGACCCCCTATCCCCTCTTTCGGTGGTATTCACAAAGTAAGGAAATTTTATTAAATCTCAGGATGAAACGCTGAAACTCAGCATTTAATGCAAAAGGTTCGAGAGTAATTAGAGTAGTTGTATAGGCAGTGAAAATATATGTAGCAGTCAAAAGGAAAGAGAGGATGAAACTCAGTTTCTCACGAAAATTGGTGCAAAAACGTGCAAAAACTAGTTTGGGTATCAGTTATGTCGTTTTGTAAAATTTCATTCCCAGTTATGCATTTCATTTGATGCCCTATTATGGCGAAATTGGCCGTTCTCGCCCCCTAATTGCCTGACGCCCCCTAACTTTATTTTTTCGATTCTCTCCTTTTTGCTTCATGTTTTTAGCTGTTTGCACTTTCCCTCAGCCCTTTCTTTATGTACTATATGATGTTGGGTAAGCTGCCAAGAGAGACCATTAGGGTGAGATTGATGATGTGCCCAACATATTGAACAGGGGTGAGACCATTGGATGACATTAAGGTCTGGGGGACCATTATGGTGAGATTGATGATGTGCCCAACATAATGAACAAGGGTGAGACCATTGCATGACATTAAGGTCTGGGGTGGCCAATTCAACAGAGATTTTGGTCAGTTCTACAGATATAGTGATCCTCATCAGAAGATTATGTCATATAGTGTGATTAAGAAAATAACTTAACCTATCATCGCAGACCTTAATGCTACTGAAGACCTGTTAAAGCACTTTGACCTCAATATTTAATTTGCTATTTGATAACAAAGTTTGACAACTGTGGAAATTATTTCTGCACATAAGTTAGGGTTTAAGCAAAAACATTCTATTTCTTCACTGAGAATACATTCAAAAAAATTCAGCCAAATCATATGGGAAGTTAAACTTATGTACTTACGTATTTCTCTAAATAAGGATTTACAAAATTCTCATTGCGAGAAGAAGCAAAGAACTGCTAACTATGAAATCAGACCCTGAAGCTTTTAGGGCTACATATGAAGTGATATTTTGATATGACAAATCTTCCAACAGTACTTCCTGAATATGTCCTTGATCTTTGCACCCAAAACAACATTTTCAATTAACCTTCAGTGACAGCTCAAAAATCTACAATGTACATTCTTAATTTTTATTTTTTGGGGGGCATCTAATTGTCTTTGTACTGACTACTAACCAAGTTCAGTTTAGGAAACACCCAATTCCCAGAGGATGCAGAAAGTGATCTCCCCCCCACCACCCCCCAGCACATTTCTCCTAAACCCTAAACCTAGATACCTGTTATGACTGATTCTTTTGCAACAACACTGAGGTATATTTACTTTTTCTTCTAAACCTAACCAAAAAAGCCATGGATTCTGGATAGCTATTCAAGCTCTCTGTCAGATTTAGGATATCCACTGACCCATAAACAAAAACAAATAGAGAAGACAATGCCTCTGCATAACTACCCACACTTAACATGTGAGCAATAAGTAAGTGAAGTCAGCTCACACTTGAAAGCCCTTAGCTTTGAGCTTTTGAGAACAACATGAACTTCAACTTGAGCTACAGTACATCCTTCACTTACCCATAAGGAAATAATTGAGGCTCACAAGAAGGTGATGTGGATAAAATTATTATATTTGTAAAGTAATCAAGCTTATTGTATATGTTTTATGATAGAGTTTATGAATCTCATTTTATGGCACCTTAACTTAATTGCTATTGATACTACCACATTAACCTAGTTCTAACTTCACAACACATGATTTAGTGAAAATATTTAATTGATGATCAACTTCACCAGTAGACTTTGTTATCATGGTCACCTTATTAACTTAATTCTAACACAAAAAGACATGATCCAATGAAAACCTAGCATAATGAAATCATCATTGGCATATAACGTTGGAAGAATGTGAACTACTAACCATAAATTTAAAAGAAAGATTCAAAGAGAGCACTGTCAATGCAAAGGTGTCCACTTTATATAATCCTTTTAATCCAAATACTAAAGTACCTAGGTTTAAGTAGTCTTGGATAGTAATTCCCTCTGATCAATGTTTTTATTTTTATTTCTCATCGACTGCACAGCATATCAAACAATCAAAGAGCAACCATAAGAGATGGAAAACTATTTAATTCTTATACCCATTTTCACTTCCAGGATTGATCCATTTCCAGGAAGTGAAAATCCCAGTAGATATGACTTCATAAACGTGAAGTCTACATTTTAATATGGGATATATCAAACACTAAGTCCATTAGCCCCCGTTGTAAAGGTATGACAAGGTATATTACCCATTGACATTCTCAAGTACTTGATCAGTCTTTGACAAATCAAAGAGAGACTTTGTCCACAATCCGTGCTCCTCTTGTCTTGGCAAAATATAGACCGATATAGTGCATCACCTTCTGCAGTCAAGACCATGTACTAGTTGAGCAACATAGGTACATAGAAGAGACACACTTGATTTCTCATGTCTAAGCAATCAAAACACCACAAAATCAAAAATTTCAATGATCTTCTTACTTGTGGATGTGCAATGGCACCATCGATAGTGACTGCAACATGGGTGGGTAGGTCATAGGTGGAGCAAGCCTCACTGTAGACCAAAACCTCTTTCAATGGATCCAAGATTCCATGGTTCCTTGCTGACAGCAATGATGTTACAAAGTCCAGGACGCATACATCTGTGCAAATCCCCACGACCAGCACCTAACCTCAACACACCATAAGTATACATTTTAATTTCGACCAGACTTCCAAGTCCATTCTTCACATGAAAAAAGTACACCAGCTACACCACCTTCAAAAAATTTGTAAAGACCAGCAGTTTTTTCTTTCAAAGTCAAAGGAACACATCATCTTATCTTCCAATTCACCAAAAGAAAAAAAAGATAGAACTAAAATTGACCAGAAAAACTCACTCGCTCACTCTCTCTCTCTCTCTCTCTCTCTCTCTCTCTCTCTTCCAAGAAAGGACTGAATGGAGCTTTAAAATAAGAGGCACTAGCAAGTAAACAGACTTGGTGGATTTGGTTCTCTTTGATCCAATCAACAATAGTATTGGATCCATCGTCTTGTATCCCACCAATGAAGCCATCAATGCAGTCCTTGCCCAACAATAGTGCATTTGGGTCTGACTCCAACCATTTCAACTCTGGGTTGACAATCATTCAACAACTCACAAAATCATCAGTAAGTCAAGAATTGTGGTGGTTACATAGAGTAGTATTACGTCTTGCATAACTTTACAGTTATGCAAAAAGTTCTCTCCATTGAAGCAGCAGCTCCATGAATGACTCTTGAGATCAGAGACATCATGAAGCAAATGGAACACAAATGACAACACAAAGCAACAACAGCATAAGCCTGCCACCTGAAGAGAGAGCAAACAAATAAAACTGAAGATAGAAGCCAATATGACCAAAAGAATTGGAATAAAAAATGAGATTTCTGAGGTACAAACTACAAACCCGGGATAAGATTTTCTTCTCCTGTTCCGCGGATGCAGTGAGGAGGGTAAGGCGGTTCTGGTTTATGTTCTTCATGTGTGTCCAGAAGAGCAAGAATGGGCCACCCTCTGCTGCTAAAAGCCTTGGCCATTTGCACTGTCTCCTTCACCATCTGTGCAACCTGCTCATCTGGTTGTTGTGGTGCCTGCATGCACATAGAAAAAACACACAACAAACCCCAGCTCCCTCCCAAGTTACACAATCATCATCATCATCCATTGTCACCCTTAAGACTAACCTTGCAAATTGGCTATGACAATCTATAAGATCATGAACCCACCCAAAAGCAAAGCAAAACAACAACAACAACCCATGTCCTCAGAAATCCATTGATCTCACTGGAAACCCCCATTCTTCCATTGCTGTGAAAGACCAGCCCCAGCTCTTACACAATTCCCTTCAGGATCTAAGAGAGATCTTTGGGTTCCAAGAATTCTTCTCAGTTTGAGCAAATTGAGAGATGGAAATGGTGTAGCCAGAAACATGACCCACATGATGATGATGATGAGAGAAGCTTACCAAGTTTCCAGCTCCTACAGTACAGAATCCATTGACTTCATCCACCACCACCAAGCCCACATGCTTGTGTGGGGAAGAAGGAAGCACCACGCTCTCGAAGCTCACAGGCACTGCAACTTGTAGTTGCTGGAGCAGCAGCTGCTCCTGCTGATGATCAGCAGACCCCATCTTCTTCTTCTTCTTCTGGCAGAATTGGCCAAGAAACAAGAGGCTCTCTTACCACTCTCACAACAACAAAAACTCAAAGCTGCTCACTTGAGTTTTGCCCACTCTTCTTGCCCCTCGGAAAAGTTGCTCCGGACCACGGGAGACATAAATCTGGAGCACCCATCAGCAAGATCTGAGCGACTTTTTCAACGACACGACAGAATGCGTCGAAAAAAGGCATCTAGGGTTTCACGCTCTTCCAAGAACTCCGCCATCCCATCCCTAAACCCTTTGCTGCTGCTGCTGCAATCCACTCGAAAACGAAACTCCAACATTGTGAAGAAGAAGACGAAGCAGAAGAAGTGGAAGAAGAAGAGAAAGGAAAGGCCCAGTGAAGAAGAACAAGAAGAGTGATGACTGGAAGGAACAAGAGTGGGGCGATGGGAGTAGCCATAGCTGCAGGTGCAACTGCAGCCATGGCAGCTGTATTGGCCAAGTTTGCATCTCCTCAGGTAGGTCACATTCTTCCTTCCTTCCTCCCTTCCCCTCTCTATCTCTCTCTCCTCCTCATCTTTGAAGAGGGTTTTCTGACTGGGGCTAAACAACAAGACCTTGTGAGACAGATGAGATGGGAAGGTAGAGTGGGATGCTATGTGGGAGTGGTGGCCTGCAATGTGGCAATGTGGACTCTCTATGTGCGCAGCCTTGCTTCACTCTCCTCTCTTCAAGCCACTGTTCTGAATTTTGCTGCCAATTTTCTCCTCTCCGGATTCGCGGGTTTTCTCATCTTTGAAGAAGCTACCCATTTTCAGGTCAGCAGGTTTCTTTCCTACTCAATGCATTCACAGATGCCTTCAAAGCACAATTCCCCCCGCCACCTCTCTTCTTGTGAAACGTCTTATGTCTCGAGAGCTTCTGTCGCATATGTTCTACGCACTCTTGTATGAGGTACATGAGTTTTGTTTCAGATGAATCTTTCTATTGCGGGAAATGGGTTTCTGCAATTGCGTTTCATTATTGCCTGTGAGATTGCGGGGACAACCTTCGTACCTTAGATTTAGGGTTTCAATACTCTGAGTGAAGAAGGGATCTGTTTTGAAAATCCAACCTTGCAGTGGTTCTTGGGAGCAGCTTTGATTGTGATGGGCATCATGGTGTTGAGCAAAGCTGAGGTTAGCTCAGAACCAGCCACTGCTTCCCCAAACTCCAAACAAGACTAACACCACTCATCATGGAGAAGTCTTCCAAAACACAGAGAGAACCCAAATCAGAAAAGGCAAAGAGATTTCATAACAGATGCCAGGGCTTGATTTATATGTGTTCTTCCAAAGATATCCCAAAGACATTGCAGGTCAGTCAGTACCTACCCAGGAATAGACATTTTTTCTTGAAGATTGCCATAGTTGGGAACTAACATGGATAGTTGAAGAGAATCACAATGACCATGGCATGTGCACCCTGACAGTCTATTTGAGTTCTTTATTTGGGTTATGTTTCTAGAGATGGTTAAACTGGCCTCATTGCTTATAGCCAAAAAAACTCATTTGCCTTTCAAACTAGCAGTCCAAAACAACAGCAATCAGGTCTTGTCCATGTTCAAGACATATGCTTGATTGCACATTTTATGTGTTGACAAAAGGGTTTTGGAGCAATCCAACTCACTCTTGAGTTTTGTTTGGTATGACTATGTCATTCAGAGCTTTTCAGAAATGTTATAAAGCTATATATAGTGAGCAAACACAACTCTTGTGAACAGGATCCATTCATTTTTTGTGGGAGTGGTTGTGTTTTCTGGTCTTGCCTAGTCTCTGATATGGGATGGTGGCATGAGTACATAAGTTCAACTTTGAAAGTAATGTTTCCACTTCCCATGAAACCATGAAGTTTTGAATTATTGTCCACCGTAGTGGGTTTTGACCCAATTAACAAAGGCTTCTGAGGCATAAGACACATTGTGTTAATACATCTGGTTCATTACCGGTCCCAATTAATCTCAGCATTAAACTTGCTACTCAGGGAATATCCAGTTGGTTTAGGGTTAGGGTGGTGTAGCATTTTGAGCTTGAAAAACCAGAGTGGGAGCTCCTCCTGTACATAGGAAACTACAGCTCATTCTGTCAAAGATATCGAGGTTCATTCAATTCTCTTTGGGTAACTAACCTTCTGTTTCTTTTGATATAAAGAGGGGGAAGTCTAGAGATGAACTGAAGTGATTCATGTTGGTGCTGTTGTGGTCATACAGTGCAAGATAAAACCAAAGTGTTCTGCCTTTCACATAGATACTCAAAGACTACAATTGATTATGCAACATTAGTTCACTGTAACATTAGGATCTTTTTTTGTATCATAACCAGTCGCAATTTGTCTTTCAAACAATTGTGGAACAGGTTTTTTCAGCAGTTATTTCCACTACTCATACTGTCACTGAACACGCCAGTTGCCATTTCCATGGCACCCATTGTAGTAATGTGTGTGGTAAATGTCAATTGTCTTGTGTAATAACAACATACTCATCTCTTTGGGTTCGAAATTATGCATCGTGTTTTTAAGAAGTGCAATTATTTTTAGAATCTCAAGTTTATAGCAGTTTGAAATCTCAAGTATTTAGCTTTGCTTTTGTGCGTCAAGATTTTTAGACATTCCATTGAAATGTTCACTAACCCTAAAACGTACCCATCAAAAAGTTTCTCTGCTAGGGGAGGCTGAATTGGCCTGGTTACTTCTAAGCTAGTGAACTCTTCCAAAGAGAAGTTGCAGAATTCTCAATTGCATAAGCAACAATTTGTGGACTCTAAAGTCTAGACCCAAGTTGGATTTGGTACTGTGTTTTGTACATACTGGACTGGTACTGGTGACTGTGCCTTCTGAAAAGTTTGAAACCTGAAAAGCATGGGTATTAGGAACTTCCTGATACCTGAATGTCAGTGTTATAAGGGTATCAATAGCAAGATTCGTAGAAACCCATAATAGGGCATTATCAAAATCTGTTTGGTGCAATGAAAATACCTAATGTGTTGTTGATGTTACTTGTGCAATTGATTCAAAAGCACTAAGTAACAATATTGGATTGTGTGTATGGAGGAGTTAAGTGCAAAAACATTAGAGTTATCCATAAAGTAAGGAGACACAACACCAAAACCCTAAGTTCCCCAGCATAAAATGATTGCCAAGTTTTGATGGCAAGTGCTTACCAATTGCTCACATTAATACTTGGTTGAAGTCAGGGGCATCCTGCTCCAGTGTGAAAATATGTGTATGTGAGCGAGCAAAGAATAATTGTTAATAAAATCGTTTTTAACGCAATAAATATTGCAAGGAGTAGCGATAATTTTTTGTTCTACTTTATCGTGTATTGAAATGGCAATGTATCATATTCCATCATGCATCATGTCATATCGTCAACATAAAATCCTGTGGCACATATGTGTTGTCTAAGGAAAGGTGGGGAAAATTTCAAAATGACTCCGTGGATAAGAAGTTTTATAGATAAACATCTAAATGTTTGTTTACTACACCATAGTTATTAAAGTATAAAAATATCAATACATTAAAATTTCAAAATACATGGATAAGATATTATCACATTTTCATGGGTAAGGTCAAATAATTGTTAATGCAGGAGAAAACCATCAATTTACTGTTGACACGGTGTGAACAATTCATTAAAGTATGACCAATATTTCACACTTGAGAAATAAATGGTTACGTATGAAAACTTGACACCTAATACACATATCACTTTTTGATCATAAGTAACTATTATTTATCATGTGTTTTTTATACACTAAGGATTTATATACATTAAAGATTTGTCGATACATTAAGGATTTTTCAGCCCATCTAAGCATAAAAAGAGTAGTAATTGCCACATTTCCAAATTTATGGGTAAGGTAAAACAATTGTTAATTTAATAAAAAGAAAATAAATGTACTATCAACATGTGATGTGAGCAATACATTGAATTCATTATTAATATATTTTCACACTTGAAAAATAAAACCTACATATGAAAATTTAACACCTACTATACATTTATCATCATATTTTAGTTATAATTAATTATTATTTAAAAATGTTATTGATACACTAAAGATTTATTAATATATTAGTAATACGTTGATAAACTAAAAATCTTTTGACACACTAAGGTTTTTTCAGCATGTCTAATTTTTTTTTAAATGGACAAAATTCAAAATAAATGGACAAAAGGTTGCCACATTTCCAAATTTATGGGTAAAATAAAACAACTATTAATTTAGTAGAAAACCATTAATCTACTATGCACATGTGATGTGAGCAATACATTGAGTGCATTATTAATATATTTTCACACATGAGAAATAAACGCTACATATGAAAATTTGATACCTAGTATACATTTACCACATTTTTTTATTATAATTAACTATTATTAACCATTTGTTACTGATTGATTAAGGATTTTTTAGCTCATCTAAATATTAAAATAGTTTTTTTATTTTATAAAAAGGACAAAAGGTTGCCACATTTCCAATTCTGTGGCTAAGGTAAAACAACTATTAATTTAGTAAAAAACCATTAATCTATTATCAACATGTGATGTCAACAATACATTGAGTGTATTATTAATATATTTTCACATATGAAAATTTAACACGTAATATACATCAATGATATATTGATACATTGAAGATCATTTGATACATTAAAAAATATTTCAACTCATTTAAACATAAAAATAAAAATAAATGGACAAGAGATTGCCACATTTTGAAGTGTATCGATATAAGTAGAAAATAAACAAATAAAATCAAAATGCACCATTATGCTACTAACACATGGTGTGAACAACACATTGAGTGTATTAATCTAGTATTTGAAACTTGAGAATGAAATGGCTTCATATGCAGATTAAGACATGGTATACATATCCCACCATTTAAAAATTATAACCAAATATTATTTGCCATGTGTTTTTATACATTAAGGAATTTTTCAAGATGCCTACAAGTAGGAAAGGTGGGAAACTTTTCAACATGTGGTTACAAAAAGTTGCCACATTTCCAACTTTATGGGTAAGATAATATCAATGTTAATTTACTTAGAAAAATACCAGTGCACTATAACACATGGTGTGAACAATATATTGAGTGTATTACAAGTAATCCACACTTGAAAAATGAATGGCTACATATTAAATTTGACATGTGTTATGCATTTCTCACCGCTTTTCAACTTTAAATAATTGATATTTACATTTTTTGTATATTTTAAATATTTGTCGAACTTTCAATGAGGATTATTTTGTAGACTATGGTATGGGGTTACATTTTTCAAACTTTTACGTATCAAATAACATGAACTTCCTCTTCACATGATCTTCTTGTGTTATTCCAAGGGTGTTTTGGAGCGCACTTTTAATGTTTTTACAAAGTTATCACATGTCATTGTGACCTTATTCTATGTAAGTGAAAGATTTACCATATTTTTAACATGTATGTTAATTATCACAAATTTGAATGTAAGGTGCATAACAATTAATATCTTCTACAATGATTTTTGCAAGCATGGAAAGGAAGTTGTTGCACTTGTATGAACATGGCCATCAAGTTGAATTACATGCATTGGAAACTATAGTTCAAACATCACCAAATAGTGTTTTGATTATGAAGATTTGTTGTGGGAAGTTGTCATTCGACACACTGGGATGCAAAAATGTTATCTTTTGAACCTATGACTGTGAATGTGAACATGTGAGCATGAGCCTATGACCTTGATGGAATATGCTAAGAATATATTCTACCATATTGGACAAAACCTTTATTGATGTGGATAAATTTTTATTGATGTGGCAAAATATTATTTGTGGGACAAATTTGGACAACATGGGTAGATGAACAAAGCTTTTGTTGCTAATGATAAATTTTTATCTTACCATATTGTATAAATTGTACTTGAGGTTCACCATTGGGCAAACTACCATGCAACTATTGATGGATTTTGTTTATCCACATTCATCACATGGAATTGAAAAGGATGGTCATTAGAAGGCCTTAGCAAATATTTGAAAACATTGTATATATAATCATTTGTACATCAACCTAAACACTAAGAAACTCAAACTATTTTAGTTCAGCCAAAGAGTTCTACTTCCAACCATCTAGTATGAACTTCAAACTACTTTAGTTTAGTCAAAAACAAAATGACTTCTATTTCCCAAGAATCAAAAAACCGAAACTAGTTAAATTATCTAAAACCAACTAACTATTTGACCTTTGTAGTTCTTGTACAACTTGTTAACTTATGAATTTCGTTCCAACTCCAAGTTGGAAAATGAATGAAAAATTCCATTAACCCACAAAACATAACATTTTGCAAGATGTAATATAGGTATCAATGCACCCACTTTCCATGACCACCTAATGAACTTGTCATCATTGATGTAAAATGTATGCAAATGCATGTAGGGAAATTGCCAATTGTAACCTCATATTGTTTACAAATTTTAATTGGATTTGAAATAGTTTAATATATTGCTCCATAGTCAAAAGCAAGAATGTTGGTGGGTGGCAAGATCCTTGTGACAAAAATATGTTCAACCTCCCGTTTATTTGTTGTTGAGTTGAAATTTTGAATATTGAAGGACAACAAATAGTCTTATCATTTTGAATTTTCGACTAGGCATTTACATCCACCAATTTATTAACGAGAACATATGCATCAACACCAAATTTTTTTTTGGGGTGACACTTCAACTTCTCGGAAAGGAGGAAACCAATTTCTTTTAATATCGTCACCTCCGTTTCTCAGAGAGGAGGAAACCATCTTCTTCTAATATCATCACTTCAACTTCTCGAAAAGGAGGAAACCAACTTCTTTTAATATCATCATCACCTCAACTTTTCGAAGAGGAAGAAACCAACTTCTTCTAATATCATCACCTCAACTTCTCAAAAAGGAAGAAACCAACTTCTTCTAATATCATCAGCTCATTTTAAGTGAGAAATATCCCTTCTTGCACATGCCATATAGAAGGCACAACATGCCTACCAATTGCATACTTCCTGTGAATGCCCTTGACACAATGATTGTGATCATCATGACAAAACTAGAACTTGTGTATTTCAATGTTGCACCTCTAGTAACACTCCAATAACCAACATAACAAGGATAAGAAATCCCATGGTTTTTTTTCTTTGAAATGATTTTCACCTTGTAATAATGTTTTGTTTCCTTTTGCAATGTTGAACATTGAGCATTTGACTTAGGGGGACATCATTCAATGCACCAAATATTGTCACCACAAAAGTATTCTAACACTTCCTCGCCATTGTGAGTGAGAACTAGGAAGGCCTCTTGCAAATGGTTTGATTAGCCCACATCTGCATAGGGTGTAGAATTGTATGAAATGTATTCCATTAACATATGAGAGAAATTTACACAATCATGCTTGTACAAATCACCTTTTAATCTTACGGGTAGATTTTGCTTATGTTTGATGGATCCAAAGACCTCTTCACCTTCCAAGTGAAGTATCCTTGGTGTATATGAGGAACCCCAAGTGAATATGGCAACTACAATAGCCAATTGTAAAGGATCACCAAATTGGCTCGCCCTACATAATTGCAATTCATCCCTATTTGGTTTTGTCCTAGAACAACCACCATGCAAGAAAACATAATAAAATGTAAGTTGCTTGAAAATTTGCATGTAATCATCAAAGGTGGTGACATACATGTAGGCACCTCTTTTCCCAAATTGCTAAAGCCAAATGTTGTGGATTGTCTTTGAGTGGTTACAAGTCAACATGTCAACCTCTTCCTCCAAGGACAATTTTTGCATTCAAATTAGCAAAATGGAATAAAAGCATAACATAAAGGATTGTCATCAATAAATGAAACGGTGTAGAAATATCTTGCATCTAACATGAATCCTCCCCCTTGCTTGATGAAAGAAATGCAAAAAGTTCATCCAATTGTTGAATTGATGAATTGCACCTTCGCTAGCAGCTAATAGACGAGTTTCACCAAAAAACAAATTGTAGCATAACGAAAGTTGGCCTCTTCCAAGGATATTGTATTCGTAAGAAAAATCTTAGCCAATCTTGGAACTTAAAAAATAATGAGTTGCTTGGTGTGCATGTCTCGTGATTGAATCCAATGGAAAGATTAATTTGCTCCTTGTTAATCATTTTCACAATGAGATCTCTAGTAAACAATATAGACAACATTCCAATTTGCTTGGGCATTATTTGCCATGAACCCCTTGAAATTGGGATTTGTTACGCCTTTATTTATAATAATTGCATTCAACTTCTTCCAAATAATACATTGGGCTTCCATGTCCTTTCACTACATGTCGTAGATAACAATAAACATTACTTTGCAGTACACACATGTCATAGACATGGCAAGCCATAGTCGTCCAACCTTGAACACGTTCGACATGATTAAACATCATATAGGAATTCTCTAAATCACCCCCATGTTGCATTTGTTTGACCAAATGAACTCCACATCCATCGATCCCTTTCAATCAACATTTTGAAAAGATAATACTTTTGCCCACTTTGTTGCCAAGGAAAACAACTATCCTAAATGTAGTTGTAAGGATTAAGGACTTTGAATACAAAGATGAATCCAATAAAGCCCATGTTAATTTTTTTTTTAATGATGAAATTTGGTTGCAAATGTTAAGGGAACACATGGGATCAAATTTTAACATGGTTTGATTGAGTTTTTCATCCTTTAAAAACTCAATAAGACCTTCCCCATAGTCATTGAAAAGGTGACAAGATAAGAATGTCTTATTTGCAACCAAGGATATTGGGAAGGATGTAACATTGGGCATGCGCAAAAATTCCTTTGCAATCATGTTCTTGATCTCCTCAAGGGATTTTATGTACTCACCTTCCAAAACAAAATGTGCATTCGTGTCAAAGTGGACGGTTGTTTTGAAAGATGGGCCAACAAATGAACCACATAATACATGCAACATATGCACATTTGCACATAGAAGGGGGGAAAAACCACATACCTTACAAGTAATGGTGTAAGCAAGAAAAACTAAGACAATTTAGTTGACAACAAGAACTTGAGACGATTTAGTTACCACTCCAATTAATTTCATTGTGAACACTTAATCAAATAAACACAAAATACAAGTCGTATTAACACTAGAGATGGCCTAAGCATTTAGTATTTCTAAAAGTAAACCAAAAGAATTTTTAGTGTTGGTTGTCTTCACCTTGCACCAAGTGTGACCATTGTATTTTCCAGTCCATGCCTTGCATTTGTTTGGAAAGTCTCATTGGCTTGTGGATTGGGGGAAGTTCAAACAAAATGTCACCATCGAACTTGATGGATAAAAAGTCCATGGGTTCAATTCTCATTGTGTTATAATGTGAAGACCTTAGTGTGTTAAAGGCATGTGGGGTCTAAGACATTTCTTTAAAAAAGATGACAAGTTCCTAGGAAGTGGATGTATCTAGAGGGGCATCAATGAGTAGTGTGCATTGGAAAGGAAAGACATAAACATTTTAGACATGCTAGTCTCAACAAAAAACTCCCATCATTATTGGAGGAATTGGTGAGATCAACAAAAGTTGACTATTGAAGTGAGTTTGTTGATTGATAATTTGTTGATGGATCTTCAAGTTCATTTTTCATTTCAATATTCAGCATGACAACATTTGCAATAGATCCGACTATGTTGGGTGTCATAACAATATCTTGAAAATTCATCGATAAACTTTCACCTACATCCAATACTTTCCAACATTTACCATCTAATGTAGTCCTTGAATGCTAGAGGAAGGAACTTGGTAAATTGAATTGATGACAACTTTGTTTTTTGCATAAACAACATTTTCAAATACATGTACCGAACCTAGTTGAAAGCCAAACATTGTTTTGTGATTTGAACCATTTTAGAATCACCAACCAATATAGTTAGATTAGATTTCCCTTCAACATGGAAAGTTGCCATCGCTTGAAATAAAATGCAACACATTGAGAAAGAACTAAAAAATTCACAACTATGGAATTTGAATGACTTGTTGTAACCAATGTGAATATGCAAAAAATAGACAATGTGAAAAAAGATCGCCTAAATCTATGGAATGTGAATTATATGTCCATTATGCAAAGTTGCTACCATGTGGGGCTCTAAACGTGACGAAATATGGGTTGGGATGACCCAACACCAAAAATGTACCACCTCCATTTTTATGTTTTATGGTCATCCAAATGTATGAACAAAAATTATAGGTACATTTGCAAAATTATTACACTTAGTTATGGGAATGAGTTGGGAAAAAAACTATTGATAATGTTGATATCTAGGAAAATGTTTTCCAGTAAGTGCCATTTGAGGACCCAAAAAATGTTGGTGTTGGTTAATTATTGTTGATTGAAGGTTTATGAACCCATTGCAAACATATAAAGTTTTAAAGAAATGCCATATAAGAAACATCCCCAAAATACCATAAATAGAATATTGGGAATGTCAAAAAAGAATTGGAGGTAGGAAAAGGATGTAAACAATCATGACATCTATTAGCACATAATTGTAAGATTTCCATAAAACAAGGAAAATAGAGGCCAATTGACAATAAAAATGAATGTTCTAACAAGGAAAAAAATTGAAGGTTTTACAAGCAATTTGGAATGAAAATGGAAAGGGTTGAAAAGTTGGGGAAATTGTAGGAGAAACACGAATTGTCATAGATATGGAATTCCAACAAATCAACAATTGTTATTAGGTTAGGTGTGAGGTTACAAATATGCACAATATGTCAAGATAGTTCATTAACCAAATTTACAATAATATAACTATGCTCCAACAATGTCATTTCATACCATGCCAACAATATCATTTCATGTTTATCATAGGAATTTGATGGATTGGAAGGATACACAATGGAATGGTGTTTGCATTGTGGTCAAATAGTTTCATATCATATTTAAAAACAAAAATCATTCCATCCCTCTCACCAAATCAATATATGGTTGTGTGATTACAACAAGTAATATTAAGTACAAACTATAAATATGCACAATGTGTCAAGCTAGAAAATACAACTCATTAACTAGTTCATATTGTTTCATGTTTTAATCAAAAATAAAATAAAGTATGTTCTACATGATGACATAAAATTTTAGTATTATAAAACAACAAAATTTGTGGAAATGAACCTAGAATCTCAAAAAAACTCATCAACAAGACTATGTCAATAAGGAAATCTTTTTAAAAGATAATTAGGTTACATTTTAAAGGTTTGGAAGGAAATTGGGAAGGCATACATATAAAAAAATGATTATTTAATATTTTTAATAGGATTTTGGCACTCCAAAAGAAAGATTCACATTTTGAAAGTGTCATGGGGTTTTGCATTTTTTATTACTTTATATTTCAATAGGAAATTCAAAATTTGTTCAATTTTTTTGTACCAACCATTTTTTTCACTTATTGGTTGAAGGATTAAACATCTATATCCCCTTTTCACTTTTTAATATTTCAAAACATTCATTTTGCTTTAAAACATAAGTAACTAAAAACACATGATAAGACTATGTCATAGTTTTTGTTGTGGTAGGTTAGTTTTATAAACGTACCCTAGTAATAATTATTAAATAATAATTCACTATTTGTAACATTAGTAATTGCACAAAACATGCAAAGTCTATGATGTTTTGATTAGAATGATGTAAAATAATCTAAAAGCAAGTTTGTGGATCATGGGTGGTTTGATTTTTTAATTTATACACTTGTAAAAAAATGGAAATTGTTTCAATAACATTAGTCAATATGGGGAGAAAGGTAATTGGGTCATGAAGGATGAAAGCCTTAACAATAATTACCATACAACAAGTATCACCATACCACCAAAGTTACATTGTGGTGTTTTCTTTTCTTTAAATATTTAGTGGAGGTAGGCCCGAGGGCTCAAAACGCAATCTGAAATTTCATAGTGCCATGTGGGATCATTTCAAACACTTTCAAGTAACTTTTTTTTTGTGTCTTGTTGCCTTTCTTTCACAACACTTGAATTATTATGTCATAATTATATGAAAAATCCTTAATTACATCGGCAAATAAATATTAATACCTTTCATAATATTGGGTGTTAGGCCTACCTCCACTCCAGGTCCCAAAGGGATCAACTAGTTCTATTGTTGACTTCCAAATTAGTTTCCACTATTCGTGTTTTGCATACTAGGTACATGGCTTGTTGTAATTGAAGAACTAAAGTTCATAGTTCACACATGAATGTGTTGAAAATGGGTGAGTTTGACTCTTTAATGAATGTGACCAACTTTCCTAAACAATGTTCCTTACATTGTCCACATTGAGGCTATGTTTATTTCTCTTCCCTTTTGAGCAAAGGTTTTTTTCTTGGACTTGTGTTTAATGGATACATATATTTTTTATTTGATACAATTTGAGTCAAATTATTTGTGAGTTTATGCAAGTTAAAATTGTGTTTGATCATTTGTTGTTTTCATTTTAGAATTTGAAATAGATCTTTGATTATTGGGCCATGACTCATGACATTACCAAAATGGAACTTTGGTAAAACACATTCTCCTTCACACCAAATGGCTTTTCCTTCCTTGTTTATTGTCACCAACTAGTAGTTTTTTTTTAATGGAAGATGCTTTTCTTCTTTCTCCAAAACCAAAGTGAGAAATATATTATAGTCTGTGACATGGGTTTGATCTAATAGTATTGAATATATAAAGAGGTTATTTATGCCTTCATAACCATATGCAAATAATGGCATGTATAATTTTTTTTAAAGATTTGTCATGATGTAAAGTCTTTGACTCTTTACATATTCATGTTGATGCTACTTTATGTATTTCACACCTTACAAAAATATGTTGCACATGCTCACAAAAGTAAAATTGGTAGACATTTTGATAGACCTAACAAGTTAATTATTAACAAATAAAATACTTGAACCAATAATATTTACACATATTGGAACAATGAAAATTAGTTTAAAACTTGCACAACAATTGCCATCAAATTTTGGAGTCATTTAATTTGCATGTCAATACAACTACTTTTGAAATGTTTATAAATTTTGATCAAAATTTCCTCATATCTCTGTTAATGGCTTTTCATTTATAAATTGTATTGGATATTAATGTTTTTTGAATGTTCAATATTAATGTAGTTGACCATGATAAGATTTTCCCCAAAGACCATCACCAAGTCATATTGCAAACAAATACCATGACTTTCAACCAAATTGTAGATTAATTAAATAACAAATTTCCATTTTGTTGATTTATTTTGATTGAGTTTTACAATTTGATCAATGATCATGGAAGTTTTAAAAGGTCACAAAGTTTTAAGCAATTTATTTGCAAGTATGTCATTTAAATAAAATATAAAATGCATATATTTTAATCTTCTTCTTTTTGCATTAACATGGTAAAGCATTTTGCATGCAAGTTCATTCCTTTTAGATTTTTGTACAATGTCCGTTTTCCATTGTAGTAGCAAATTGAACTTGTAATTTCATTTTTAAGTGTTCCACAATTCTCATAGATATGATGAAAAGAAAGAAGATCATGGCTCATCAGTTTTTGACTGTAGCTTTCCAACCATATACATGAAATGGAACTTGACTGAAATAGGTGGACCTAGAAGCTTAATGTAATGAACTCACAACTTCATGTTGAAAATATCAAGTTCATGAAAATATGGAATGAACAAGAAGAAAAAGAAGAATCAAATTTTATTTCTTTAACCATGACCATGACCTTATCGTAAGAATTCCCATTTTTAATTATAAATTTTCAAACTATAATGACGTGGTTTTTAATCAAAAAATGTTTCATGTGTTAAATCATTTCAAGTTTAATTTGATTTACATTGGTATTAATTCAAGCAATCATTATACCTAACCTCTTCTTGCATTCTCGAAGGATTTTCAAACCGTTTGTGGGTTTGCACATTCCATGAACATGTGTTCAAAAGCTTCACAAGAAGAAAAAACATTTTAAAGTTTGTTGGAAAAATAGTGGTAAGGTTCATTCCTTTTATGTAACATATTGTAATGCTTAATGTTTTGGTGATGAGATAATTTGACAAATGGCAATATGAGGAGGCACGAATTTAGTTGTTTTTTTAATTATGTTCAATTTTTTTTTCTTTTCATGTTATCATTGTTGCACCTTTTAAATTATCAAAAAATAGTGTAGCATGTGCCATTGGCCCAAGTGTGAACTAGTTGTTCCACCAATTTTCCCTTCCAAAACCATGATTTGTAATTTAATTGAATTTCCAATCATAGAAATTACTCAAAATTCAATATCTTCCACACTTCATATTTAAGAATTTCCAAATCACTTCACTAAATTGTACTCATCAAAGGCTTTCCAACAATACCAAAAGTGCATCCAAATTCCCCTATAATTTTTAGTTTCTATTTAACTAAATTTGCAGTGAGAAAATTGTTCAATATTCAATAACTTTTCCATTGTAGGTTGAAACATTATGAAACCAAATCAGTCCACCCTTGCTCATTGAGGGCTTTCCAACAACACCAGCACGTGGCAAAAGGTGCCATGGTTTGGGAGCTTTCAATGTCACAAAAAGAACAAAAGTGAAATTGACATTTGAAGAACTATGTGTGCATATGATGGATGGGCATGTTATGTAGAAGTGCATGCATTTAGATGACAAGTTCTACATCAAGTAAGGGAAGTTTTTAGTTCAGAGTTTGCACCTGCCATAATGGGCAGTCATAATATGATGCATTGTTCATTACACATAGCATTTAAGTTGAAAACTGAAATGTGGTACACCTTAGTTGATATTTGGTACCATAGTGTTATGCATATTGTATTTTATTAATATATATTATTTCTCAAGCTTTTCTTGCACAACATTAAGGCAAAGGTTGTAACAATGGGAATGGGCATTTTGAAACTGCCTGAAAATGACATTTTTTAAGGTTAGTTGTTATATGTTCATTGCCAAATTCAGCAGGAGGTTTCACCATGTTGATGTTGAATCAACATTGTTGTAATCCTTTCACTATGAGTTATTGGGGACACAACTTTTCTCAGTAGATGTTATGACATAAGCACATTGCAACAAAGTCAATGATAGCATGACTTTCAAACAGGCATTGGAGATTGCAAGAAATTTTATGACAATTTAGTCTCATTCATTTGAGTTGGTCACGAGTTAGTAGGGTTCACATAATCTACTAGTAGATATACAGTCTACCCATCCTTGACACAGATTATGCTTCATTTTGCTCAAGCTAACCCAACTTCAATTGTGAATTGAGGGGTAGAAAACTTGAAGGAGACAAATGTTGCAAGTTGAGAATGGGTTTAAATGTAAGACAGATCAACATTGAGAATCTTCAAACTGAGTTTAGCTCTGGTTGAGACCTAAAAGCAAACAAGAAACAAAACATAGACAATTGGGTCTGGGAAAGGGTGTACATAAGTCATACTGATCGCCCACATAAGTATGATAAACTCTACATACCAAATGAAGCATGTGTGTTCCCCAGAAATAGCAGAAGGGGTTTGTTGTTCAGATGCAAACTGCATTTGGTGATTTGCACTTCATAGCAAAGGAGACTAAGTTGCCCTCTAATAAAATGTGTGAAGGTTAAGCCAATTGATGTAATGTCACTTTTACGGATTAGCCCAAGAATATTAAGAGATTGGCCAAAAGTGACAATACAAGAGATCTTGAGTTTTTTAATCTAAATCTCTTGTAATGTCACTTTTGGCTTATGTTCTTAATCTTTTAATCTATTAATCTAAAACTTGATACAGTTCCAAAATGTCTTTTGCACGATCCTAGAGGAATTTCGTACTATATTTGGAATGCACCCTCTAGAAAAAGGGGAAAGATCTTACACCTTCTCCTTAAGTTTAGGAGGGAACCTATGCTCACTTATAGGTGTAAGATCTTTAGGTGTAACAACCTTCCATTTCCAACACCTCATGATCTACATAAGTTTGCAATCATGATAAAATTCACCTTGTGCTTTATGATAGGTAAAGCCCAGAGGTGAGGGAAGTTCCCAAAATGTGCAGCAGGACTTGGCTATCACCTTGTCCTTGGACCCTTATTTTTGGAATGCACCCACCCTGGAGCTTTACCCTACATATAATGGAGAGTTAGGATGTTGGACCACTTGGTGAACTCCTAGTTAATAAACACACAAGGATTTCCACCTTGTGAACACAACTCTTCCTAATTGACACAAATTTTCAGGAGAAACATATTTGAACAAAAGGCGGTTAAATGAGGTAGAACAAAATGTTCTACAACTCAAGTATTACATCATTTATGTGCCCCCCTTTATAAACTGATGTATCAGATATACAGTATTAAGGAGGCTGATAATTTTAGGCAGTTCTTTAGAAAACCAAGTAGAGCTTTAATAATACATCGCTATAATAGTAGTCACACTAAGATCATTTCATTTTTCACTACCCAAAACTGCCCATTTCAAAGCTTCTATTTTTATCAGTTGAGAACCCTTCTTGTTGGTTGATCTTGGCAAACCTAACTTCCGTACAGAAAGTATTAGCTATGAACTAAATATTGCATACTGAAGATGACTTGTGGTTTTACTTGCAAAAGGTGCAAGCATATTCAGTCAATTAACCTTTGGATACATGCTGTTATTGGACAAGATCTGACATTGCTGAAGGTGAATGAATTGCCATCAACAATAGAACATTACCTTTTTCACATTGTCCTTCAATGCTGGCAGGGACCGGACAGATCCATCACCACCCATCCGATTAGTGCCACTGCCACTGAGGACACTTCTGCTTCCAAATCCACTTGTCATTGACCCAGTATCTGATGCCTCTGGGTCCATGTAACACCTTGCCCTGAATGCAGCCAAGTGGGCATAGTAGGCAGGAGGAACTGCCACAACATGGAAATTTGTGTCAGTGGCTTCTGGATGCACCAAAAAAAAAAACCTATTGAAGACAAAAAGAAATGGCGAGCAGAGGTGTGTGTGCTCACCAATTGAAACTGATCGGGTGCACCGTGCATACCTTCAAATAGTAAAATCACAGGTTCAGCAATCATAAGACCCATTATAATTTTTTCAGTATGCTTAATCTGGAATATCAACCAGGGATTTAGAACAAAGAGATGAGAACACAAGCAAATCATCAGATGCCCAACATGCTTCAATTGCAATTTCCTATCAAAATTTCACTGTAGAGGGTTCTGTTATGGAGCGCACGTGTAACAGAGATTGTTTGTCAAAGATTGCAAACCATCTGCTGTAAATTTGTTTTCATCCCAAAGCACATGATAATGGGCAGGTCGGCTTGTCCCCTATGTCCACCCACCCACAACAACCAGGTCCCACTTTGTCAGGACTCCATAAGATCTATTGCATAGTTTACAGCAGATTGAATCTAAGGTTGCTTCCACTCCATTCCTAACATTACAGAACATTCTCCAATCATCAGATCATTGCAATGCATGGGTAAACTAGTGGAAACATGTTGGGGTGTAACAGCTGGAAAAAACACCAGCAGCACATATTTTCACATGATAGACATGATGAGAGCCTGAAATCACAAAAGAAAACAACATTTCGAGGGTGCAAAAGACATGGTTCCAGAAATTGTGATTATAACCTGAATCCCAGCATGACTGCACAGATAGAAATCGAATTCTGTGGGGTGGCAGATTTTGGTGTCCACAACCGTGCCTGAAGGATGCCACAGTGACATGATTAGAGGATATCTATGGCAACAGATCAAGTCTAAGTTCCAAGAGTCCAAAACCAAGACATCCACCTGCAACTCTTGCTTGCCATTCCAGTTCCAAGCCAATAGTTTTCACTCAAATCATGGTGTCCCACTGACTTCCAGTAGGGTGAGATAAGGGCCAGAAGATTAACCTGGGAGAATGTTACCACTCCGGTCAGTGGAACGGTTGTCATTGTGATTGCAGGCAAAGAGGCGAGTGTGATGACGTTTTTGAACCACCACAAAAGTGACAGGTGGCTGGTAATCTGGCTCAAGTGAGGCACAGGCCTTCCGAATGGCATCTAGTTCATAAAGCAGGACCTGATAAAACTGGCCCTCACTCACTCCATCCCTGCAGACCCCAAAAAAGTACCTTCTGGGCATCATGCTACCAATCAGGGAAGAACCATAACCTTGCAAATAATCAACTGCTAATTTCAAAACTGTTAGTACATACCACAATGTCTGGCTAGCTCACATTTCATCAAATAGCAATTCTACTGTACAACTGCCTAATTCATCTGCATGCTGTACCACAGGCACCTTGTCTAGACTGCCACAAAGCCTATATGCAACATTCTTTAGGGTATCATATATCATTTACACACAAACCTGTAAAAGATGATGCGCAAAGGCTTTTGACCTGTTGCTCTTCGGAAAGATATCAAGAGCTCCCTGTGAAAAACAGCAAGGACACTCATGAGGAGCTCTCTAAAAGGTTCTGAACTGCTCTTGTACAAGCAATCACAACTCAGTTTTGCTATTACACTAGTGTTGCAGACTACATTGACACTACGAGATGCTAGCATGATGGCCTAAAGTACAAGTCTACTAAAAGGAATCCATGTTTAAGTTAGACTTCCTTAAATTCAGGTATGCATTCAATGCACCATGTGCTTATTAGCAATAGAGGAGCCATAGGTAAATATAAGATTGTAGCTACCTGATCATGCCTCCAGTACAAACACCTTTCACAGGATCAACCCAAGTTTCAAAGAGATCTTGGATCAACTCCTGCCGGTGTGCTTGAGCACACACCAGGCCTGCATACTTAGTGACTTCTGGCCAATCTTGTGAAGCTACCACCTGCTTCCACAAATAAAAATACATTGCTAGTCAAGCTTATATGGGACCAGACATCAAATGACATGTCATGCTTATGTTGCATGGAGGAACAAGACAAAACAATGTCAATCACTTTCAAGCAACTGTGGAGGGACAACCCAGTTGTGAATTGACATGGGAGAACTCACTGCTGCAATGGAAGGACTTGTGTCCTCTCCAGGATGTGGATGGGTAACATCAGCACCAAAGATGATAGTGGGAATGTCACTAACTAGCGGTATTCGCCGTGAGAGTGCATCAACTAAGACTGTGTTCCGACCTCCAACCTGGTTAAAGACAGCCAAGCACAGCAGAACTCAGATCATGCAGACTATGTGGGTCAAAAACATACTTCTGCTTTTACAATGAATGAAAATTCAATCGTATATGAAGCTCTAGGAGAAGTGATCATATACCTTAACATTAATCTTCAACGCAACATTTGCCAAATACTGCTTGCTCATTTTAAAAACATGCTTGGTCAAGCAACATTGTGAGACTACTCCGATATTGGTCTCACACTGCTTTTTCAGATCACCTACATGAAATAGTAGGTCAGTCCCCTTTACACTTTTGAGAGGTGAAGAAAATAACTTTCCCTGTTACATGTAGTATTTAGATGAATTGAAGTGAATAGTGGTTTGTTGTCAACTCAGCATCTCATGTTGGAAACCAACTCTCCATCTGCATCAGAAACAAGACACTGGACACCTACATACCATACAAGGGTCCATTGTTGTCAGGAAGGATGGCTATGAGGAGATCTAAGCCTTTGCCATCAGTCCTTCGCTTCACTTCTTCACAAAGTTGCAAAAGTGCACGATCTGAATGCTCCGGATGGACATTACGAACTGGAACAAATGGTTCACTTCGAAACTCCTGCAAGATCCAACAGGGTGCAACCAATTATCAACAGCATGCCTTCAAACTTAAAAACATCTTCATTGGTGCCAAAACTTCTCCACACTCATTTAAGTCAAACCTGAAGAGATTTGAGAGATGAACCAAGAAAAAGTTGCATCCAATAATATATCAGCTGACAGAAAGGAGAGGAAATACAAGAAAAAATTAGGGAAAAGGGTACTTGTGTTAGAACTGCTACAAACTGATTGCCCTTATGCATAAACGAACTGATTAGTGAAAGAAATCACACTTGGCACCAGTCTTCAGAAGACATTGAAGGGGGTATGGATACAGAGGCTCAATCTTAAAATGACCAGATACTGTGAGGGAGTTTCAGTATGGCAGGGTACCATTCCAGATGTTTGGCACATCTGAGCTAGCTCAGAACAGAAGCTATGAGCATAATTCTCTTGCACACTTCTTGAAAAGTTGAGACATGCCCAATGGTTGACAACTCCTCCATTCACCATTTTCTGTCCACCCAGATGCAATGATGAATGATCAAGCAAGGAATATTTTGGGACTGCTCCATTTCTATCCAAACTGTTGGCACAATTTTAAGTTATCTGAAGGCAGATATTGATATTGAGCAGACATTTTAAACAGCAAAAAGTTCAGTGGTCATATGCAACTCTACAAGCAGCTAAAGAAGCTGGAATGGGATAAGTGCTTCAGAGGAACAAATGAGAAACTGCCCCAAAAGCATTCCTGAAAGATATCATGCTGCTTGTCTCATAACCTAGGCCTAACTTTCCACCACTTATGGCAGTAGGAGATATGAGTCCTGACATAGCATACCTTGTGCATCATGTTCCACTGCCCAACTTGTGGTAGACACTCTTTCTCCCTTCCAGTATCATGATACTTGAGCTGCACACCATACAACTCCCCACTTCAGGAATAAAAAGAAATCAGACCAGAAGCAAAAATTCTCTAGTAGACAAAATCTAAAACTTGCAGCACAAGACCACCACCTTGTTTAGAACTTACCCGAGGTGCAGGCAGAACTCGAGCCTCCACTTGTGCAAGCTGGGCACTGATGTTAATCCCAAATTCCTGTGCATATGGATCCTGATGATATGCATTGTGACGGACTGTCTGCATTCCGGTCACCCAAGAGCCAGATGTTCTTAACTTCAGGACTGATTCAGAACCAGCTTATAGCTCAAATCTGACATTGAGAATTCAAATCATGACATCAGGGGGTGTACATCAAAGTACACCCATGATTTTAACAAGGAGTGCAAGCATAAATAAAATTTACATTCCAATTTGAAGTTTCTGCAGGGCCTCAATCAAACCTGGAGAATGTCCTCCTCACGATCTTTTGGGCGCTGACAAGTGACTTTCAGAAGAGCTGTGATCTGCCTCTCATTCAAACGCTTTGAGTATCTCTGACCTTCCACAATTTTGCACACCTCTATGGGGAGGTAGTTGGGTCGCTGCTGATTGCCAACTTGAAGACAAGGAAGTAATGGATGGCGAATGATATACCCATACGTTTCCCGAAAGTAGTCAGTTACAGACTTCAAGGAACCCTCTTCATCAACAGGGAATCTGGAATACATAAGCCAATGTCAATCTGGCTGTCCTCCAAGAAAACAAGAGACCCCACCATACAAATTCAGGAATGGAAGTACCTGAAAACCACGCCACCTGAAAAAATGTGGCACAAACAATATGCAAGTAAAATACAAGTAGGTCTGGGGCCATGAGGTTCTTCATAGAACTGCTTACTGGAGATCTTTTGTAGCCTGATTGGTGAGCCCAGAGACTCGATACTTGCGCCTCATACTTCCACGGTGGGTAACTTCCACCTTCACACTCTTCAAAGCTCTCTTGATCTGCCAGACAAGACACTTATCAAATAGATCAAAAGTAGATGCAAACAACAGACACTCTTAAGATCTACATGACATGAGATCGCAGTTATCAAAGATAAAGCTCAGTAGGCATGCCATCTCACTTGACCCTCCCATGGAAGACATGTTGACTGCAAAGCAGAATGGGTGGGCCAAAATACAACAAACTTAAATCTCACACCTTGTTTCGATCAGAATCAGTCAAGCCTCTAGATAAATCCTTATTCAATAGATCGCGAATAAACTCCATCACAGTCTTTGGCTCAATGAAAGCTGTTGATGACATATCTGTGACAAACCATGCAAGAAGAGAAGGGGCCTGGGATGAGTCTACCAAAATATCAAAGGCACTTCCAGATGTGAGAAATTGTGAAGCAAGTGTCTGGTCTGGCATGATTACAATAGCCACTATACCAAAAGCCACTATACAAAAGCACTTCCAGATGTGAGAAACATGCAGTGGCTATGCACCTCATGTAAATTACTGTGCCCTGAACAAACTACAAATGTGACATGTGTGATGCCAAAAGCTGTCAAGGCACATATCTGAGATCTGTAGTTCATTTTTCGATCTGACTTCAAGAGACAGGAAGAACCTTGTCACCCAAGGAACTCCCAACACGATTTGAACACATTGTGTCCAGATATCACTTTTTAACATCTGGTTGACAAAACTTAGCATTAATTCAGAATAATGACTGGTGTTGCTCACCAATGTTCAGAGAAAGGCCCATCTGAGTTGGACGTATACTTTGATAGAAGCCCCGCCAGCTCTCTAATCCCTCTCCCAGTGGTTTTCTCGTACCAAGGTTTGGTGAATAGAAGGACCGTCCAACAGGTGAATACCTGCACTACAAAGTTCAGATAAGCATGCTCTGTCTGCACATTGCAAGGATTCACATACGACACTATCAGCACAATTCAAACCTAATAGAACTTTCAAAGACAACATGGGTGTACTTACCGATGGGTTGGAAGCTCTCTCAAGACAATGTCAAGAACCTGAAGAGCTTCCTGAGGAGCATCCGCTTGGCGGCCAGCCAAGAATTGACCAAGGTGATGCAAATCTGCACGGGCTGCAAACTTGATAACCACCTTGAATGATCGTTCCTTTCTGCAATCATGAAGCTACTTGCTCAGAGAATACCTTCCTTAGATGAAGACTGGTTATTACTAACCCTCAAAGGCTTCCTCAAAGTAGCCACAGTTCAACTATTGCACCAGGCACTTGGAGGGGCTCAATAATATCCCACAAGGTCAAAGCTTGTCAGTGCTCCCTGATGATAGTCAGAATCCTCAATTAACACTGATGTTTGTAGTGTGCACCCAGAGACTTTGCAAGGATAGAGATGACCCAACATCTTTGGTGACAGGAGTGAAGGGCATTTCACTGTTTCATATCAACATTGTCCACAGTAGAAGAGACTTGGATCAAACATAGACTTGGTTTCTAGAGAATGTAAATTGAAATGCAAATGAGACAGATGGTCATCTCCAGAACAAACACACATACATTGTCCAGAAACAAGCTTTTCTCACCTGGGTGTATTGCTGCCATCATCCTCTTCGAGCAGATTTATCTGGAACTCCTTCAGTTGAAAGGGCAATGGTCCAGCAGTGTACAAGCTTTTGCGACCATCATATGCCGGCAATCGTCGGCCCAAGGCAGACTCTCTGTGGAGCTTCACTAGCTGTTCCATGACTGCTCTGTTCAAACCCCGAGAAGTGACCTCTGGAGTGATGGCAACCTGTATGATCAATGATCACAAAAACTTTCAGGATTCTGGAGTGGCATTAAGGAGAAAGAAACACCCATGACCTAAACTTCAGGATTGTGGAGCAGCATTAAAGAGAAACAACCATGACCTATATTTTTCCTTTCTGTCATTCTTGGTGACCAGAATTTGAAATGTGGGTCTTTTCAATTTTGTGTGTGTCAACATCCAAAAAGCTTTCCATTACCATCTTGTAACAGCTGAGATGGGTATTGGTAGAATCCTCTTAGCTCCTAGAATGACATTTGTACCATGCATGCAAGCATGACCTCTTGCACAGGCAAAGAGCTTGGTCCAATCGGTGAAGACAAAACTTACATCATACTGGTGGAGATCTTTGTCAGGAAGCTCTGCAAAGAAGTGATTTGCTTTCACAATGCACTTTTGGCCCATCCGCCCTCTGCCAGGCCTGAGCGGGAATCTGAGTGACTTGCTGGACACAGGAGGCGGGGCTACTACTGGTTGTTGCTGTGGGGAAGCAGAAGGCGCTTGCTCTTCTTCCACTACATGACCACCTGCAAGCTCTTGAACTTGTGGGGATTGGAGTTGTTGTATTTGTAGACTTCCGAATTGCTCCACAACATTTTGGCCAGGAACAAAACCCCCGCCGCCCTCTGCTGGACTTTGTACTGGAACAGCAGTAGCTGCAGCATACTGCGGCATTGGCTGTTGTTGTTGCTGGACTGCTGCATATCGTTGAACTGGAGAGACAGGAAACAACCGATGCTGCTGCTGTTGAGAAATTGGCTGAACTGGACGCGACAATGTAGGCATTGATGGTCCTTGAGCTTCCCGAAACTGCGAGGCTCGCGGGGAAGAAGAAGAAGTTGCCGAAGCAGAAACGTTTTGAGGCACATTGTGTTGTTGCGGTTGGGGGGGTTGTTGGCCACCACCACCGCGGTGACCCCTTGTTACTGGTCGTCCTCCTCTTCCAGGACCAGGCCCAACACCTCTACCTCTTCCAGGACCAGGTCCGCCATGTCCTCGTCCGAATCCTCCTCCCGCACCACCGCCACCTTCCCCTTGCCCTTGCCCAACAACAGAATGCTGCTGCTGTGCAATAGTTGCACCTAGCCTAGGCTGCTGCTGCTGCTGCGCAGGAGTCGCAGCTGGCCCAGGCTCCTGCTGCTGCTGCACTGCCAGTGCGGGAGAAGGAATTGAAACAACTGTTGCAGGTGCGTCCTCCGCCGAAGTTCCCTCTCCTTGCAGACGCTCTTCAACTTCCCTCGGTGTCTTCCGTCTCCGCGGCATGATTCTTCCGTTGTTTATATTTCTTTTTTATCACGAAATTTCACTCACAGCGCGTGCAGAGTGAAGCAGAAGGTGTCTACTCGCTTGCCGCAAAAAGAACAAGAGCTCTACTCTGCATTACTCTGCCAAATAGAGTAGCAGAACATCATGTCAAGCCCGCAGGTAAAAAAACACAGTCGAAAGAACACCATCTAACTTCGCTCGCTGATGGAAGTCAGAATTCCCGTTAGCTAGCTCGAGCCTACAATCGAAGCAAAGCAAGCGAAAGAAAGAAGAAAACCAAAAAATGCTTTGTCTACGTCACAAAGTTTTTTGCTTCCACAAAAACGCAAAACGCTCCCCAAAATAATTCGGAACAAAAACAAAATTACAAAGTTTGCATCATTACTGAAACCGCCAGAACTCAGTCAAGTCCACAACCCCCGTCAGTTCAGGTCGCACACAATTATAAGAGCCAGGCGAAAAAACCACAACGACGACGGCTCAGACTAACATCACCGTTCCAGCAAATTCTCTCAAGTTAACGACTCACACAAATCTGTTAGAAAACAAAAACTAGAAAATGAATTTCAAGCAACAAACAAACACAGGAAGAAGAAATAAGTCTAATATTTTTCCGCACCTTCCTTGGCGTGGCTGCACTTTCTCACCCAACAACTACAACAAAAACCCTCGTCTTCTTCTTCACCAAACTCAATATCATCACTTGCAATGCTCGCTCACCAAACAACAAAAACAGGAAGGAAAAAAAAACAAACAAATCACTACAATACTTGTATACCCAAGAGAAAAAACACAAGAAGCTCAACCAAAATCACACTACTAGGTGCTACTAGACATGAAAGGGGGAGGGGGGAAGGGGGGAGGGGGGGGGAGGAAGATGAAAATAACAACAACAACAAATCAAGTGTTGAACTACTAGCTGCTGCTGCTGCTACTACTTGGCTTATAGTGAAACGAAAAGCTGAAGTTTGAGAAAAACAAAAGCAACGACAGCAAGCAACATGGACAACAAGAAACAATGAGCAACAAATGGAGATGAAAGATGAGATGGAATGGTGTTCAGGGTTTTGGTTTGGGTGGAAGAGAGAAAGAGAGAGAGTTTATTATACATGGTTAATAGGACAAAGTACAAACACTGCTGGTAGTGGTAGTAGTAGCAGTAGGCAAGCGTGCAAGCAGACAAAGAGGCTCCAGTGCAATTGGGGGCGGAAGTAAAGGAAGCAAGGATGGAAAGAAGGGGAAAAGAAGGAAGGTTGTGTGTGGGTTTTAAAAAAATTCACGTAAGTTAAGAATCCAATAAGTTTGGATAAAAGAATTGTTGATCTGCATCAAGTAAAGGTGCATTCACACTTGGTGTTAAGGACTTTAATGTTGAATCTCATAACGTCATGTTAGTCATTTAGTACTTAAAACATACATACCATGAGAATTTCAAGTTATGTTAATATTTACCATTAAACTATCATCCCTTTAACAATTCGAGGTAAGTTAACATTCATTTAACATTAAGTTATCACATATTTAATATTACATGTCACCTAAGATGCCATCTAGGTTTTCAATTAACACTGGTTAACATCAAGTATGAATGCATCATAAGTATGTTCAGGCCATTACACTTATCAAGTTATGCTATGTCCCCCACAAGTTCATTATTAGCTTGGGCCGAAAAATAATGAAGAAACAGAAATTTTCACCCTTTGAAGAGTACAAATTAGGGTTTATATGGTTGTTGCACTTAGACATGAAGAAGAAAGAAACATTTACATGTTTCCCAGAAACAAAGTATTTTCATTTTTAAAAAAAAATTAATGTTGGAAGGTGTACAAGTTTTTCAAGACGGTTTTCTTTTGAGAGAGTGGGTGGAGGGGGTGTTGGATTTTGTTGTTTTCAGTTTGTTCTCACCAAGTTCTCACTTTGTGTTATAAGTTGACGATGAGTTCCTAACATGTTCCCCAATTTCTCATTCTATTCCCCAACATTCCTAATAGAATCTCCTTGTCCCATATGCTTTGCCCAATGTTGTCCTCTTGAAACCTATATAAGTGAGCCAATATCATATTTGAAATGATTCAATATTTTTAGTGAATGTTTCTAAATTGGGAAGTCTTCAAAGTTTATATTTGCTGATAATCCAATCGGAAGAGACTCATTGCAAAAAAAAACCCTAAACTAGGAAGGAGTTCCCAACTAATTTATATTTATCACACTACTGTAATACCTTCTCATGTTCAATATCAATTAAAAATGTGTTGAATTTATTAGGAATTACTTCTTTGAAATGTCAAAATTTGAGGAAATTACAAGGGAGGGAAAAATACAAGAATTGCTTCAAGCCAGTCCACCACTGAAAGTAGGTATCCAATAATTGGCAATATTTTTCTATCCTATAGTTTGGTGGAACATTATTTCTCCCCATTTTTTAAAAAAAAACATTGCGAAAGATCTCATTATGTTAGAGGGTCAGAGTCACAAGGACCTACCCATGAAACTGCCTATTAACAAAAAGGGAATCAAAATAGTTGAATATGGGTGAACTTTGGGTTTAAAAAAATAGGAAATGTGCAAAGAAGAAAGAAAGAGAGAGCCGACCCCCCCCCCCTCCCCGCCCATTTCTGAAAGATCAGTCCTGCGCAATCCTGGGAGCATCAGGTGAAGAACGGTTCTTTAGGGCCACTTTCGATGAGGGTCCAATGAAATAGAGCAATCCTATTGGATAAGGGCCATAAATTGGACCCACAGCCTTCAGATCAGGGTCCATCCAAGACCCAAAAGTGACAAATTGAGGCTATACCTATATGGCACCATTTTGGAGGGAAAATCAACTTGGTTTGAACCAACCCAAAAAAAAAAAAAAAAAGTTAAAAAATGAGAGCTCATGAATTTTAAGAACCAAGATGCAAGCTACGGTCCAACTCGATTCGATTTACTTCAAATGAGTCCAAATTGGTTCCTAAGAATTTGAACCCTGGACCCCATCTAAAGTAAGCCTAAGGGTTGCACTCACTTAGCTTCAAGCCACATAAATTTGTTTTTTCTCTTCTACCCCACTCCCTTGCTGTCAACTATTTATTTTCCCTACTAGGTATATTTTAGTTATCCACCTGAGTTTTTCAACTCTAAAACTCTTCTTGGCATCTAGTGGTTTTGCCGCTTAGTGGGTTATCTTTACATAACTATGTCGTGTGGGTGATTTTGGGTGTGTTATTATAATGATACTTCTTATTATTACTATTGTTATTGGCTTTTTGCCTGAATGGGAGAGACTCCAATGAATGATGTAGGTAGTTTTCATTTGGTCCCACACCTCAAGGAATGTTCACTAACTGTTGCAATGAACTGTGACAAGTTCATCATATTTTGGGAACTTCACGGAACATTTCTTATCTTGACCATTGTTGTGAGTTCCGACATTGTCTCAAGGGGAGAAGCCATCATGTGATGATGATCCACCCCTCCCTTGTGATTATTGTCGGATTTCACAACCAATTTGGGCATATTGTCGATTCAACTTTGTTGTTTTGTTTCATTTCTGTTTCAATTATAAAAGCCAAGTGCCATTGAATCACCTTTAGGTAAGTACATACAAAGTACTGATTTTGTGTCTTGCTTTTTTACTGCAATTTCTCACTTGACTTTTGTGGGTTTTTCCTTGGCTAGTCAACAATACCTGAGTGATTTCAGGAAGCCTGTTGTTGTTGTTGGCAGTTGTTGTTGGCCATATGGCCCCAGTAACACCATGTCTTTCTGCCAACCACTGAGCCAATAGGCCACATATTTGATGTGGTTGTTGTAGGGAGGAGGAGGAAGAAGAAGAAGCAGAAAGTGGGCATTTTAAAGTTCATCTATACCCTTCTACATCCTTGCAAGCTAAGTTAGCCTGATTCCAACTAATGTAATTTTAGTTTTGTATAAGTAGTTCAGGCATTAACACATATTTCAGCTCATATATCTTCCACTCACAAATTAGCACATAAAATTAGAATCTAAGCCACTGGAAGAAAAGAAAAAAGACACTTCATTTGAAAAGTGTATAATAGATTTATCCACAGTGTACCGCATGATAGGGAGTTCTGGTCATGTCTTTGGTCTGTTCCTAGGAATATAAATAAGGCTATGGCTTCCATTTTGACATTTCCCCTTTCTAACCATTGCTAGGAAAATCTAATTACCTAACTTCTCTCAAGCATTTGAGGACCATGTACCCACAAGATTATTGTTGAATGTTGCATTGCAATGTCATCATCAATCCCAATGCCTTGAGCTATCAGCTTTATGATAGCTTTGATTAAACAAAAAATATTGCAATGCTTTGAGGCTAATGAACTGGTGAAAAGCTCTGCAAAAAGATTGAAAAGTATGGATTTAACATTAAACAAGGAAAGATTAGTACTTCTCCCAAATCAAAGGACCACACAAGTTGGTGAAGACAGCAACTTGTGGCCCACCCAAAAGCTTTTGGCTTGAGTTATCAACTTTACAATAGCTTGATTAAATAATACAATTGTGATCCTTTGAGGCTAATGAACTAGTGAAAGTGCTGCAAAAAGATTGAAAAGTAAGGATTAAACATTAAACACGGGAAGATTAGTACTCCTTCCAAACCAGAGGACAAAAGTTGTTGGTCTACCCAAAGCTGTTGCCTCGTTAAAACACCTGCACTTCACCTCAATGAACCCAGTTGCCACAAGTTACAACTCCTCAAAATATGGGCTACTGATTGTTGCATGTTGAAGGTTTAATAATAATGCTCTGTCAACAAAGTTTACAATACGCAACATGGGTAACATTAGTAGGGTGAAGGCAAAGAAAATTTCCAATTCTTTGTATAATATGGGAACACAAAATACAAAATTGCCTGAAGTATCATTACAAAGTTATAGCACTGGGTGCAAATGGAAAAATATTCTTACAAAGAAAGAAGGACAAGGGTTCATCAATTTCAGAATTATGAAATGTGGGTAGAAATGACAACCTAAAGTGACTGCCATGTAGTAACAGTCTCAAGAAGCTCTCTAACGCAATATTCACATAGTGGCCACCAAAGAGCACATTATGTATAAACAACAAAACCATAGGGTAGACCGATCAGTGACTGAACACTTCAGCACTCAGGGCAGACCTGGGGAGGGCTCTGTTGTTTCTGGTATCCAAACAAAACTTGAATCCCTCCTCTTAGCGTATCCCACATGCTCACAATCATCCAAAACAGATTTGAAATGAGAAAGTTACAACCCCCAAAGTAAAGGGGGTCAAGAACTAAAAAACACAAACCATCAAACACTACAAAGCTGATTCCCAAACACCCAAAAAATTCCTTGTTTGTTGCTCTGTTGTTATTAGAGTTCCAAGATGATTTGTAAACCTTCAGGTGGCACTCCTATAGCATTTTAAATTGTTTAAAATGAATGAAACATAAGAAAGTTATGAGATTTGAAAGTAATAGAGGTCCAAAGAGAAGAAAAAAGAAAAAAACACATGTTGTAAGTTGGAAAGCGTATTTTTCTTCTTGTTTTTTCTCATTACTCCTTTTCCTTTGCACTTCGAAGATGATTTCTAGTGCTTGAGGTAGCGCTCCCACAACATTTTAAATCATTCAAAATGAACCACATATAATAAAATATAAATAAGTGTTCGATCAGAGGCAGCTAATGAGTGATGGGTTGGTCTACCCTAGTTCAATTTACCTGGTTCATGAGCTTTAGTATAAGAGCCACTAGGGCAGCTTCACACTATGTCTCAGGGCCCATGTCCCAAAGAAGGCAAAGCCCCATGGAAATCATACCGTTGACATATCACAAACAATATTATTCTTGGGAGTTGGTGTACCATAGTGTAAAGTCCCAAGCCCAAGACGCAAGTCCTATGAGGATGTCAAAGTCTGTCAGTGTGTGCTCTATATGATGAAAATAATAATAACAATAATAAAGTCGTGACTACTCTTTTGATGAATGGACTAGATCAAATCATTTTTTAAAATTATTCTAATAAAAAACTTAATGGGGACTTGTCTTTGGGGTTGGGTTTCCATTTTTGCTGAACCCAACTCCTTGCTAAGTACCAACCCACGGAATCAAAAAGTGTGGTCCTGTAACACTCCTCATGGTTGGGACTCTTATGTTGGGCCCTGGTGTAAAAGACTTGATCCTGATTTGGAGCCTTAGGCCAACCAGATTACAGGATTGAATGAGGACTTATAAATCAGGCCCTAATGTGAAATACCCTTAGTTGTAACAAGGCAAAGGCAAGCTGTGGTGGAAAAAACCTTGTCTTGTAACAAAGTTAACAGGAGTCTTTTCAACATATTTTTGTTAAAAGAAAAAAAGAGATAAATTTACTACAACTTTCATCTTGTATCAAGTGAATGGACAGAGTGTGATTCTTAACTGGCATTATTGTTGCTGGTGGGATGCTTGAGAGTACCTTGCACAAGCTCTATAACAATAAAACAACAAGGCGTATAAGAGAACTTGTTGTAGGTGTAAGAGGCTACTTGTAGGTGTAAGGTGCTTCCCACTCCTACCACCTTGTGATCTTTGCACACTTAGGCCAATCATAATATTTTGGCTCATGCTTTATACTGGGTAAGGCGGGCCTTGGGTGAGGGAAGTTCCCAAAATGCATGGCTGAACTCAGACCAAGGTGATTGTTGTAATGTGATGGGTAAGGCCCTGCAGTCGGGGACATTCCAGAAATGTGGGGACGGATTTGGCTGTCGCCTCAGTCTTGAGTCAGGCCCTACATCGTGGAATGTCCCTTGCCTGTACCTCGTTGGCCACATCATAAGATTTAGAAGTTTATTCAACATGAAATACTACTATTACAACCCAACCATCCATCTTAATAAAACATCAAACCTATGAATGTAAAAACATTATACAATTTTTTTTTGAATTTTTAAAAACTGGGTCCACTAGAAAATACAAATCTTCCCTCTTTACACATTTGGAAATTGGCATAATCTTAAACCCATAGAACAAAACAGAAATATCCTGAAAATCAGAAAAGCCAAAAGAAAAAAACATATTATAATAATTGCAGACCCAACCACCCAGGCCCTGTGTTTCTCCGGGCGTCAGGACGAGGACAGTAGGTAGTAATTAACCAGTTGGTAAGAGAGTGGTAGGTGCAGGACGACCTTGACGTTGAACGGCTGCGTAGTTCGGTTTGTATCCGTATTTCGGATTCGCGTATTTACGGAATGTGCGTTGGTGTTCTGTATTTTTGTTTTTATTCTCCCGTTAACTTTCGGGATGCTCTTTTGGCGCTGCCGATTCCAAGTGCGAAGATCGTCTGGAGACAGGACGGTATGCACAGGAAGGAAAGAAAGAGAGAGAGAAAGTGCAAGAGGTAGAGGGAAGGAAGAAGAACGGAAGACAAGTGCAGAAGCAATTGATAGTGCTTCTGCAGCAGCAGCAGCGATTTTAAAGAAATCTCCGTGGACCTCTTCAAAGAACAGCACCGCAGTCGCAGTTGGTGCTCCCCCGCGGCCCTCCCTATTTGTACGCCTTCCAATTACAACTGCCCTTCTTTCACTGCTAATGCAGCTAGGTAGCTAGCTATGTATCTATCTATAGCTGATGCGTTATGTTTACGCCGTGCCGCAAGTAATTAAAGAGCTTCTCATCCGGCTGCTGCAGGCATGCTCAACTCGGTCATCAAACTGGGGTCTCAAATGTTAGTTAGTGGGATGATGTATGGATAACTTAGATAACTTAGAGCAGCCCTTTTTCCTTGCTGACTCTATATATATATATCTCCACTAGAATTAAGTGCTTTTTCAGATTTTCAATAGCCATAAGTTTGGAAAAAAAATTAATTAATAAAAGCCAGATTTGTATACATTGTTACAGTATGCAACCAAAAAAATATGGAAGGGTGCTTAAAGAATTTTACTTTCATATTTAGCCTGTACCCAAATTTGGCTAAATCCTTGAATGGATCATCGCCACCTTGGCTACAAAACCAAATTGACCCACACAAAAAACAACACTAACTTAGAAGCAGGAATCAACAACTAAACACAAGAGGATCATCAAAGGATCTCTCTGGAGTCTGTATCTGTCTCTCCCACTACATTACATAAGGCCGAGCTTATGTTTCTTCATTAAACGCAGTTGTTGATGTTGTTGCAGAAGATCACAAGTACCTTAAAATTCGCTGCTTCCTCTTCCTACCCTCCTCTCTCTCTCTTAATTATAAAAACTACTCATTAAGTAAGTACTTATGAATCAAGTTAAGGTTCTTCCACCATGATCTTCACATTTAATTAGCACTAAGTTGGCCGCTTATCAGGTTTTTGTTTTTCTTTGGGGGGTGGGGGAGCCAGCGGGGATTTTTTTTCCCAATTTTGCGAGGCAGGCGAACCGGTGATCATCCACAAGAGGACTTAGCCAAATTTGGCTAGAGGTCAGAGAGAAAAGCAGATTTTTTTTTTGCAAACGTCGGCATATACTGGCGACATACAAGAACAAATGGTCTAAATATGGCAAGTTCAACTTTTTTGCCCTCGAAATATGGGTACTTTGAGCCTTTTTCCCCAAAAAATCCTTTGAACAGGTTGCTGCCCCTTTTTTTTGTCAGCAAGTTTTCCAAAGAAACCCTTGGTAGCCACACTGGTGATCATCACAAGAGGAATTAGACAAATTTGGCCACAGATCAGAGATGAAATTAGGAAACTTAAGAATCCTGCTATATTTTTGCTACTTTTTCGAACCTATTGCCTAAATATGGTGATTTCAGAAAAACATTCCTCCAAATCTGAAGGCTTTGGTGCATTTATATAAAACAAAAATCTTTTGTATGAGTTGCACTTGATTTTTCTTTGTTGCCAAGTGGTGAAAATTAGTCTCCCTAAGAAATTATGCCCCTGATCTTTGTATTTAATTATCACTAAAGGCCCCATGCTGTTGGGCTCAAAAATATCAAACACTTACAAACCACCTGTAAGGTCTCCCATCCTAACACTATAGTGGTTGAATTGGGCTTAACTTCAAAGTGCTTCAGGAACCTTGCTACAATAATTTGAATTTGTGAAACAATAACCATGCACACCATTCATCCAGGGCTTTTCAACTGTACTAAAACAGAGAAGTGAGAGGCGCCACAGTTTGGCAGGATCCCAGTGTGCACTGCAATTAGATCCAAACAAACAAACACCTATCATAAATTCTTAACATAGACATAAACACTAGTTTTTGTTCATGTATATGAATTGATGCAAACTTATTGCAATTAAAATTATTTATATCTCTGTTTTCTCAGTGCGTTTCATCTTCCTCCTGGATAGTCGAGTTGAATAGTCAAGTTGAATTTGTAGTTGTGGTCTTCAAAAAGAGTATGTTATTGTTGCTATAGTTAGAAACTTTTGCGTAATATTTTTTCAGTTTGAGAATTGCAATTGTAATTGCAAAATTTTAATACACCTTGCAACGGGCATGTCAACGGCATTGTGGCAGGCTGTATCATAGGCTTTACCAAAACCCTACCCCAACACCACCCCTTACCACTGAATTGTGTAGTGCACAATGTTGAACTTGTCATTTATACTCTAGGCAAGTGATTGCACACTCAAGAAGAATCACCATCCTCACATACCATCCTTCTCATTTTTGTTGTTCTTCATATCACCATTGCAACACAAGATGCAAAAACTAAAAGAATGAGTGAGGGGAATTTTTTTGTGGAGAAACAATTATATGGGAAAGTGTTTCACATCTCCAAGGAGCTAATTATTAGAAGTGGGCACCAAAAGCAAGCTTTTAGGGAATGCATAGCTTTACATTATAACAACAATTTCAAACTTCTTGGTTTTGAAGAGCACCTAACTAGAAGCTTGCAAACAAAATGGGGTTTGATAAAAACACAATTTTTAAATTTTGTGATAATTATTGTGTGGTTCTTGCATTGAATGAGAATGATCTTTGTAATGAAAATATTATTTAGAAAGCTTTGAAATTGTACAAGTTGAAGCACCCAAGTTTTTTATCTTTTGTGTTCATTCATTGTTAGTTGATCCTAAGAGATACACCTCAATGGGCAAAAACAATTGAAGATAGACAAAAAAAATTATGCCCATGAAAAGGGCCAAGCCTTTGCCTATATAGATGTGGAATGTGATAGTGAATTATTATTTTAATTAGAAAGAATCAACAATAGCACCTTTAGAATTTGTGGGCGCTTTTGTCTTCTCGTGACTTTCAACAATGGACACAATTTAAATATGTTTATGATTTTTCAAAAGTTTCAATTATGGACAAAATTTGAAGTTGCTTATGATTTTTTTGTGAGCTTTGGTGAAGACTAGCAGAAAAAGATGCTTATGATTCTTATGAGTTTCAATGATAGCTAAAACCTAAGGGTGCTTGTGATTTCTTGTGAGCTTTGGTGATGGTCAAAAGAAGAGGGTGCTTGTATTTGTGTGAGCTTCAATGATGGCTAGTTTTGAGAGTGCTTGTGTCTTTTTGTGAGCTTTACAATGGCAAACTCGAAATGCATGAAATATTTTTAACAATTACATGGGTGTGGTTACAAAGCATGTTGTCGCATGGTTGCTAATGACAGTATTGCTCAAATGACACATTTTGTAGAAAGGTTTGACAAAGGGCTTCGAATACTAAAGTTGTGATGTGTGTTTAAAAGGCAATTCGTGGAGATGCCTTTAAAACACATTCACCCACACCCCTAATTTTGGTTTTTACCAATGTTTATTACATCCAACATCGAGTGTTTATTATTTTCCAAGTCCCACACATGAATATTAAAATTTTGGACAATTTAAGATGAGAGACTATTTTTTAAAAATTCAACTTGTGTTTTTTTTTCTTAGCTAAATGTAGTCAAATTTTCAGATTTGAAAATGGTTGATTACATTTACTCTTGAAACAAAAGAAAAAAATTGGAATCATTTTGGCTTAAAATAAAAGTTTGGTACAAGGATAAAGCCATACTGATATTTTGGTCATCATTCATTTTGCCAATTGTAACCCTATGAACATGTTGATTGAATTCATTCTTTTGTGTTATAGGTTGTCAACTAGCCAATTGACTCACTAACCACCTTAAATGGAACCAATATAACACACATATGAACTTATCTTCAATGCTACATTTCTCACCAAATTTTTAGACCCATAACTAGCCCTTACACATTCATATTGCCAATAAGATTTGAAGGAATAACTATTGGTTTGAATTTTTTTTGTCTAGTTGCCAAGGCAATGGTATCATATGATCAACTAAGCTGAACCAACACCCACATTGATATTTTTACCATTTTTGATTGACGCCTCGTAGTGGCCATATTAGATTTAAGAAAATTTATATTTGAACACAAAGACCTTAATCTATTCTAAAAGCATGGGATATTAATAATTTCTAAAATAAATTTGTGAACATACTAAGTTTCATAAATGTTAAATTTTGACTTTTTATTACTATTTAGTTTAAGAATGGGATATTTATAATGTTAGAAGCAAGTTCAAAAGTTTTTGAGATTTTTACAATGTTACCAATGTGGGTGTTGGTTCACCCAAGGTTCAACTCAATCATTGTCCTCTATTTTGTATTATAACTTATTCAACAATTGTAATTTATATCAGATGTTGTATGCGGCTTTGGAGTCTATGGCTTTGGAATCTAAACACTTTTATTCATGGTGAAAAAATATCCTCAATGCATGTTATATTAGCCTCCATTACCCTCAAGTTTGATTGAATTAGCCACATCAATTTTAGTAAAAATTGATTTTTACCTCACAAATTTCAACTTCTATTCTTGCATTGTCACCACTTGAACTACAAAATGAATTCTTCAAATAACATTTTTAACACATCCAAAGTCTTCAACTATATTCAAATTTCTACCAAATCTTGAACTATATCCCTAGATTGGCTAATGTGCTTGCTGGCCTTGGAGTAGACAAATTATCTACGATGCAATACAATACAAAAAACCTTACTTCCGAGTAGGCCAATAGTTATGATTAATTTAACCGATCAAAAAGTGGTCAAATTATTTTTACTAAGCTTTGTGGAGACAACTCTATAATGCTAAAACTCACACATCTAAAATTCCTTTCTATGATTCATGGTGATCCCACTTGTGGAAATGAAGAAAGTGGGGTGGGGGGGGGAATGTGAAGAAAGAAGAAATGGAAGGAAAGTGATGAAGAAACCAAAAAAAACAAACCCTTAACCAGTAGGGGAAAAAAAGTTACATAGAATATCAAGTTAAAAATAAAAAAGTTTACATAAATAATTAGTTATTTTTTTGGCTTTGTTATAATATGTTGGTACTTCAATAAAGCCTATTTTCAAGTCACATTACACTTGACACCCGGCACCCACACATAAATGATTTCTGAATTTCCACAGGACAGTCTTTGGATGTGTTATGAAGGCTCTCAACAATTCCAGGGTCATAGTCCCTCACTATAGTGTAAAGGGGGGCTTATTTTCATGCTATGTATTTAAATATCTTACTAGTGCAGGTGGACGGACGTTCTCTTACAAGATTGTCTATTTTTCTACAATCTGAACAAAGGAGCGTGCATGGATTGAAGAAGAAGAAGAAAAAAAAAGAAGTCCTTGAAGAAGAAGTTCATGATGCAATCTATGATGAATGGGTTCAGTGTTGGTGTTGTTGTTGCTTTTTTGTGGGATTCCCTTTGTCTTCTTTCTTCTTAATTTTTGGGGTGTGCACGCACTTGGAAGTTTGTCTTTGTGCAGAGTTGCTGTTGAAGTGATGAACAAATCATTGAGTCATATCTCTGGCACCCCAGATTCTCTACCTAGATGGCTTTCTGTTTTTTTGTGATTTGGGTTTTCTGATCAAGTAGCCAGAGAGGCCTCCTCTTGTGTTAAATAGGGGGTGTACAACAGCCATTCGAATGATGCCAAGGAAAGGGATCCGAAGATTCCAGAGGGGGGAGGGAGCCAACTCTGCACTCCTTGCACCAGCCATGTTGCCAATTGAGCAAAACCCTGAAACCAAAAAGAAAGGAAGAAGGGCTGTGGTGGTGGGTTATATATGTATGTCTGTTGTTTGTACCCTTGATAGGCTACTTATTTTCATCTTTATTCATTAGCTAGGGCTGTCTCCCAAGTTCAACTTTTCATTTTTGGCAATGAGTCATTCTGATTGGCCTGCCACACAAAAAAAATGAAACTTTGGAGGCTCCCCAAAACAGAGTTCTATTTGGAAGAAGGAGTACCTCCCCTTTTAGCCCACCTACAGAGCTGAAAAGAGGACAACCTTGGGCAAAGCATACGGGATAAAACTGATGTGTCATTGGGAACATTTGGAGGAACACGTTGGGAACTTTCTGAGAACATAAGGCGTTTCCCCTCCCCCACGACCCATGCTTCCCAAAAGAAAAAAACTTGGGCCTATTGGGCGCATGCTGTATAACACCATTGGCTGAGCAGAATTTCTATTTCTACATTTTTATGTCACCATTTTCAACCTAGGCTAATGGCAGGGACATACAATTTAGGGCTTACACTAGCCCATGGTGGGGGTACTTATTCTGTTTCATATTAATTAGTTGGAGGGGCGTCACAAGTCCAATTTTTTTTTTGAAATGAGCCAATCTGGTTGGCCCATCACAAAAAAGAATAAGTTCAAACTATGGAGGCTCCCCAAAATAGAAGATTCTATGGAAAGATGAAGTACCTACTCCTTTGGCCCACCTATATAGGTGAGAAGTGGAGGACTTTGGGCAAAACATATGGGATTGAAGCGAGGTGCTATTGGGAACACCCTTTGGGGAACACATTGTGAACATTGTAACCCTAATGGGAACCCATAGGGAACTTGAAGGGAACAAAGAAAAAAATCCTTCTGCCCCCTCCCTCCAACCCCCACCCAAAACTTAAAAGAAAAAAATCAAGGCACTTTGAGTGCATGCTGAGCCTTGCCATTGGCTGCATGAAATTTTTATTTCCAAAACTGTTCATCACCATTTTTGGCCTGGACTAATAACCCCATTATAAACTGGGGGTACTTATTTATTGTCTGTTGTTAGTACTCTCGTTAGCTACTACTCTTGTTAGGGTTTTTGACAAATGTTTTTGGCCCACAAGACCCAACCCACCCACCAACCGATAGTTGGGAAACTGCCCTAGCTTAGCTCTTAGGGTTTTTGGGCAGATGTTTTTCTGCCCTGGGAGACCCGACCCACCAACCAACTGGCATAATTGGGAAACTCTTCTAGTCAGCTACTAGGGTTTTTCAGGATATGTTTGGGCCCAAAAGGACCTGACACCTGACCCACCAACCAACTGGCAAAGTTGGGAAAACTCTTCTAGTTAGCAACTAGGATGTCTCAGTATATGTTTTGGCCCAAAAGGACATGACCAACCAACAAACTGGCAAAGTTGGGAAACTCCTTTAGTTAGCCACTAGGAGTTTTTGAGCAAATGTTTGGCCCACATGACCATCCTCCCAACTAACCAACTGGCAAAGTTGGGAAACTCCTATATTTAGCTACTTGGTAACAGCAAAAGGTTCGGTCTGCACAATGAACTAGGTACCTGGCAAATATGGGAAACTCCAAGGAAATATTATTATTATGTCATTCATGCTCAACTGACTGTGGGAACAATGTTGTTACAAAAAGGCAATCGAGTTTCTTCTTTTGTATAACTACTGAACAGTCACCACTCGCTCTTTTCACGAAATTTCAAAGGCATGGCAGCCTGAAGCATGGCCTCATTTGAGTTGTATAACCCAAAATTGTGTTGATTTAAGTTATGAGTGGGGACAGGAGGGGGGATAGTTCATATCAAATGGATGAGAAGTCTATGAGTCATGGCACAACTTTCTAAGTTCTTTGGTGAATACAAAAGGTGAAGATTAATTAATTATTTTTTTAGAATTGGAAAGAAGGAACTTACTTTTTCAGCAAGTTTTGGAAACCTTTTTATTGAAATCCGGAAGAATAAAACAAGAAAAGATGTTACTCCTCCTTTCCAAGACAAAAAAGTTGTCATGATACTCTTTCAAACTATTCAGCCGCCATCAAAAGTAGAGAGCCATGTCCTATAGAGAGGGTGAAGAAAGATGATGACACACACTCCCACACCCTTTTTTGTCTTCTGACTTTGGATCATTCTCTTCTTCTCAACAGGGGATGAAACGAAGGGGGTGTGCACAGTGGAACAAACTTGCATCTATAGTATTTTGCAAGCATCTCATGGCACATTCCACACAATAAGGATGGTCGGGGACAAACAACATTACATTTTATCACGAGTGTCCAAAGTTTATTATGAGAGCTCCTTTTGGGCACATGTCACACAACAAGGTTAGGTTGGGGGGGGGACAAACAACCCTATATTTTATAACAAAAGCCCTCTTGAGTGGCATGGCATACAACAAAGGTGTGTGGGTGAGGGACAAACACCCTTTTTTTTTTCTTATGAGAGCCTTCCTCTAGACATATGCCACACAACACTTGTGCATACCGAGTCATCAATCATGCTTCATTAGTTGGTCGGCAGATCATCACCCTCACTCATCTACCAATCCTCTCTTTTATTATTCCTTCCACAAACAAGGCCAAACCCCATGTTCTTCTTGCAAACAATATATAATTATGTGTATTTTTAGATTTGGTATCCCCGCCCCCAAAAGAAAAACCCCAACAATCAATTGGATTGGGTCCCCCACTAGTCATGTCACCAGTAGTTCAGACACAAAGTTTTTCTTTTCAACATCAGTCATCATTCACTTCTATCCAAATCCTATCGCACCCAACCAATATCTAAGCCTACTCTCCCCACTCACAATTAACTATTTCATTGCAAAACCAAGTAGGTCATCAAACTTAGCAGGGGGCAAATTTGTTTTTCTACTATTGTACAACAAGTGTGTATAGTGCATACAAGCACTATACCTGTATTGTATGCCGTCTTTCCTTTCCAGCTGTTACCTTTCTTGGCCATCCCCAAAACTCCTTTTGCAACCCCTCTCTCCAAAACCTCATATTCATAAACAACACAATTGAGGCATTATGTTGGTCAGCTGGTTGAGACTGTGGTTGGGGGTTCGGAAATCGAATCCCACTCGAATGTACATCTTTTAACTTATCTCCCCAGGCTTATTTATTAATTGCAGCCATGATCTCCACGATACGATCAGACGAGCACACATGCATGGACCTGACCTTCTGACTAGGTCACTAGATTATTCATGAGTTTTCAACAATGGGTTTTGTTGACTCCATTGGGAAAGTCCTTTTTTGGTTTTATAAATAAATAAAAATAACACGTGAAGAATTGACTTCAAGGGAAACTTTTTTTAAAGGATACACTAGGATTGAAAACCCACATGACCCAATACAATGAATGAACCATCCACTCTTCATGACAACTTTTCAGGCCAAATTCGTCAAAGTGTAGGATGTGGGTTTTCCTAAAATGAGGGTCCAATTTGCCTGAAGTGATATTAGGGTTAGGTATTAGGTGAAATATGAAGAGTATTATGATTAGGGTTTAGGGTGTTGATGCAAACGGCAATGATGCACTACCACCAATGAGGGGATTTTTTTTCCCCCAAATTTTAAAATGTAGCTACATTGATAATCATGAGGAACTGAATTTTTTTAATCATGTTGTATTTCAATGACCTGCTCGAAAATATTGTCTAAATACAACAATTTCAGGGGATAAAATCCTTCCTTGAAATTTTTCAACTTTGGCATATTCACTTCACAAAATTCCTTATATGAATCCCATTGGATTTTTTTTCGGTCACCATGTGGTAAAAATTTGCCCCCAAAAAAACGCCAAGCACCATATGTGGGCATTAGGTGTTAGTACTTTTCCCCTGGGATGCACATTGTCAAAATGAAGGTGTATTAGGGTTAGGGTTTGGAGTGTTGAGACAAATGACAATGATGTTTGATCACATGTGGGCATTTTGGATGTTGGGCTTTTTTTCTCAATTGCATAGAGGATTACAATGGATTTGTGTATTTGGCTTTTTCATCAAAATTTTGTGCCCCCTCCTTTCAAATTTAGAAGATTTTGTTTTGCATTTTGAGATTCATTGCTTGATTTTTAGGTTCGAGGTTTAAGGTGATTGAAAGGATTTTTAGGGTTACAAGCTTTATTGCCTAGATTTTAAGTTTAAGGGGGCTTGAAAAGATGTTTCATGTTGTTATTGATGTTGTTGTTGCGTACCAACAAACAATGTTAATGTATCTCTTTCATTTCATCACTTGGGCGCAAATCCTTCCTTCCTTATTGGGAATTATAAATCCTTTGGTGATCCAATTATAATCATTGAAGCAACAATGGATTTCATGACCAATTCGCTTCACAAAAAGTTTTTATTTACATAGCTTTGTTGTATGTTAGAATAAAGAAGGTCTATTCACCACCATAAATATGATGAGAATGAGATGTATGCAACTAGAATGTGCCAATTTGTGAGAACATATTGTTATAATTTAATGAAAACTACGGTAAAAAATTGCCTATATTGTTTGCTTCCACATATGATTGGATGAATTTGTCTTAAGAAATTGGTTGTCAATTTAAATTATTAGTTTGGATATATTACAATCAACCTCCAAACATGTGTCTAGGGAAATGTCTAAATGAAGTAGACATTTTTGAACATGAATGAAAAGTTACGATGATTGTGTCACCTTGTGTCCAAGGGATTCATGATGTTTGAAAACTATTCACGCCAAAATGGCAAAGTAGTGGATGACTTGAAAGAGATTGCTAGGATATACCAATTTCTAAGAATGTTGTAATCATCAAATAATTGGAGTTTCATCTTCTTGATTCATATTTGTGTTCACTATTGGGAGCCTTTCTTAAACATTCAATATTTCAATTTGAAAATTTAGGTGGAAGATGAAGGTTAAAACTTTTTCTTTTTTTAATGAATTTTTTTATATATGTCCTACTATGATCAAAACATCCTAGCTTTGACAAATCAAAAATTATATCAAAAGTCAAAATCATAAAGTGAACAATTTTTCAAGGGTTGTGAAACATGGTTATTAGGTTTCCAATGAAAATAAAATCAAATTTCTTTTAGCACGATAGAAAATTCATTTTTTAATATTTCATTTAATGTGTTTGTTATGCAATAGTGATGGGATTACATTCAAGTGTAAACAAATTAATAGGTGCCACACCCATTAGTGAGTGTTTTTTTGGAATATTTTGGAAAGAAAATCATTAAAAATTTATTGTGATTTTTAAAAATGGTACATTATACAATTATGTGAATATACATCTAGAAAACCTCCTCCAAACATGTCACATTAAAAAAGTTCCTCAACAATAAAAATCCTTGTACAATGTTGAAAAACATGTGTTAAAATGTTTAATGAGTGCTTTAAAGTAGTATATCATCATTATATTCATTCTAATTCATACAACATGCTTTCATACTGTATTAATAACATATTTGTGTAAAACAAGTAACCACTTTCCACATTCAAATTAATTTTCAACCCAAATTATGAAACACAAACCATTTGTTACACTTTAAAAGACTCATATTAACTTGTTTATACCCATTGATCTCTTTGAAGACAATGTCATAAAAATGGTATCACTAAGAAGTTTGATCACATCAACATTTTGAAGTTCTATTGTTGTTGTCACCAAACCTGGCAATAATATGTTTTCTTTTTTTAATACAATTGGGAGTCATCGTTGGTCTCAAAATGTAGACAATGGTTGCATCTAAACTCAAATCCTATTGCATTTGCATATGGTCGGTAAGTTAAAATCCATGTTGATTGTGATTTTTTATGTAACTTCCTTATTGGTCATGTTGATGTAGAAAAATGGTATTGATGATATTAATGGGTTGTCATAGTGTTAAATTGTATATCTAGAATTTTGGGTAAACACAAAAACTTCAATGCAATTTTAAAGAGGCAACAAAGGCCCATTATGTATTTCCAAGATCCTTCACACCCAAATCATGCAAATATATTGCTAACAACCCAAAACTAATATACTTGTATTTGAATATTATTAGTTTCTACCATCGGTGTCAACTTATAATTGGTAAAAAACAAATTTGTACAAATTTTCAATACTTATTTATCAAAAGAACACAAAGTTGTAAGCTAGTTTTCATAGTTTCTGAGGCTACATGCACATTTTGATTGATTTGTTGAAATATCATAAATTATAATGCAACTCCAATAGTTTAGAAAAATGAATGACCTACTAATGTGATTGGGTAGTCAATGTGGAACCTTATTGTTTTGATTAATAAAATGGCTAACTATTTGACTAATAGACAATGGACCATTTGATTTGGTCAAATTTATATGTAAATTTAAATCATTTTTTGAATTATTATTCTTAAAATTAATGGGTAGGTAAGTAGGTGTTAGCCCAAAATTTTGATTGTAACATGTTTGTTTGTCACACCAATGCAATGAACCAAATTTGGTAGAATGTTGAACTGATACAATATTTTAACCGATAGTGGTGATGAACAAAACCAATAATGATATAACCATGTGGGTAGTTCTAGTTTAAATTTGAAATTTGAATATAAATAGTTGTTTATATCGGCTAGTTACTATTGGAAAATATTTAGTATAAGATGATAACATTCAAACCCTTTCATATGGGGATTGATTTTGGCTTTCCTATTCTCTTTTTCAAACTTGTAATGGAGAATAAAACATTTTATGTTAGGTTCATAGTCATATCTTGACATAATCATAGTAAATAGAATATATTGGTTATTATTATAAACTTTATGATGTTTATGTTATTTTTAAAGGAAATCTAATTTATTTTTTATATTAAATAACTTGTTGATCAAGAAGATTTAAGGAATTACTATTTGTATGTCTTAAATATGTTGAAAATAGTTATAAAAAGCCTTAGAATGCAACCGAAAATGCTTGTCCCACAACAACCTAGGCCCGAGATAGTACTACCACAAGAACAACCAAGTTCCCAATATGAGGGAATTCAACATGTTGATGTTCGCAACATTGAATCCCAATAGTGAGTGACAACAAAGATATCCCTTTAATAGATACTAATAGAGTAGGAAGAGTGGAAAGGAACCAAGTACTTTCAACTAGTCATTTTTTGACACCCCATCATTTGTCCTAGTAGTCAAAGTTGAACGCACAATTGGGTGGAAATCAAATTGCACCTATTTGTAATACGAATTAAATAACATTCTAGGCTAGAGGTGGCAAACTACAACTCCTAGAAATTAGATTCCTATGGTTACTATACCATCACAATCAACACTTGTTGCTAGATATTATGAACCAATTTTTACTTTGAATCCAACCACAAAAGATTCGTAGTTGGAATGTAACCAACTTTTAAACCAGTTGGAAATGCTACATAATTTGGAATGAAAACCTTCACATTAATCTAATTTTCAACCACATGTAGAATTGGTAAAAATAATCACAATACCTATTGATGTTTGACAACACAACCATTGACCCATCATGTATGGCCAGTTGTACCGTTTATGGGAATAATTGAATGACCACTGGTTCAATGAAGCACACTGGCTATGAATGTACATCCCAATGTTGAAATTGCAACATGTGCATATTGTCAACAAGTTGGTCATGAGTTCAAAAATTGTCCCTTTGTGGATTATAAACTTAAACAACTAATGAGAAAAAGAGATAATGACAATTTTATGTTGAAAGTAGAATTTTATTGAAACTTGTTACTAGTTTTTTTATTACCAAAATCAATTATTGAATTTTCCATATCGAAATCGATTCCCCATATTTAACTTACCAAAAGATGTTACGATTTTTATTTTTGCAAAGCTAGCGCATGGAAGTAGTCATCTAAAACTTGTAAAATATCGTCCCAAGCAAGTGCAGTGCCTTTACTTTCTGGGGCAAAAAATTTGTGCCTTCTTTTAGTTTCCATTTTTGCATATCTTGTAATAAACCAAAATGCCAAGAAACAAACAACGTAAAACAAAATTGACTAGTAATATGTTGTTTGTTGATAAAGTTGAGCCAAAGAGCAAACTTAAGTTAATATCAATAAATGGTGAATACAACCGCAAGAGCTAAATTATGGTATAACTGCCCACAGATTGCGCATTTATATGATAAATTTATATAATAAGTATTGAAAAATGATAGAGCTGAATAAAGGGTGTTGTTAAATGGAAAATATCTTACCTAAAATTTGAAAACAAAGAAATCCAGAAAAATAGTAAATCAATTCTCAAGCACAAACTATTAAATACAATATATCAAAAATAGATTTCATCTTTTAACACTGAGGTCAAGGTCCTGAAAATGAGAGGATATAACCATATTATAGTCATAAAATATTTATCCAGAAGAAATAATACTTATCTAAATAATGAGAAAAGCTAAAACTAGTTTATTTACCAAATTAAACTAAGTAATTTTAGGAAATATTTTTTGGGGGTCAAACTAACTATCTATTCCACCATTTTTTAGTATCCTTCTAGAAAGTAATTAACGTTTTGTACCTTTGAGGACTATATAGGGGAGTGTTTTGGAGTAAATTAACTCTTTTTGTCATACTTTTGTACCTAGAAGTTCTATTAGTTTTTTAAAAAATTATATGTTACAAATATTTTGTCTTTTGCATGCAAGGTTTTCTTATTTGTATTTGTTTCAAATTTAGTTTTGTAGAAAGTTTATGAGTCCATCCTATTAAGTTTTGACAAGCCTTTTGTGTTTCAACTTTTTGTTTATCCAAAGAGGGTAAAAAAAAAAATCTTTTGCTCCCCTATTTTATTCCTTTCAAAACTTGGTAGTTCACTAGGTGGCCTTAACATTTGGTGACGACCATACACGGATTTTAAATCCATAATTTATGGTCCATTATTGTTCTTTTTTGGACAAATATTAGTTAAAGTTATTTGACTTTACCAAATAATTGTAAATTTATTATTATTATTTGGAAAACAGAAATAAAAACCAAAATAACAAGTAGTTTACAACTTTTTATAGTCATTTACATTATGCCAACAATATTGACAAGAAGTATGGGAAAAAAAAATCATAGTAGTGACATACGAAATACGAGTATTTTTTGAAGGTGTTCAAAAAGAAGTATTTTCAAGTATTTTTAAAAAAGCATTATAATGATACAAAGGCTTGAAAATTGGCCTTTGTATCAAGTATTTTCAAGTATTTTTTTTAAAAGCCCAAAAAAACGTATAATATGCGTATGTTTGAATCGAATTGAGCGTATGTCACTACTAGGAAAAAAATGGAGCAAGTTTTACAAGAAAATGTTAAAGTAAAGTAGGGTGAAAGCATGGTACAGTATACCGTAACTATTCCTTGAAGCGTAAATGAAAAATAGCTAAGAAATTTGCTTTGATATATTGAAGTTAAAAATAATATTTAGTTCAAGGATTAATATGAACATTTTTTTCAACTTTGTTAAATTTTTTAAGAGTACATGTTTAAAGTAGATTTGAGTATATTCATGGGGATTGAAGCAAAGGTCACAATCTATTTTATAACCCTTATGTAAATTATAAGTAGATTACCTTTTTTTTTAAATTGAATTAATGGGACCCTAAAACGTACTTGTGGCTTGTCATCCTTTTCACATTATAATAAAAACATCTCTAGCTTGTAAGGTGAAAATAGGTTTGAAAAACATATTTACTAGTTAATTTCAAACCTATTTGTTACCTATATATATATTTAATTTTAATTTTTTAATTTTGTTCGAATTTTAAATTCAACTTACTGTATATCCCTGTAGGCATAGATGTTTTAAAAATGAAAGATTAAAAACTTCCCACTCTATTTTTTTATGTTTTTGTATAAAAAATTCATATTTTTAAATGGGATTTTAGGTGAATTACTTTTTTAGCCTACTTTAGCGTGATTTCACTTGGCACGTAGGTAGCCTACCCGAAACAACTTAAGAAAGCAAAGATTAACATAAAGGAAACTGGGACTTTTCATAATGGGGAGTAAAACAGATTGGAAGACGTTACCATAAATACCAAACCAAAAATTGTAAGACCTACAAAAAACTATCCACCAAAATTGTGACTCATCAAAATTGAATCAAAAGTTTCATCAGAACTAATTTCAGACCCTATTGAAATTCAAACTTTTTGGTACCATGAGAACGTTGTGACAAGTCCACATGCCAAAAAGAGTAAAATTGATTAACTCCATAAGCAAATTGATGAATTGTGCCAATTTTAGGGGAAGGGGTTTTTTTGATGATGTAAGAAGTGCGTAGTCCTCAAGGATGAGTATTTCAAATGAGGAGGAGTTTCACGAGGAAATTTTGGTAACCCATGTTTTTAACATTTGTGTTTCTCCTCATCCATTTTTAGCTTGTACTTTTTGTCAAAGTTTAGGTCACTAATCATAAGAGTTTCCTTATTAATTTAAGAAAATCTTATTTACACAAACAATACCAACTAATTGTAGACATTACCCAATATCAACACATGTTCAAATTTTATTTTTGAATGTTTAAAATTGGGTTTATCCTTTGACATTACCATTTGTACCTTGTAAATATTCATTAATTCCACTTGTTAATGGAGGTGGGCATGAAGGCTTAAAACATAATCTAAAATTTCAGAATGCCACGTGGGCAACAAACACTTTCACAATAAATTTTTTTTCTTGTTGCCTTTTTTTCACAACCCTTGAATTATTGTGACAATCATTAATTACATCGACAATAGAAGGAATTCAATAGCTATCCATTTTTTGGTGTTGTCATAAGTACAGTAGGTGGTCGGGGTGGGTTTGTTTTTTTTTTGTTGCCATAATTGCAATAAAGAAAGGTTTGGGTTTGTTTTTTCTTGTTGCCATAAGTACATTAGGTGGTGGGATTTATTTGCATTTTTTCTCACAATGTAATGATGAAAATGAACAATAGTTTTTTGACAAAGGATGAAATTTTGGCATTCTTGAACTTGCTTACTTATTGTACAAGTAGCTTGTCCAAAGGCTTATAAAAGGACCGCAACAAATTTGAGTAGCTATTATTGTGCTCATTAGATAGAAGATATAAACTTTCAAAAGTAAAAACTAGGCTGAAGTAACATAGAAAAAAAAACCCTTTGAAGTACATGATTTTGTAGATTTATAATGTAATGCTCATAGTTAACTTATGTGATGTTTAATTCCATGATTACATGATGGATAGAGTGGTGGTGGGTCATCATTATTAGTAACAATAGTTTTGATTGAAGTGCCAAAATAAGCTACAAAGGAAGTACAACAACACACTGCAAGCAACCTAGATTGATATGTCATTACAAAACTTTTAGCTCAAAAACTCAAACAAAAAAATTACATGTTTTGGTAACACAATGAATTTTAGTTTATTGATTAATGTCAGTTAGAGGCAGGACAAATGGTGAAAGTCTTGACATCTTGACCTAATGGGATTGGGAAAAATAGGGAAATAATTTCTACATTTTGATATGTGTAGTTTTTTGTCTTTTCTTTCCTTGAAGAAATTACAAGTTGCAATTGACAAACTTGTTGCTTCACATGAAAGTGAAGGAATGATGCTAGAGCTACAAATATAACAAAAAATGGATTAACAATTGTTGAATCTTTTTCCCAAAGAGTTGTTGACGAACTCAAGGTGAGCTTTGAGGAAAATATGACAAAAGATCAGGAAATAAACAATTTGAAAATAACAATGGAGGAGATAACCAGTGGAAATTATATTTTTTGTTCATTTGTCTATTTTTTACAATAAATTTTTATTGTCATGTTTATTGAAATTGTTTTGCATTGTAACAACATTAGATTTGATATTTGGATTTTTCTTCTTACTATCTTAATGTATTTTAGTTCAATTATTGTTAAGGAAAAAATTTGTGCTTTGTTCCATCATATCAAATCTGGTCACTAACATCCTAACTTAATATATAGATTTGTTTCAACTTATTATGTTTGTTTTTGTGTATCCTAGTTTTTGTACTTGCTTTGATTTAATGTTGTTTGCCATGAGTGTTCAATGTTTTGTGTCACTACGCAAATATGTGATTGATGTTTGGGTTTAGATGTCTTTTCAAGGCTTTTGCAACTAAAAACACACTAGCCCAACTTCACCTTTTTTTGTTTTATAAGGTGTACATTTTACTAGTTGAACTTGTGATTTATGTTTCATGATTTAACATTTAAGCTAGAGTTATGATGTTTTGTACTTGTTTTTTTGCAACCTCTATATGTCTTGTGCAATCAAATAATTTATACCTTGTTTATGCTTTGTGTTAGTGGAATGCAATGAAATATTTTTGTGATGGTTAGAATTGTGAAGAATGGGAAGGTTGGGGAATAAAAAATGATTTTTTTGGAAGTGATTATGCTAGATTGAGTCCCATTGGAATCACATTCCTATACATGTTCTTCAACATGGGTGTATTTAGATTGCTATAATTTTGATGGAGAAAATGCATGTGAAGTTGCAAATAACTTCTAAACATTTTGAATAGTTGAACTTCAATTATCTTGCATTGATTTGGCACATTTTGCTTGTCATATTTTTTGTGACCTTGATTGTTATTTGTTGAAACCATTGTAATATGTGTTTTATAGTTATAATGGTTAATATGGTGATTTATTGGCAATGAATATTGAATCTTCTTCACATATAAATTATAAGAGGTAGCTACCAAGGCTAAATAGTTTGATGAGCACAATTAAAAAATAAAATTGAATGCTCCGAAGTTTCTTTGTTAGAAAAGGTTTATGAAACCTTCATTGACACAATTGTTTAAAATGGAATTTCAGTCAATTTTGCCAATTAATTGACTTTTTTGGGTTGGAAATTTGCATCTTAGTGGATTTCCCCATGTGGATTTGAATTTTTTAAATGTAAAATATTTGCATTTGTCTAAAATGTTGAAATCCATATTAGTGTAGAGGTAATGGGGGTCTGAAAAATATTTAGTTCAATTTGGGACACATTGAGCATTCATGTCCATCTTGACCCATTATGTCCTTAGGGTAAATTGATGGATATTCTTTCATAGTATCCATGCACTTCATTAGTTTTTTCAAAATAATCATGGATGTCAAAACATAATTGGTTGTGGTTACCCAATAACCAAATCTACATTTCAAACGGTTGTCACATTTTGATGTGTCAAAGATTTCATTCATCAATGCTTCATGAGTGTTCGTTACATGAAAATTAACGTTGAAACAAAATGTCCTAGTTTAGTCTTGACTGTTGAGGTTTTCAACTAACTATTTAAGCTTTGATAATGTTTTAAATAAATAAATATGCAACATTATACATTTCGATAATTGCTCTTGAAATTTTCATATATGGCAATATAATGAGACAATTTTCTTCAACAGCCATTTAGGTCTAATAATGTAAGAAATTGGACTTGTTATAACTTCTCAAAAAAGCATGTGAAGAGTTCAGAATTTTGTTGTAAATGATGAGATGAAAGGACCTGCACAGAGAATGAAATGTGCTAAGGATGTTGAATGATGGAATCCTTGAACTATTTTCCCAAATTAAGATACTTACGATTTGGAATAATGCTCAAAGAAATGGAAAAGGGTGTGATGGAATGTACAACAGGAATTAGGCCATGTCAAGTCATATAGATACATAGATGGGATTTATTAGTGTTGTACAAAGTGGAATACCTACTTGGCTGTTTTGTAATCTCTTATTGGACCCACTTGTTGCTTGATGCATATCTTAGCTTGTACTGACCCTACGGGAACACATAGATTTTGTGGGGCGGGTGGCCGGGGGGAAAGTTACAAAGCATAATTCCCCCTCTGCAAAACAGGGGAACATTTCTTTTGGATAGAGTGTTCTAAGTTCTTATTACGATTCATTATGTTCCCCTCTTTTTCGCTTCTGTAATGCAATTTAAGAACTCATTCCAATTTGTTTCAGGTAATAGTTTATAGTGAACTCAAGGTTTTTCTCAATTGAATTTTAAAAATAAATGAATTGTATGATTATATATAGAATTGACATAAATATTCAACATTTAAAATGTGATCATAAAAACTAAAGGAAAATAAAGAGTGAAAAGAAAATTATAGACATTTTCACCCCTGAAAAAGAACGGTACCACAAGTTGAATTTCAACAAAGTGAGAGAGCTAGGAAACTACCTAAACACATAGAGGAATTTGGTTTTACTTATTACACCCCTATCATTTGCCTACACAATGGTTCGGTTAACCTATGACAGTCCAGTTGAATTTGATTCAATTAATACAAACACAATGACTCTCTAGCAACCAAAAATAAATTAAAAAAAAAATTGTCATCATCATCCATTGAAATTCATCCATTGAAATTTCATACCCATCCATGTGTAGGTATGGTGTCCAGAAGCTCCCTGTACTCAGACTGAAAACTCATATATACCTGGAAGATTAAAACCCTAAAAAAACTCATCCACATGTTTACTTTGTGGATCAACAACAATACTTGATGATCACAATCAACAGTGTTTGCAAATCATCAGGCTTCACCCACAGTATTCTCTGGTGTGACATTTCAATATGACCACACAGTAGTAGTCTTATCTCGTCATAGACATGTCGTGTGTGTGATTGAAGCTCAACCCTGTTCTGAGAGCAGGAATCTACATTTGTATAAGCCAGAAACTGTCTTCCAGTACACCACAAGTCGTGAGAGTATTTGGGGAATTCCAAAATGGTTGCTTGGAGGATGTCCTACCGACAATACCATGCCTGCTACTGATGATTTGTATTCAATAATTCTTGAAAGATTTAGCTGAGAAAAGAGAAAAAATTTAGCCATGTTTGCTGAGTCTTGGGAACTCACATCCTATGAGACTCAATCCATGGTCCTAGCCATTAGATTAGTGCTATAGATTCAAAACATGACCTGCAATCTCTGTACTTATTCTTGACTCTCAAAATTCTGAAATATTCAATTTGGGACTACCAGACCTGTTTCTCTGAAGTAAATAAAAACTTCGGAATAAACTGTCTATTGTCAGTCACCGGTATGATATCAAGCCCACAGAGGCAATGGTTGCACAAACTATCAAAGAGCCTGCAGATAGATGTGATCTTCAAACCACAGATGCGTTTCAGCTCACTGGAGATTCAACTGAACAAATGCCAATTCTAGACAGCAAGAAAATACCCATATGAGTCAACTGCCTTCTCAGTCAGTGATATCATCAACCTTCAGACGTGATATGATTGAGCTCACGTCATTGGAACATGGATGTGGAACATGAGCACAAGATCAAGCCTAGAAGAAGCAAATTTCAGAGTGCTTAGCCGAGGGGAGTGTGGTTGCAGCTCAGGTAGATAACAGAAGTCCTGATACAGGAGAGATGATGGAGAAGGAGAAGTGGTGGGAAGAAATGCAACAGATCAGGTGCTTGTCTATGACGGAGAAGGGGAGTCTAGTAAGGACAATGAAGTGTGTATCCGACGTTTCACAGCAGTGGTGAGCTTCCCAGTGGAATTGTCATTCCAAACTGCACCAACATCAGAAAAGCCTTGGCAAGGGATTGGCACATGATGATGATGAGTTAGACTCCTTTCCAGAATTCATAGAACCATGATTGATATCAATGCAAAAGAAGTGACTGTCTCTAGCATAGCAACAAACCCACCTTTTTGAACACAGACTGTGAAAACAGTTTGGCAGAAGTCAAAGCTGATGGAAGTCATCAATAATTTATAAACATTGATTTAGAACCCTTATTTTTCAATAGATTGTCATTTTTCCATTAATTTTAAAAATTCATTCTTTTTATTTAAAATGGTAAAAATAACAGTTAGTTCATTTACATTTTCAATGGAAGACCATTCTACAATTTTAAAAGATCAAAATTTTCATCATTATAATATCATAATGTATTAACAAATATTTTAAAAACATTTGATATGAATTTGATTCTTTTTTTACATGTGCAAAATTTCATGGATAAATTATTATTAAATTTAGTCCTTTGGCACAACTGAAGAATTGAAAGAAGACTGTTGCAAAATAAAATGTACTGCAATTATTTATTAATTTGTTCATATTTGCTCCAAATTTATGATACAATGTAAACCACCATTAATTGAAATTTTTATTTACAAAATGTTTTCTAAACATCCACTGTGATATATGAAAGTTCCACAAATATTGAAAACTATCAAACTGTAACATTTTTTTTGTCAACATCATAATGTGCTTTCACCCTGGGGACAATTTGTTTTATGTTCTAATAACAACTCAACTTTTGCATTGTCCTAAATGTGGACATGCATTGATGCAGAGATAGAAATAGTGGTTTTGAGTCCTATAGTATTTTGTTCTGTATTTTGAACGACTAGGTTATAATGGTAAATCATTAACAATGTTCTGTGGTCATCATTTTGCTTGCACTTGGGTTGTAAGGGGGGGGGGACTCTGGATGAGTAATCAGTCCAAAAAGTGGTCTAGGTGGACAAGCCTGGTCATTCCCTGTATAGCAAGTTCACAGTGTTAAAGTCTCCATGGATAAGTACAGTGACAGAGGAAAGCAAGTGATGTGGAGCTCGATGCACTGTGTGAAGAGTATCAGTAATGTTTATGTAGTGCTGAGTGCAAAGGCAAATCTCCCACCTTTGATTTCTCTTTGCAAATTTGTTTGTACTTGAAGTGGTGGAGAATCCCTTAATGGAAGGAGTCTTTTGTTTCTCTCTCAAGCAACAGTGCCCAATTCAGACACATTCTGTTTCATTTTCTGCATGTACACAGTAGCTGCGCCTGATGTTCCATCCAAAAGATTGGGTATTAGAGGACCCTCACAGCATGTTCCTAGTGACAAAAGAAGAGCTTTTTGCTTACTTTGTTTAAATTTCCCTCAAATCAAAGGGTCATAATCCATGTGTTGTAGACTATGCACTCACAATGGAAAGGCGTATGTGCAAAGACAGTAGAATTGAAAAAGTGATTCATGAAAGAAAAGGATGAAGTTGTCAAACAAGTGATGGCAGAAGGCATACTTTAGTTGCTGGTTTGCTCTTTGTGGCTTTTCTGCTATAGTCTTTGGTTAAGAGAGATTTTAGCTTGATTGCATGGATATATGTGGAAGACTGAATAATGTGTCCTAGAAGTGTAGCCAAAGTCATGGGTTCTTCGTCACTTTTCTGTAAAGAGGAGATTCCTGCCTTTTCCCAGAGGACCATTTTGCCTATAACAGAGGATTCTGTTGTTGTGTCACTTGGATTTTCCCATATTATGTTGCTGTTTGTGGAACACTACAAGGTCAGAAACTCTTAAAGAAGCAAGTGGCACAAGAAGGGCAGACCAAAAGATTGTGAGCCTAGGTGTCCATTCAGAACTGTGGAAGTGATAGGTAAATATTCTTCAGAGTTTGTTTATTTAAATATTGGAGTGTAACAAGAAATATTGACAAGTATCTCTGATACAAGGAAAAGAGTTCTTTTACAACAAAGCTCTGTACACACAGAAAAAGACAACATACTATAAAGCATGCACTCCACATAACAAACAGAGACAATCCTAATAGGGTAGTGCTCATCTCTGGTAAAGAAAGTTGAAATTAACTAGTTGTAAAAAGCAGGAAAATTGTATCAGGACAAGTTCAAAAAACAATGGCTGGTCTTTATCAAGTTATGCATGTAGTGACTACTCTTTATCAGTGCCCAATGACCATTGATCATTTGTATATCTGGTTCAATGTAAAACAACACTCCCACTGATTGTGACAGTGGATGATCAATCTCAGTCACTAACCTTCAGTGAGTTTCATGAGTCCCAACCAAAAACAAAACAGAGCAAACTTGTCAGGAGTGAGCGCCTTGGTTAGAATGTCTGCAATCTGATATTCAGTATTGATGTACAACACGGTGATAAATGCTCTCTGCTAAAACTGTGTATCACATTGAATATCAATGTGTTTGGTACGTCAATCATACTCTGGGTTGAGCACAAGGCAAATGGTGCCTTTATTATCACCATGGATAATTTGGTGAGGTTTGTGGAAACCTGACAGTATTTAGTAAGCATTGCAAATATACTTCTCTTGCTGCCAATGCTGCAGGTATGTACTCTGTTTCCATGGTAGAGCTAGCAACACATTCTTGTTTTTGGGTAATCCATGTGATAGGAGCACCATTCAAAAATACAATGCAACCACTCTTGGACTTGATGCTGCCCACAATTTCCAAATAAGGAAAATTTCCTCTGCTGTTTCATGAACAGTTGCTTGCCATTGTACACTATCAATTGGAGTAGTTGTTACATGTGCCTCACCATAACCAAACTTTTTCAGTTTTCAAAGAATGTACTAAGTTTGGTCAATATACAAGGTTCTCAACTCACAGTTCATTGTGATATGAAGACCAACATAAAAATTTGCTCCTCCAACTCTGACCTCAGAAGCTTTATTAAGATGATTGATCACCTTGTTCAACTTTGTAATATCTTTGCATGCTCCCAACCCATCCACAAAACTACAATGATGAGAATTGGAGGCACCTTGTTCACAAAGACATACGATTATGCAGTGGTAGCTTGCAACTCATACTTAGTAACAAATTTAGTGTTCCAAGCCCCAGATACCTGCTTCAGTCCATAATTATTTTTGTTGACAACTGGAGTCAGCAAATGCTTGCTCATAGTCAAAACCATATGTTTGGGAGTAGCCTTTTGCATCTACTCTTGCTTTGAAGCTATCCACATTACCATAGAAGATTTCAATTTGATCCTATACACCAATTTGCTTTTTATACTCTTCCTCCCTGTTGGCCTTGCACAAAATGTCCAAGCGTTGTTCTTCAGCAGTGAATTATCTTCTGCCATTGTATGCTCCTAATCAATCCTGTGCTCTGAAGCTACAGCCTATTCATACATACATGGTTCTTCTAAGATGGCCTAAACATCTCCTACAAAAGACATGAAAGTTCCTGGTTGGGAACACCAATAACCATATCTTAGGGTGGATGACACTGTCGTTCACCACAAACAAGCTCACTAACATTATCAAAATCACTCCCATCTATGGCCTCCACAATTTGAAATGTTCCTTGTGATATCTAAAGAACTGTCCCATCTTCAGATGAAGCATGACTCAGTGCCTCTGCATTGCCAAATGAAACTTCAACTGTCTAAGTGTCAACAATAGGATTGTCAACTGCTATTGTGCGTTTGGGAATGGATGCAGATATTGTTCTCCCACTTTCGTCATGAGATTGAAAACTTGTTGTACTATTCTCCCCTCTTCCTTCCAAAGAATGAAGAACAAAAGTCTTGTGTGGTTCATCTGCAGCAGACATCTCGACAACATCTTCATGAAAAATGACATTACAGCTGATTATAATTTTCTTGTTTGTCTTGTCCCACTGTCTGTAACCCTTACTTTCTTGGCAGTAACCAATGACAGTGCACTTTGAGCTCTTTGATTCCAATTTCTTACAAAATTGCTTCAGAATGTGAACAAAAGCATCACAAACAAACACCTTCAAATGCAAGATATTTGGCTTCTTCTTGTTCCATGCTTCAAGGGGACTAACTCCTTTGAGAGTTCTAGTGCCACTTTGGTTCAGCACATACACAACAGTGTGTAATGCTTCTCCCCAAAAATGTAATGGAATCTTCCTGACATGAAGCATGCATTGTACTACTTCAAGTAGAGTGTGTGATGATCTCACTCTGCAAAGGCATTCTGTTCAGGTGTATATGGTGTTATAAGCTCTTGGTAGATCCCTTCAGATTCCAAATATGCCTAGAATGCATTACTTGTAAATTCATCACCACAATCACTTTGGAACTTCATAATTTTATTTCTTGTTTCTCTCAATGATTGTCTCTGCATTTTCTTGAAATTCTCAATTGCCTTCCTTTTGATGCAGTAAGGAATTCTATAACCACTGTAATCATCTTTGAAAGACACAAAATATAACGGTCATCCCAGCATAGCAACACGCATTGGTCCACAAATGTATCTCCATGATAAAAAACTCGTGCACTCTCAGCTTTATGTCTTGGTTCATTAACAGGTATAGATTGTCTATTTTACCCTGAGCACAACTGACACAAACCATATCCTCTCCATCTTTTTCTTTTAGGTTTAGTCCTGTGACCATAAGCCTTGATTGTTGCCTTCATGAGGCTACTGAGCATCAAGCAAGCCTTGTGCAGACAGTTGGGGAGGTCTGTCAATCCCTCACTTCTTTGGGGCAGCAGGTTTTTCTGGCACTCATCATGCACAATCATTTGCAATCATGCATCCACATTCCACTGAAATCTTACCAATATTTTCTGTCACATGCTCCTGTGGTGCTGTTTAGTGTGTACAGCCAAAGCATATACATGGATGTAGGATATATGTCACTTGGTTTATATACACTGTTTGCATGACTTGACCAGTAGGAGTCCTCTTTGACAGTCTTTCTGACTTGCTGAAAAATACACAGGCAGCTTATCAAGAGGATGTGGTGCTGAGAGACATGGAAGATCTCAAAAAATGGTGCCAGGTGTGTTGCACTTACTAAAACTCATTTTTTGGGTAAGCTATGTGACATGTTCCAAAGTGTTTTACTTCTATAACCTCAGGTGATGTGGAGGGGACTAGAGTCATCTTCTGATTGTCAAGCATCAGAAGTAGGTGACATTGAGAAGTGATACATGACAGGCTACTGAGATGAGATAACAAAGAGCTGGCAGCACATATGCCAGATTCCACAAGACCACTGCTGCACCACATTGAAGCTCTCCAGCATTGTCACTTGTGGATGAGCTCAAAGCACATGGTTGCAGATTGCCTTTAGTGCTGGTGGATCTCTGTGGTAAGGACTAAGGACACACTGCAGAATTGAGCTCCTATTGGATCAGCTTGTACCACCAACATTTTAAAAAATCTTTGGTTGTCTGTCACACTGAAGCAGGTGGATTGTGGTTTATCAGCCTGGCCTTTCTACTGCTGAGTTTGTTGTTTACAGGTGGAAGTAACAGACTAGCAAATGATTTGTTTGTTCAAGAGGTGCAGGAATCAACATCAATGAATGTAATATGTGCATTTACCTAATGTTAAATTGCTATTTTAATGTAGTATATGCTGCAATAAACCACATATTGTGCATTGTAATGGATGAAACCACAAAGTTTACCTCACACATGTCATGAGCCACAACTTTTTGTGTGAGAAAACCCACATTCTCTTGTAGTGTCTCTAAGGTGTAGATAGCTAAGCTGTCTGTTATTCAACAGAAAGTATAAATCTTGTATGACTTTTAGTTTGGAAGACCTGAACTCACGAGCTCCAAATTCATCTTCCAATATCATTCTGATTTGCCAGGATCTAAGTCAGGTCAGTAGGTGTTTTGGAGACACAAGCATGAATGTATTGCACATGTTAAAACTTGGGTTTCGCTATCTCAAAACAACCTGCAAAATGGTGTCCACCTCTTCCAGAAAGATCTCAACCTGCCAGACACTGAGCTTTGGTTTGCTTTTCATTTAGGGGAGACTGGTCTTTTGGTGACTTTGACAATGTTCCAGCAAGTTCTGTTACCTATACGTGGGGATAGCTATTTGGGAGTTGCATGTTTTTTATGTAATTGTGAATGAGGGTCAGAACTTCCACCAGTTGAGATCTGATTTCTTGGAAAGACAGAATCCCACCAACTGTTTTGTGGTCTTGTCTGATGTCAGAGCAAGCTTATTGGAGAAGGACAGGCATCAGGCATTGGAAACCTAGCAGGAATATCTTGTTGCAATAGGGCTTCCACACAAGAGGGTTGTGTCCAAAAAGTTGGAGGAGGAGATCAAATTACTCTGCAGCAGATATAAGAGTGATTTCAATCAGGAATGAGCTTGTGTGAAGATTCTCTGGATTCACTTCTCATACTCTGCATGGTAATACTCTCCTGCTCTCTAACTTTTGCAATTGATGAGGGAGAAATGAGGCAAATTACAGATTGCTCCAAAAAGAAAGGTGAGGGAAAATAATCAGGTGATTCAACATAGACTGAAAATGCTATCCATGTGAACCAAATCTGTCCAGGTTGCTACAGGCAAAGCAGTGACTGTTTCTCATATATACCAATGATGTCAATAGTGTGTCATTCTGAATTGGCTCCCTAACTTGATCTTTCAATTTTTTCAAGCAACAGATTGCCTCAAACAGAATGCACTTGAGGAGAACACAGTCATGCTTCATTGTCACAGCTGAAGGACTACTAGATGTAACAAAAACATTTGCAAGCTTGCGAGGTTTTGACAAAGGAGAGTTTAGGGTTTAGGAGCTCCTCAGACTTCTCGTGGCTCCTTGCTGTGCAGAGATCAGAGTCCATGAGTATGACTGAGAATTCAGGGAGCACACATGCTTTTCTCTACTTGTTCAATCATATGAAAGAATGGCTTATGTCCTCTTGTGGCAGGTGCATCAAAGAGTCCTACAACCTTGCAGAGGTTGCCCAGCAATCAAGTGAGTGTGAACAAGAGCTTTTCCTTACAGGCAGCAATAGTTATCATGTACTTGGAGAAAGAGATAGCTTCATTGAGAGACGATCTCCGTCTCCATCTCAATATCAATCTCCATCTCCATCCCCATCTCTTGGGAAGGGCCTCATCCTGGCTGACCTACCTATGAGCAACTTGAAGCACATTTGTGTCATAGAGAAGGAGAGTTGTCCTTCTCTTCAGCCTGCATAGTGTGTGGAGTTTTGTTAAGTACTCACTTACGTGCTTTTCCCATGGAATTTGGAGCTGGTTGAACTGGTGTCAAGGGGGCCTCTCTCAGGAACCAAGGTCACATTGCCCCACATTTAGCTTATTCCTGACAAAATAATTTTACCCTTTTTGGATAGGCACAGGAGTGAATGTTCTCGAGGGACAATCTACAGATAAGTTTTTGCCACAAGTGTTTCTCTAATTGTCTTGTCAAAGTTTGCTTTCCTGTGCTCTTTCATACTACAGGTTGCACTGGAGTTGACCTATGATTCATTAGCAGAGGAGCTTGTCAGAGCCACAACTCAGGTTTGTTTTGTACTGCAGATTGGCTTTGTTATGTCCTTTGTTGCTGCACATCTGAACTTTGCTCTGCTTTTAAGGCTTTGATAGTCCTGTTTTTGACTGTTTGCCCATCTTTGAAGGTAGTTTCAAACTGGTAGGTACTACTTTTTGACAGCAAAGAAACAATTGCTTTTGTGAACTCTGCACTCATGAACTTACAATAACTCTTCTGCAAGTTGCTGCAATGGTAAGATTTCATAAGAATTTTTGTAGATTGACCAGTTGTGGCAGTGTAAAAAGCTAAGAGCTGAAGCAATGTCAGTGGCAGGGATATGTGCTGGGTTGGAGGCCTTATGTCTCTGCCATACCTCAGCCTTCGAAGTGATGGGGGAGCAGGATGAAGAGGTCAGCTTTGATCCAACCCCTGGTTGTAATGTACCAGGATCAGCTGAGGGTTCATTCCTCATATCTCTGTGTTGTTTTCAGCATGAAATTTGGTTCTCATTGTAAGTGCATAATTTGGCTCAGGGATATGGACTCAATTAACAATGGCCACATCTGTTTGCCTACATTACTGCCACAAATTTGTTCATTGTCTCCCAAATCACTACTTCCACAGGAGACACAGGCCTTTGTCACTAATGCTAGAATCCGCAACCCTGGTGTAACTCCAAACACCAGACTACAGATGCTCTTACACCTGCTACAACAATTTTATGATTGTGAAGAGGATCAGTATGCAGGTGGAGCTAAGAGCAGATTTGGCAGATGTTAAGCAAATGTACCAGGACCAGAATGACATGCTTGTGGGGCAGGTATGTGTAACCTATTCCTACAATACTTGGTGAACTTCCAGAACTTTGAAGAGTCCATTAGCATGGGTGGGGTTTTATGCCGATTATGATTGTGAAATTCCAAAATCACTCCAATGTAGTATGAATGCAGCACATTTTGAGCTTCAGTATCCCATTAAAGATCTTCCCTGCTTGAAACATTTATCTGCCTATGAGCCTCATTTTCTTAGTCCATGTAGTTGCTTGTGTGATCCCAAACCTTCTAAATCTTCTGGTCAAATTTGTCATGGAGAAAAAGTCTTAAAACATTCTGTTCTGCATCCTAGAAATAATTCACTTAAATTGATTTCACTTTTAGTTTCTTCTCAAATGGGAAGATAGGATCTCATGTACTCTGAATCTCCTCAATTCCCAAATTTTGATTAATCCTCACTTCACTTATATAATTTATATGTTGAAAAATGTGTAAATTGCATAATTACGTAAATTTCAAGGCTTGATCTAATTGTATTTCTTCTAGATGTACTAAGTATAGAAATACTATATCAATAGTTTGTACTTTCAAGAAGCTATTGAAAGAGGTGTATGACAAAGTTGTTCTTAAGCAAGAAGAGATCCTAAGGGTATGCAGAATTTTAAGTTGATGGGAATCAAAATTCTTGAATTTGTCGAGACAATGATCTAAGGTTTACCCCATAGCCATGTTAATGTTCCCTCTTTAGTTTCTTTCACTCATGTTGATTGCAAACCTTTTATAGAAGGATGCTTTAATTCTTTAACTTTCATCTATCATTTATAGCCAAATTTGGTTAAATCTTCTTATGGACAATCACCACTTTGACTACATTACAATATTGCCCCCAAAAAAGTGTTGGTGATATGGTGGGAACTTGGAAGCACCAAGTTTTTTTTGTTATTACTTGCATGAAGACATGTAATAAAAACTTTTTGTTTGTGTTAGAAGCATTACATCGCTTCAATTTTCAATGAGACTGCCCTCCTTGTGAACTCAAGCTCATAAAAATATGAAAATTCATGCTTTTGTAGATTTTTAAAAATAACTTAGAGGTAAGTACATGGGGCCTTATTTTGTTTTTGGGGCTTGGAAGGGTTTAGTAAGACAAAGTGAAGCCTACATCTTTGTTGGGTCAAAGAGCGTCTAACTTATGGTCCATGCTTTTTTCCGGACTTTGTCTGTTGCATCTCTTGTTAGTTGAAAGTACCAAAAGCTTCATTTTTCCATTGCACATGGAAAATCCTTATTCTGGAGTGCTGGATTCATTCCACACCCAACTGCATGCAAATATACACAATAATTAGTTTAAGTGATCAATGGTGTACTCAACAGACCAAAAGGTTGAATAATACCAATTAAAATAATAAATACCCTCTCCTAGACCAAAAACAAAGTAGGGTCTTTGTTGAGTTATACCATCTGAAATTAGTGTTAACCCACAGTGATGAACATGTAGTGCCCATCTCAAAATTCTAACCAGTCACAAACAGCCACTTGCAAATTATGGTTCATATTGAGCTACATCAAAGTTAATGTAAATTACCCACTAATGAGCATGTTGTGCCTTTCTCAAGATTCTATTCAACAAAAATGATATTTTTGAAGACTGTTCTAATGGGGAGGAAATTAGAATTAGGGTTTTTTTGAGCTACAACATTTAAGTCAATGTTTAACCACATTGATGAGCAAGTTGTGCCCATCTCAAAATTCTGAATAACAAAAAAATCTCTTGATTTAGTTATAATGGGGAGGAAATTAGGGTTTCTGTTCAGCTATGTACATATGAGTTAAAGTCTAAACCCCATTGATGAGCATGTTGTGCCCATCTCAAAATTATGTCCAGGAAACAAGTCTCTTGAAAATTAGTTTAAAATATAAACTTGTTTCCAACAATGGCATGTTTTGCACCATCAATCCCTCAATGTGAAAATTGAATAGAAACGAATGAAGGGTGAGAAGAAAAACAGGCAAAAATAATTAGGTCACATACCTGGGAGGACGGTGTGGCTGAAATAATGGTGGCAATACTGGGAGGAAGAGCTTAAGCAAACCCACGTTGCATGCACATACTACCATGCCCCTTCTCCTCTTTCTCCTTCTCCAATTGTGAATCTCCCCAATATGTGTTCAGTAATGCAATCCTTAATTTGCAAACAAATGAAAAAGACCATGTTGTTGGAGGATGCTAGTGGCCAACTCCTTGAATTACATAGTAAACTTCAAGAAAGAATACATATATCTACTCTGGGATATGCACCCATTTGTAGTCAGATATATTCTGGAGCAGTAGGTGGAAGTGACATTTGGTAAGCTAACAACCATCATTGCTCCCCATCTAGTGCTAATACATTTTCCACCAAGAAGAAACAGTCAGACGGAGAAAAAAAAACAAAAAAGGAAGGAAAAGCGAAACCCAAGGCACAAGCTCAAATGTTAAAGGAACAAAACAACAAATGAAGAAGAGCTAATGAAATGAAAACCAACTACAAACTTCCAAGCAGCAAGCCCTCCTCAAAGAATATTGTGGACCAGACCTTTGGCCTGCATACTTTGGCTGCAAGACATGCTCTCAAACCTGCCAATGGTGTCAAACATGACATTGTATCACCCATGGCAGACAAACTACCCTTGATGATCATTGCTTGAACAATGTTCAAGGTAAATCACTTGTCTTTTTAAACAACACTAATCCAAATTTCCCCAATCTACAAGACCTCTATGTCTATGCATCCACACCGCCTCCAAGATTCATCAGCAGGCAGGTAATAATCCCCATGGCTTGATTGGTCACACAATGTGGTCCTGCCCACACTACCTTTGAGATCATCAATAGATAGGCAATCATCCCCACAACTGGATTGGTCAGTACACAATGTGGTCCTACATAAAAGGGACTAAACCTATTGCTTGCCCAAGAGATAAAAAAGCCTAAAGATTTGTAATAACCAAAGTAATCAACATGAGAAATTAGGGGGTAAAGTCATACCCCATATATGACTTTAAGTCTCACCAATGCCTCTAAACTGGATGATATTGTTTGTACTACAAAACTTACTCTTCACCACCCTGATCCACAACAACTCAATTTGCCAGCCCTGATTCACTGTCATCCATATTAGTTATCTTAACTATGGGGTTTTTAGTCCAGATGATACATGCAGTCCAAAGCCTAGTAGTATAGTGTTGAAAATTTATATGAAGGGACAGGCTAATGTCCAAACAAAATTGCCTAGGTTCTACAGTTTAGATCTATGTATCTTCTGCTAGGAGAATGTATTCATTGTCCCATAATGTGGTGGACCCTACTACATCCTTGAGGTGTAGTTGTGGTGGATCATCTGCCTCATTTGTCACACATAAATCCACTTTACCATCCAATGCCTCCTCAACCCCAATTGCATAAAACTTCTCTGAAATTTGTGTATCATGATAAAAATAACTTCTTGGAAGTGCTGTAATCCTCCCCATGGCTACCATCCATTTGACATTGGCATGAGCTAACAATTGCACTTTGGCTCCCTTCTCAAATCAATCCCCCGCAAACACAAACAATACACCAAAATTAGAGTAAAACCCATGAACAACTCAAGGTTATGGGATTGCATTGTCAAACATGGTTGGAGCCCATACCTTGCATGGGCTTGCAATTGGTGTTTTATTCCCTCCAACATCCCTGGTTGGTTTTAGCGTTCCCTTGCTAGACCTTGTCTCCCGAGTTGGTGGTCCTGATGGTTTAGGTACATTAGCCATTTGAGCAGCCGTCCTCCCACCCAAATTGGAGGTAACTTTTCCACCTGAGGAAGCTTAGTAGTGTTGCCAATAACTTGTTCAACAAGATTCTTAGCCTCTAACTGCTCACTTATTCCTGCTGCACCAATGTCTGCACCATCCACCAGCAAAAGCCCCTTCAGATTAATGCACAACCAAAACATGGACATGCACGACAACCCATCTGTTAGCATGCAAATAGGCCTTGTAGACATATGGTTAGGGCATCATTTATGTACTTTGTGTGAGACTAAATACCTCTTGTTGACATGTCCTTAGGTTTTTCTTCATGTACTGCTTTAGGTTTCATCTTGTCACTTTTTGAGCTTCTAGCCCCACTTGGAAGGTGAACCTTCTCTATGCCTGTATCTTCATCCATAAACTGGCTGAAGCCCAAATAATCATGTGTGGCTTGGCTTCCACTGGTAGGCTCTCCACTACATTTCTTTCTTTTACTACCTTTATTTCCATGGTTTTTCCACCCCTAGCCTTCCATCCACACTTTTCTCTTCCGTGGTCCGTCCTTTCATGCTTCTCTCTGTCTCTGCCCTTCCTTCCACTATATGCACTTCCCCACCACCATCTCCACATCCAATTGTTGCAACATACGGTTTTTGTGTAAGAGGTACATGTATGCTAGGGAGGAGGGGCTCTATCCTCGACAAAACCCAGTAATTGTTAATAGATTGTTGTCAAACTTTGTCATCCATGATTCCATGGTAGACACTTTGTCCATCACCTCCACCAATGTCTTCCGATAATGATCGTGCCAAGCCTGGATTGAACCCACCTTTTCTGCCATAAGTTTCATGGCACTATTGAGATGAATGTTTGAATATTCCAACTTTTGCAACCTCCCTTGGGCACTTGAAGCTTCCTACCACTATCTCCCAATCCAAGTTAAGAAATCAATGTGAAAAATTCACATGATGCAATGCAAACAAGCCTCCTATCACACATGAATTAATAGAATAAAGTTTGTTCATGTTTGATGCATACCTTGCCATCAGAAAAATTTGCCAATTGTTATGCCACTTTGGTGATAGAAGGGGATCATTCCTGGCTTACACACTATGTGAAAAAAAAAATCTCACAAGAACAGAAAAAACTCCACATTCATAATTAAAGAAAAAAGTCAAGCTTAAGAATTCCCTTTTAGTCTTAGACCAACCAGATGAAATCTACAAAACACAAAGAAGGACAAATGCACTGTGAAAAAAGTTATAGAATGGATGATATACTGCAAACATAAAAACTAGTCAGCAAACTAATCAACAAACATAAAAACAGCAAAGTTCAAGAACCCAAAAAGAACACCAAAGAACAACATATTAAGATACAAACAAATAATACTAGCAAATGAGACCCAGTGGACTTTTAGCAGCTCCCCACTTACCCACCCGCCTTCATTCAATATCATTTGGATAATTCCACATGTAGAAATCCCCCCCAAAACAGAATTTTGGTTTGATAAGTAACCCTTTAATCCTCTTTATTATATTTTTTCGAGGATAACCTTTATTTCTCAAAAGACCAATGACATTAGACATTTGAGAAACAAATAAAAAAGTTGAACTACAAAGCATCATGAATGTGAAATATTGACTATTTATGACTCCTAGCCTAGCAATGATAGAAATATTGGAGACAATATGCAAAAGAGATCATAAAACAGTTGAACAAACAGTTGCCTGAAACCCAACTCACCATGTCTTGGAGAACCAGCTTTCCCATACCACCCAAAATGGCTGGGTTTTTGCACCTTTGCCCTGTAAGCTTTCATTGCCTATTTTTTTTTGGTAAAATCTATCGGACATGTAATGAATGAGGTAACCTACTATGTGCATTAAATCAAACCTTAAACAATACAAATTTGCCCTAATGAAACCCATGTAATCTGATGGTGAAAATCTTAATGCAATATTTGCATGTTGCATTATGTCAATCAACCCAAGTACATTGCTTGACCTAAAATGCATAGCAAGATTCAAACACTTGTTAAATCACATAATCATGGGTAAAATTACAAAAGTTTATACCATTGATTTTGCCTTCTGTTCTGGAGAATTCTAATACATAATAAGATTCTACCATGCTTCATTGGATACACCAGGGGGTGGACCAGGAGAGGGATCCTTCTTCCACAACCCCATCAGATGTGACCTCTTGTATTTGAAGGCAACCCACATAACTTCTTTGAGCCCGGGAATTCACAGCTCATTCCCCACATATTCAAATTCTACATCTAAATCTTACTTAAGATTGGCCAAGTTTTGGGGGTTTTGATTTCTTATCAGAACAATGGAAACATCCATGTATTTTGCACATGGTCTCTGGATTGAATATTCAAATCAGGTCTTGTTTTTGCAACCCTCAGTAACAAACCCATTTGGGTTGACCTGAACAAACTGAGGTTTCTTACCATCTGATCTTCACTGCTGCATCTCAAGATCCAATGCTTGTTTGTTGGATCGTGTGGTCTATATGTGGGTGGTGTGAATAGTGCTAGGTGATGTAGTTTCTGCACCATTACTTGCACCTAGGCTAAGGGTAGGCCATGCTGCCAAATGAGGCCCAACTTGTAGAGTAAACACAAGGTGCCTTTCATCTATTGGCACGCTTGTCATGCCATCCAAAGGACCCATGTTTTTTTGATGTTGTGGGCATTAATGACCATCCATATTCTCCCATAGTAGCCTGGTTGGGAGGTGGCTTGATGGTAGGCACATTTGCAAGATGATGAAAACCTGGATGTGGTTAATGTGTAGCCTTTTGTGTCTTTCTCTGCACATGCATTCACGACACCATCAATGTATTGAACTGAGCACTTAATATAACAATCCTATTATCTTTGAACTTCTACAATCTAAGGTGTGGTTGCTACAACCCAAACACCCATGCAACAGTTCAGAAGAACTAACACAACAAAAACGCCCTTGCAACTAAGAATCACCTAGATTGGGTTTAAGGTGACCTGCTTAGAGGGTGACCCATGCCTCTTTCGCCTAAGATTTTTGTGCTCAGTTCCTTGAGAACAGTGTGATGTGGATCCTCAGGGTGTGACATCATTATGCTCATCATCAAAGCCATCAACGTCTTCTGAATTTGGTTCCCAATCCCCTCCCTCCTCCCTTTACTCCCTTTCACGAATCATCTCTTCCCTCCCTTCCCCCCCTACTGGAATTGTTTTTTCACTGCTGTCCTACATTGCAATAACTTTTGCTACCCTCTGGCTTATATGTACTGCAGCTTGCCTTGTGTTTTTTGTTGGGAAGATCAACCTCTATCAATTTATTGTGCTGGCAATACTTTGAAGCTAGGCTACGCCTGTCACATCAACCAAGAACATCATGCATGTGATTAAAACCATGTTAACTTATGAATGCAACACCACCATCTTGGAGACTAAACCTAGTTTAGGAGGCCAGACGCACAACTGCGATGCAAACAAGAAGAAGGTGCACGTAGTTTTCACCCCGCTACATCAAACTTCTACGATCCTAGAGCGGAAAGTTGATGTGAGGAAGTTATTTTCACCTGTAATCAAATGTGTGAACCTGAAACTAATATGAACATCAGGTTGTAGCAGAGAAAAAATCTGTAGTAAATGGGGGCAAAAAGGATCAAGGCATGCGCAGATACCTATGGACAACGACAAAGCCCAAAAAACGTGCAAAGGAGTTGGACAATATAAGAGAAATGTGAGCCAAGATGTTAAGAGGAAAAGACAAAGGGTGTTCTTTGCAGATAGAAGTTCAATAAGTGCGTGGAGCTATATTGATGGGTGATTGGACTCACAGTTCTTCAGCAGCTTGCAATGACCCGATCTCCTGCAAACGTGCTTGCAGCTCTGCCACTCGACGCTTCCTGGCCTCCTCGTAGCTGTTGCATGTTGTGGTCATCTTTGCTCCACTGGAGCTTCCCTCCCTGCTGGGGACACTTCTCTCATCAGCTATGGAAATCTCACCAGCGTCGTCCGTCACCATTTTGCTCCTCCCGTTCTGCAGTCCCAGCCCCTCTCAACATGGATCGTAAATAGGTGACAGTAGTTTCCAACACACTCTCATGCAGGGTGTATATAAACAAGACAAAGTAGGTCTGGCTCCTTTTGCTACTTGAGTAATTAACTCCAGATATATCAATATGGCCCAACCTTACTTGCTGTAGGTTACACCATGGATTGGTCATTTTTCATGGAGTTGCTTTCAGGAAAGCCCTAGTTGGGCACCTTGGCCCTAGCAAATATTGGGGCCTTGTATTATGTAATGTGGCCATTCTTGCATGCAGGTCTGCCTTGTTACATACCTAATAGTTGTGATTGACAATTATGGCCATCCTCAAGTATTTCATATCTCTTGTCCTCCCCTATTGCAGTTGATTTGCAAACTAACCTTGAGGCATAATTTCAGTAATAACAAAATTTCAGCAATAGTAATGATTCCTCAAAACCAGACTTGAAATATCTCAAATTGCACATGATCATGGCTGATAACCATCTAGACATGAAACTTCTTTGCTGAATCTATAGATAGATTTGTTGGTAGTTATGTTAATTGTTGGAAGGAAGAATACAGCAGGTGGTAGCCACCCCTTGCCAGTGCTATGTGGTGTTGGTAGTTGTGAAAGGCTTAATGGTAATGAATAAGTGGGGGAGAAGAGCACTTGCAGACACAAGTGAAAGAAGCAGATGAGCACTAGGACAAGGCCACATACTACTGTATCCTTGCCACCTTGCCTCCCTAATCTGTTCAGATGCTGGCTGCAAAGTGGATGCTAGGACCAAGGCTGCAGAGGGGCATTGTGGATACCTACTATGCATTCCCACCACCTTGCATCCCTGCCACTCTGCTAAGGCATGCTGCAAATAGAAGACACCACCTGCAGATCTGCAATCATTTGCCATTTCACAAGTTTAATGCACATCTCACTGTCCAATCCAGAATCAAAGTATCCCATGCAGGAAATGAAAGAAGCCACCTGATACCCCACCTGATCTTGCCTTGAAATGATTCTCAGGGAAAATTGAACCAAACTGGAGGCATTCAAGTGTGAGACGATACTACAGTTCTGAAAGTCCTGGTTATTCTCTCTACCTTCTGCTCCATCAACTATTTTCCACCAGAAACAACAAAGATGTACTCTTTCAAAGCTTGCAGAAACAACCATGCAGAAAATCTCCCAAATCTATGAAACAAAGTCCACCAAACCAAACATGCTATGTATTCTCAACATCTGCAAAATGAAAGTTTGCAGAGACAAATGACCCTCTGGACCATAACAACAACAATTGCACTACTCCTAAGGGGAAATCCAAATTCCAACATCCTTGATCACTGAGTACCTTTCTTCCCACAATAACAACAGAAACCATGATGAGAGAAGAAATAGAAAAATCGCAAAGACTGTTCAATGGTTTACATTTTGTACATACCCCCAAGGTCTCTCCTACTCAGAGCTTCCTATCACACCCCCAATCTGCTTATGAATGTAATAGCGTGTTAGCAGAATGAAATGAATTGCATGAATGGGCTACATTTGAAGAAGAAAGAATCTAGTGCTTGACAGTAATTGCCAAGTCAAAACCTTAATGGTTGGGGATTGGACAATATGTATACTATGTCTAGTTCACAGTGGTACTGAGCATTTTGCACCACCTCCCTGCTGATACCTATCGCATGTCAGCTGTTGTTGATTACAGATAATTTCCAGCTATGTCGTTAACTGAAGGTGAATCTGAGTGGTCTGAGAATTTACAACACTAGATAGAACTTCCCTCAGAACCCTATCAGATTCACACTGTGGCATATCAGAAGAAGAAGGGTTGTGATCTTGATAGGTTTCCCCATCCAAATCTTTGGTGGAAACTGTTGAGTTGCTTCCTTCCTCTAGGAAACTGGTTGCTGCTTCCATAATAAGATGTTCTGGGGAAGAAATCTGCAGACCTGAAGCTTCACCAGCTCAAGATGGGAATTTGGTACTCAGCGATCAAGGATGTTGGAATTTGGATTTCCCCTTAGGAGTAGTGCAATTGTTGTTGTCATTTGGTATTCCCATCTTGGGTTGAAATTGCCTCAGCCTCTTGCAAACTTACTTCCGCTTCTGGGGTTACTATGATATTGTCTTGCCTCCATCTCTCATGGTTTAAAAGCAATTTAAGAAGAGCCTCACACATCTGGGCTGCATTAGGGTCATTGGGCTCCTTCCTCGATGGTGAGTGGTGTATCCAAGCATGATCCAATTTTCTATCAGGTTTCACAATGATTAAACCTGGAACTTTGACATCTTTCTGTGTCACAAGTCCATCACTCTTTTCCCCATAACTGAGTTCCAGGTGCAGAGCGCAGATGGCCATGGCTGCAGATAGAGGGATAGCTACATGGAGTTTTGGGGTGCCTTGAGAAGAGTCTTCCCGTTCTGTTGTTCTTGGCAACTATGGAAGTTCCGATGGGCAATGTGAGACATAGCAGAGACAGCCCTTGGTGCTCAGCTTGCCTCTGCATGCATTGAGATAATAGATCTGATGGTAATGAATACATGGCCTTGAACTCTTTAGACTTCTCATGTGTAAATTCTTCCAGTGCCTTTAGATCTCCCTGCACAATGAATAATAATAATGAATAAGAGCTGGAGATAAGCAATGTGTTTACAACAATTCTGTTGGTGGATCAAATTCAGACAAAGTCTCTAGCTCTCTTTTACTCACTATTTGACCATCAATCCAAAGATCCGCAACCAGAGGGTTAAATCAAGCAAATGCACATGGCTCATCCACATTCTTCCAACAACAGTTAGAGAGGAGAGCTGTCAACATTGGGCTACCACGCAAAATTGCTTTGTCCTAATATTTCTGACAAATTGAGATTGAAATCATAACGGAGAGAAAAAAGAAGCAGATTTAAGACCCACAAAGATGGGGAAATCCATAATACCTTGATGATTTTGCAGATTAGGACCTCCATGAGACATGTCTCAACATCTGCAATCTGACCTTCGCACAATATGTCAGGTGCAATGGGGTTTCCACCATAGGGGCTTTGCACCAATACAAGTCCCACCACTTTGTCCTTCAACTTTGGCCAAAACATGGAATAGCCTGCTGCTGCATCTACCCCTCCCTTGGAATACCCAACAAAACCACCTTGTTACATGTCCCCCAATAAAGCTCCTTTATATGGTCCTTGAGATCCTTTGCATTCTTCTCCACAGCTGCTTGATAGGGGGTGCAAATCAACATAATCAAATGTCACTCAAAAACTTTTGAATTTTGGATTGGATGCCTCTGCATCTTCAAAATTCTTATTTGTGGCTCTTGCTGTACTGACTCCCTCAAAATAACAAAATGTTCTTAAGGGCATGTTCATTTATCTGGATCCATCTACCATTTTCCTCTCCTATTCTCCTTGGGAGTTCATGAGGGTACAGTAGGGTAAGCAATTGCAAACATTCGGGCAGGACTGACTTACCTCACTGTGGATTTTAGTGATATGACATGGCAGTACCAGTTTGGAGAAATGTTTTTATGTCTCCATAAAATACAAGGGACCATGATTGCTAGATAGACATGTCAGAAACAAACCCTTGTCACATTGCTGTAATGCTGTATTACCATTTACTGCATATAAGCATGTACTGGTAGAGAAATATCACGCAAGAGAATAGATCTTCAACATTATCTTGAAAGCAGTCACCACAGTTAAAAGGAGCTCCAGTTTTAGAGGCCTGTTTTCTTACCTGGGACAGAAAGGTAAGTTGGAGTGTTGGGAAGAACCCGGACACAGTGACTGCCACACAAAACAGCAGAATGACATTAGTATCCTGAACTTTGAAAGACTCATATGGTTAGGGTCTGAGTCTGACAAAATCTCTTGCATACCTTGTCAACACTTGCTTGTTAGAAAAGACGACACGAGACAGAAAATCTATCATCCATAGAAGCCCTAGGTTTTACTGGACCACACAAGGGCAAAGAGTTTTTAGGGACCAAAATACCTCCAGAAGGAGGGTATCCAAATTGTACAAGCGAAAGACAATCTCTTCTCCTTCCACACTCCGGCTTGGTGAGATTGCAACCTTAATAAGAATGGGTTGTTGTTTCTGTTCACCCCTCTTGCCGTGAGCTTTCTTGGCACCGGGACCGGCGTAGCACCAGAGACTTCACTTCACACTGCGCCCGTACGGGAAGAAGTTATTTTAATCTCTCCATCCTTTGCTGGTGATACCCCTTGTGAGTCGTCCTCCATCGCAGCATCAAGCTCTTGGGGCACAATAAGAAGAAGCGCGGTAGACTGCCGAGCGAGAAGCAGATCTGCCCGCGATCTTCCACAAAACTGGTAGGCAGAAAATCCCGACTTTGTCCTCTGTCGCACCGACAGACGACTGGCTGCCACTGTAGCTCCCCTTCCGTTCTGCCCACGAACTGCGGCGCTCCGTTTAGCACTCCGCCCGAGTCTCTCGCGAGTGTCACCGTTCACCTTCGTGCTCACTTGCGCTCACCTACCTATCTCCATAGACATGGGAACAAAAGGAATTTGACGTGAATTGTTTGGGAACTTGATGAGAACAAAAGGATTTTGATGGAATATTGATGGGAACAGGAAGAATTTGATGGGAACTGTTTGAGGAGAACTTGATGGGAAATCAAGCCCCCACCCCTTCGAAAAGATAAGAAACATCCCTTGGAGGCATGTTTGCACCACCCAATTGGCTCACCCCCTTCAAAAAATAAGAAACATCCCTGGGGGCATGTTGGTGCCACCCAATTGACACAACCCTTCAAAAAAGAAACTCAACTGGCGCTCCTCACATGCTTTATCCTAATGTGTATTTTTAGCGACAAGCTACTCAGATAGGTGCTTCCCATGTATAGAATTTGTTTTAACAAATTGCCTTAGAGGGCAGGGAGAGAAAATTAGATCGAGCAGCTAAAAAAGTGGGCAGACAATGTGTGCATGTGCACATTTTATCTGCCTGCCTCCCTTTCTGCCAGCGGATTTCAAGGAGCAGGCAAGTAGAACAAGGTTTTCACAATCATGTGCGCGACACATCTGTAGCTCCCATTCCCAAGGTTTTCACGATCATGTGCGCGACCCATCTGTAGCTCCCGTTTCCAAGGTTTTCACAATCATGTGCGCGACCCATCTGTAGCTCCCATCCGTAACAAAACAAGGTGTCTCTCACGCAATGGGCCTTCCAAGGATTTTTTTATCAATATTAACCACATATCTATGAAAGGCATGTATTTATGTATTTTAAGCACATTTCCAAAAACATATTTATGTTGATGGAAAAAATGGAAAGTTTTGCTTTTACCTTTGGATCTGTGGAAGTCATGATCAACCAAAAAGCCAAATTTCTCCAAATGTGAAACTAGAATTTCAAAATTAAAGAAAAAGTTATTTTGGAAGTTTTCTATTGCCAGAGGTGCAAGAAAGAAAAGAGTAAAAACAGCCAGATTTCTATACTTGGTTTTCAGTGTGTAGCAGAAATGAAGAAGGATATATATTTTTAATTAGTTCACATTTGGATCACAGCCAGATTTAACTAAATCTTCATAAGGATGATTACCAATCTCTCTACATAATCCTATGGATGATAGCCATTTTGGCTACAAACAAAAAAAAACTCTTATGAATTTGATCTTTGAACTTTGGCATCATGGTCCAGAGTATGTATGAGCCCTTTACCACTAATTGGGATTGGTTGACTGGAAACCCTAATTATCTTTTATCATTTTTCTTTTTCAGATGGCATGGGAATGTGTATTTTGGAGTGCTTTAATACCTAGTTATGATTGGTGAAACTTAGATGACATTTGAATATTGACAAGGAAGAAGATGATAGGGTAGATGACTAATGTCATAAGCAATCACATATGCATATTACATTATTTACATACCCGAGAAAATCCAAGTGTACAAAAACTTGCAAAAACAAATATACCAAAGGTGTTTACAATTCTCATTAATGTAAATATAGGGAATTAGCCTAATGAAACCCTTATAAACCCTCAATATTTGTGGGAACTAGTTCCAGTTGACAGCCAATTTGACACACTTGTTACAATTGTTGTTTTGGATATTAAAGTTATTCAAAAAGTTGTTGAAAAAGGAAGAACCCCCAGTTTGGCCGAAATAGGGGATGAAATTTGAAATTGGGGGAGAAAAAAATTCAAAGGGGTTGAACAACGTGCCAAATTTGATTTTGGACTAAAACTTAGGGTCAACTGAGTTTGGTCCTAGTTTTTGCCCGTCAACACTATTTTTTGTGCTCAAAAGCTTCATTCACTCCAGAGTTATTGCTTTTCTCATTCGTAATTGTCAAGGTTTGCTTGTATGCATTTGAGCAAAATACTTGTTCTTTGAGTGTGAGTGTTTCCACTATAACACAAGGATGAGTATAGCAAAGCAACAAGTGAGGTGGTTGAGTGCCAAAAGCCCAAGCGCTTTGCATTTTGAAGGAGTGCCACAAGGGTCAATTGGAGCTTAAATGCACATAAAGCAAAAGGGAGTGAGCGACATTTCTCATTATTTTTGTGCAACCCAAGGCTTTGCATTTGTAGATTTGCAAATGAAGTTAGTAGTCCTAATCAAACTTGTTTGTGAGCATGTTTTATGCCCAGGAAAAAAATGCTGAAATTTTTTACAACTGTCACACTCATGATTTATTTTTTTGGGGAACATTTCTTTTGGCATTGTGGCATGTTTATGTGTTTGCACCAAGTTTTGTGAATCAATGCAAGAACTCCTTCATTATTGGTTTCTATGTAGATAAACAAGCCTCTATGGTCAAGAATAACTATGTTACTCATAACAAAGATTTTTTTGCAACCATTGAACCGAGTCTGGTGACTTGGATCTCGCCAAGGTATCTCAACTAAGGTCCCATCAATGAACTCAATGCATCTTGACAACTCTTGCAAATAGGACCCTAGTGTAGCTCTCTCTTGGGTTGTAAGCCAACAAATTTCATCCACAAGTGTAGAATTAATGCAAGATGAAATGAAAAAAACATCAGCACATACCAAACTTTTGGCCTGATTCCACATGAAAAAGTCATAATTGGTGACATTGTCATGTTTGAGGAAAAAAACAAAGTTTAGAAGGCTTAACTTTGATGGTATCCTAGAAATAATAAGGGTATCACTTGTAGATGGTAGGCACCACAATGGATGTTAAGTCTTCAAACTTTGTGGTAGTGCAGTTAGTTAGGTTTTTGAACAATGTTGGGGTGGATTGTAATGTGGTTAGCACATCTTGAACACTAGTAGTTGGGTCCCATAATGCCCACCCCCTTCCTCCATTTTTGTTGCAATGAACAAGTCTCTAGAAGTACAAATAATAAACCCCCCATGAAAAAGCATTGTAGCCTCTTGATCCATGTTGTACAAGACCTCGTCATCACTTGAAGAAAAGCTTAAGTTTGAAGAAAAGTTAGAACTTGAAGAAGAAGCCATTGCTCTAAAAGAAAGAATTAAAAAAACAAGAAAAAAAAATTGTAAGAAGAAAGTTCAAATGAGGATGAAAAAACTTGAGAAAATCAAAACCCTAAAAATGAGAAGAGCAAGAAAAAAAAACCACATGAGGAAAAAACCAGAGAAAGAGTTGAAGATGGGAGAAAATTTTTGAGCCCACATAAACCCTACTAAACCTTTCAAACATTAAAAAAACAACAATTTTTTTGGGCAGACCATGTTCCCTCCAAAATTTCATTTGATCCCCATTTGTTGGAAACTAATCCCTAGTTTCCAAGGTTGGTCCCCAATTTGGGAGACTTTATGGACAACCCAAAGTAGGGGACGAAAATGATAACTAAATTCCAAAGTGGGGGCAAATTGAGGATGACTTTACAAAGTATTCTATAGTATAATGTTTTCTTTTTAAAACTCCCACATCAATATAGAAGTTCACTTCAATCCAGTCAACACTCAGAGGAATGGTAGTATGGTACTTATGGTACTTAGTATGGTAATTTTTTTAAAATACCAAACTTGGTCTTTAACTAAGTTAAGACACTTGATATGGGAGGGCATAATTGTTTATGGCAAACTTATTGGGAAGAGAGACTCAAAATGACTAGTAAGTTGTTGACATGTTTTTTTTCGCTTGTCACCTTGTGTTCCACACACCTCACCAAGCTCCTTTTACATCGACTCCTTTAACTCCTAACTACCTACACCCCCCATGACACATTTGGTTAGTCCCAAAATCTTGACCACTCACAACAAATTCAAATTCTTTTCTTAGATTTGTTAGACTTTACTATCGAAATTAAGTTGTAATCTAATTGGAGCAAGCCATGGGCCCAACTCCTAAAGCCAACTTAGTTGGCCTTAAAGTCAAGCTAACCCCATGTTGACTTAGGGGTCTCATATACCCAATTCCCAAAGTTAGTTCGATGAGGATTTCAATTGGAATAACCCAAGTTGTCCTAGGGCCAACTATCTTTTGGTGGCCTTGAAGGTTTGGAGGGTCAACTTCTAATCACCCCAAACGCATTAACAGGCCTACCCCCTTAGGTCGGCCCAAAACAATGTTTAATTGTCCAGTGAGGGGTTTAAAGGGATAGTGTTTAACACTATAATCCTAAGGACAACCCCCAGTTGTCCTCGTGGCTAGTGAAAGCCCGAACTCCTGCCTTAGCCCATTCAAACCCGTGAGTTTGGATGTCTCCCAACTCCTAGAAGAGTTGAATCTCACGAAGCCATTTATGGCCTAACTTTCATATCGCCTTAGTGCCCTACTAAAGTGGTTTCAATTTTGTTCTTGCTTAAAACTTTTTTCAAACAGAAAAGCATGTCATGGGACCTTTAGGAAGTCTACGTCCTTGTAAACACAAATAACATGTCACCCTTGTCATGGTGAATCCACCCCTTTTGCCCCTCATACCTCAAGCCTTTGAGAAAGTAGTTAATTCTCAACTTATGTATAATTCACATTCCAAACCCTTTCTATAAATGTAGGAAGAATCTTAAACAATTTTTTGTTTGTTTTCTATGATGGTCCCCTTAACCACACTAATCCAATTTGGACTTGCTTCTTTTACCAAGTGACATTCCCCTTATTGGCCACTCTCAAAAGACTTGAAGGTTGAACTTCATGCCTAGGCTTGTTCTTTTGGTGACCTTGGGCAACCATGCTAGGGTATGATTATAAAACACACCAATGGATAATGCCACCTTGGGACAATTATTTGCCATCAAATATCTATTAGGAGAAAACTCTCATTAGCAAGGTTGGCCTTGGGTACTAGAATATAAATGCATGTTCCAATGGATGTGTTTTGTTTCGGAAGTAATATGAAGGGTTGGTGGGTTCTCTAAAATGTGGATTTGCTCGATACAAGATGTTTTGTAAGTCGTAGGTGGGAATCAAGGTGCTACATCATTTCCCATTAGTTGCTCACTTGTTGTGGATGTATTGAACTCCACAAACCTTGGAACTCATCACATGGCATGCAAAAAATCAATTTATAGATGGCAAAGTTAGGCATGTATTTGATTACAAGGCATGGAAGCACATTAATGCCACATGGCCAAAATTTGCAAGTGAAGCGAGGAATGTTAGGCTTGGTCTTGCTACATATGGTTTCGATCCCTTTGGGGAAAAGTCCAACAATTGGTCAACCTAGCCAATTTTGCTTCTAAACTATAACCTACCGCCATGGTTACTAACAAAAAGGTTCATATTACTTTTATTAATAATACCTAGCCCAAAGTTTGTGAGAAGTAGCCATTTTGATGTTTACTTGACACCCTTGTTGGAAGACCTTATAGATTTGTGGAATGGTTGGGGTTGATGTACTATAGTCGAAAACAAGGAAACAGTTCACATTGAGAGCAATGTTAATATGGACGATCCATGATTTTCCTAAATATGCGATTGTATGTGGTTATCTACACCAAGGGTATAAAGCTCACCCCCCTTGTGGAACATGCATTATATCCACGTGGTCTAAAGAATTAGGGAAGGTCATTTTTTAAGGCTTTTGAAGGTGGATTTGAAGGAATAATCCATATAAAAAACACCCAAATGAAAAACATTTTAATGGGTCCGAAGAATTCAGGGGGAGGCTGTGCACAACAACAATAACGGAAACATTGTAATGAGCACAAAGCATAGAGGAATGGGTGGTTGTTACCAATGTATTAAGTACAAAGGCTTTTCCATCTTTGTCATTTGGGGTGAAGTGATAGTGTGCCTTATTTTGTCTGCCGTACTAGGAAGTACATTTTACAAATTACAATAGTTTAATTATGGACAATTTCAAGGATTGAGTGGAATCTTGTAACAAGATCCATAAAGTTTAATGATGTTATACATGTAGAATAAAAAAATGAGTGAATACGTTATGAATAGGTTGATTTGATTATTTTTAACAATTGTTGTTTGTGTGATGCAAGGTGGTATGTGGGGTACTAGTTAAAGAAAAAAGGTAATGCTGTTTACTTGTGTGAAACATGCAACATTTGTTAATAAAACACACTCTTGATGTAATGCACATTAAAAAGAACATTCGCTAGAGTTTGATCAAGTTCATATTTGGTTGGAAGGACACGATTAAAATTCACTAGGATTTGGGAACAATTGACGCGGTCCCAAGTCACGGGGGTGAAACCCACTTGAGGGTCTCACAAAGTCAAGTTGCGAAATTTGAGACTTGGTAGCACGCTCCCGGCTTCCAACTCTAGAAAGGGGTAGAGGGTCGAATTGGGAGCCCAGGGATTAGACCAGGAAGAGGACTTAGTTGATCAAGCTAAAATTTGCATCAAAACAAACCACCCAAGTGGTTAGTTCACTTTCCGGGACACCCTCTGGTGTTGGGACAAGCCACGGGCACTTCGGACCACAAAACTCACCACGGCCCGGACTTGTGGGATGCCACCACCATCCCCCATATAGTATACTCTGCGACGCCCCGTGGAGGCTACATCCAAATGACACAAACTCCCGGGACTCCCAAGTTGGAGTCCCAAAATCCACCCAAGTGTCTTGGTTCCGGACTCCCGAGACTTTGAGAGGCCGTAGCTCCTCGCCCTGACCTTGGATTGCAACAAGGTTTAAACCGAAGTTGTAGCCCTTGTCGAGATCTTTTCAACAATGTATTGCACTTTTGAATCGAACATTGCGAGCTGGTCGATTCTTGACTTTTAGTGGTTGAGAGTCAAACTGCAAGTTTGACTCGCGGCCCTTCTTTTGCCCATAACTTGGGCTACAGATGTCCAAATTGAAAATGCAAGGGCATTTTCAATATTTACGTTTCAAGACCTTTTTAATAACACTAAGAACACCCCAATGCAAGGTGTTTTGCCCCTTGTTGTTGAGCTCTGAACATTCGGGAGTCCCAGAGGACTCCAAATCCCCACTTTTTCCAAGTGTTGGGCTTCACCCCCACACTTGGCCAAAGTAGGGTTGCGACAACAATTATGGCTGAAACAAGATCCTCTCAGGCCATCAAAGATTTTGCAACCAATTGCGCCATATGTACTAAAAGCTAATGAACTACAAACATTCATGAATAGATTAACTTCCTTGAGAGTTCTAACAAATTATTCTAATTCGTTTGCAAAATACATTACTAACAAAAAGCCTCGCTCCATGAAGAACCAGAATTGGCATGTATTGATGCAGTAGATTTTGCCATTGGCCTTAAAAGGATTGATGGACCCCTTTGCTTGGATAAACATTATGCGTCTTAGTTAAGTGTTTCACAGACTATGCACAAAGGTATGGAACCCTAATGACCTACCATCCCTAAGAGAAGAATATGTGGTTGTCACATTGAATCCTTTGGAATGGGAGATGTCAAGAACATTTTTTGATGCCATCATGCACCTAACGTTGCATGTGGGTGAAGAGCTAGATATATGTGAACCAATGCATAGTAGATGGATGTATCTAATTGAACGAACAAGGGTGCATTTAAGAAATATGTTCACAATCATGTAAGGCTTGAATCTTCTCATCTATTGGATGAAACATTAGATTTTGTGACAAAACATGTGTAGAGTTAAAACATGTAAGGTGTCACATATGGGATGTAAATGAAGAGCCAAGGATCAACAATAAAGTGCTTAAAAGGGTTGGAGAAAAAATTTAGCTATCACAAGTAGCTCAAAATCTTGCACATAACTATGTGTTGAACAATGTTCCTTGTTTGGCCCCTTGGGTTGAGTATGTATATTTTACCCTTAAAATAACATTGTAATATAGGAGATCCACATGTGGCTTACATCTTTGGTGTGAAGGTTAATTAAAGTTGTCACACTTGTTGATGGGTAGGAGCAATATAATGTTCTTAATGTAAAAGCTAGAAAAAATGAATTTAATATGTATGCCTTATTTTATAAGTAGAACTTTGGTATAGACAATGTCATATGTGGTTGAGTTTTAATATTACTTAAGACTAATAAAGTTCAACTACTAGTTATGAGGTTCCATGTTGCTTATGGGTAATAAAGTGTTATTAGCAAAATTTATGTGAGCTTTTTATTGAATTTGATAGTCTTGGTATAGGAAGCACGGACATGAAGTCGCTCGAGTGTCTGCTTTATGTGTGTAATTTGAACAACAATGGTTGCGAGATGCAAACAAACAAGAAAGAGTTTTCGAATATCATGTGGAGTTGGGATAGGTGCAACTTGGGTGAGGGAGGCAATCCAAGCTCAGATTACAAAAGGTGACCCATTTTGTCGCAACCCCACTTTGGCCAAGTGTGGGGGTGAAACCCAACACTCCCAAAGTTGGGGATTTGGAGTCCTCCAAGACTCCCGAATGTTTAGAGTTCGACAGCAGAGGCTAAAGACCCTCGCCTTGGGGTGTTTTTGATGTCATTAGAAAAGTCTTGAAGCGTAAATGTCGAAAATGGCCTCGCATTGGTCATTTGGACATCTGCAGCCCAAGTTATGGGTAAAAAAAGGGTCGAAAATCAAACTGGCAATTTGACTCTCGACCACTAAAAGTCAAGAATCAACCTCTTTCCAACCTCTGAATTGAAAGTGCAATACGTTTTTGGAAAAATCTCGACGAGCGCTACACGTTTGGTTCAAACCTTGTTGCAATCAGACTTTGCGGTCGGGAGTTATGAGTTCTCAAAGTCCCGAGACTCCAACCGAGACAATTTCGGGACCCCAACTTGAGAGTCCCGGGAAAAAGAGCCATTTGGATGTAGCCTCAGCGGGGCGTCGCAGAGAATATTATATGGGGGAAGGTGGTGGTTTCCCCCGAGTTTGGGCCGTGGTGTGTCTTGTGGTCCAAAGTGCCCGTGGCTTGTCCCTAACACCCAAAGGTGTCCCGGAATGTGAACTAACCACTTTGTGGTTTGTTTTGATGCAGATTCAAGCTTGATCTACTAAACCCTCTTCCTAGTCTATCCCGGGACTTCTAGCATGCCCTTCTACCCCTCTATAGTGTTGGAAGTCGGGAGCGCCTTCCAAGTCCCAACTTTCCGCAACTATATTTTGGTGGACTCTCAAGTGGGTTCACCTCGGGACTTGGGAGTGCGTCATTAAGAGTGCGTCATGATGTGTGTCATGTGAGTGTCGGATGAGTATGAGCCCAATGAAGCCACCAAGTTGGTGACTTCCGCCAAGTGCATAAAGCAAGTTTTGGAAAAGTTCCCGGATGTGATGCCCGATGAGTTGCCCGAAGACTTGCCCCCGAGAAGACGAGTTGATCATGCGATTAAAGTGATGCCGGGAGTGCAACCTCCCGCCAAGGCCCCATATCGAATGAGCCATGAGGAGTTGAAAGAGCTTAAGGTTCAACTCGAAAAACTCCTCACAAAACGGTATATCAAACCAAGCAAGTCCCCATATGGGGCACCCGTCATTTTTGTTCACAAGAAGGATGGGACTTTGAGGATGTGTGTTGATAATAGAGCAGTCAACAAGGCAACGGTGAAAAATCGGTATCCCTTACCTCGCATCGATGATCTATTTGATCGTCTCTCAGGAACCAAGGTTTTTAGTAGAATTGATCTACGTTCGGAGTATTACCAAATTAGGATCAAGGAAGGGGACAAAGAAAAGATTGCTTGTCGCACAAGGTATGGCTCATATGAATTCTTGGTGATGCCTTTTGCGCTCACCAATGCACCCGCAACATTTTGCACTCTCATGAATGACATTTTTCGCGAATGGCTTGATGATTTTGTGGTCGTCTACATAGACGACATTTTGATTTATTGTAGTTCCTTGGAGGAACATGCGGAGCACCTTTGCAAGGTGTTCCAAAGGCTAAGGGAAAACAAGTTGTATGCCAAGCTTGAGAAGTGCGAATTTGGAGTGATGGAAGTGGACTTCCTTGGGCATAGGATAATTGTTGCAACCCTACTTTGGCCAAGTGTGGGGGTGAAGAAGCCCAACACTTGGAAAAAGTGAGGATTTGGAGTCCTCCAAGACTCTTGAATGTTCAGAGCTAGACAGCAGGACCCAAAACACCTTGCATTGAAATGTTCTTGGTGTCATTGAAAAGGTCTTGAAGCGTAGATATCAAAAATGGCCTCGCATTGGCCATTTGAACATCTATAGCCCAAGTTATGGGCAAAAGAAGGGCTGAAAGTCAAACTGACAATTTGACTCCCTATCACTAAAAGTATAGAATCGACCTTTTACCAACCTCTGAATTAAAAGTGCAATACATCGTTGAAAAGATCTCGACAAGGGCTACAAGTTTGGTTTTGACTACATTGCAATCGAACTTTGCAGTCGAGAGTTATGAGCTCCCAAAGTCCCAGGACTCCAACTTGGGAGTCCCGGGAAAAAGAACCATTTGGATGTAGTCTTGGCGGGGCGTCGCAGAGAATACTATATGGGGGAAGGTGGTGGCTTCCCCCGAGTCCAGGCCGCGGTGTGTCTTGTGGTCCAAAGTGCCCGTGGCTTGTCCCTAACACCCAAGGGTGTCTCGGAAATGTGAACTAAGCACTTTGTGGTTGGTTTTGATGCAGATTCAAGCTTGATCAACTAATACCTCTTCCTAGTCTAATCCATGGGCCCCCAACTCGACCCTCTACCCCACTCTAGAGTTGGAAGCTGAAAGTGCCTTCCGAGTCCCAACTTTCGGCAACTACACTTTGGTGAACCCTCAAGTGGGTTCACCCCGGGACTTGAGAGTGCGTCAATAACCCAAGAAGGTTTGAAAATGAATGATCACAAGGTCAAGGCAATTTTGGATTAGGAACCGCCTAAGTCGGTTTCGGCCTTGAGGTCCTTCCTAGGATTGGCCTCCTATTATCGCAAGTTCATCAAGAACTTTGCAAAGATAGCGCCACCGTTGACAAACCTCTTGAAGAAGTCCGCCGTCACTTTTAAATGGGAAGAAGCATGCGACGAAGCCTTTGGAACATTGAAGGGCATTTTGGTGAAGGCGCTGGTGTTGAAGTTGCCCAACTTTGACAAAGAGTTTAAGATCCATTCCGACACCTTCGACTTTGCAATTGGAGGGGTCCTAGTGCAAGAAAGAAGACTAGTGGCCTTTGAAAGCAAGAAATTGAGTGAGACGGAGAGAAGGTGGCCAACACACGAGAAGGAAATGTGGGCGGTCATACATTCTCTCAAGACTTGGGGCCATTACATAGGCTCCAAAGATGTGGTGGTGTGGACCGACAATGTGACCTTGAAGTATTTCGCCACTCAACCCAAATTGTCATCAAAACAAGTAAGGTGGCAAGACACATTGGCCTTGTTCAATGTGGACATCCGGCACAAGTCGGGAAAGGAGAACATAGTCCTTGATGCCTTGAGCCAAAAACACCAATTTAGAGTGGTGTATGTGGGAGAGTCGGAACTTCAAAAGAAAGTTAGACTAGCGAGCCGCCGAGATGCCTTTGCCAAGGAGGTAAAGCAAAGCATCCAAAATGGAGCCAAGTCCCACTTCCATTTACGAAATGGATTATTGTGGTACAAGCAAAATCGACTCTATGTGCCGGAAGGGAAGATTAGGGACACACTTTTGAAGGAATGTCATTATGGACCGCTTGCATGCCATGGTGGTGCAAAACGCACCACAACATTCCTAAAGAAGTCCTACTGTTGGCCCAACTTGAAGGATTGTGTGGAGGAGTATGTGAAGACTTGTTTAACTTGTCAACAAAATCGGACCCCCAACAAAAAGCAAGCGGGTTTGTTGCAACCTTTGCCAATTCCCGATGGACCGTGGGAAAGTGTGTCAATGGACTTTATGGTAAGTTTGCCCCCTTCAAAGGGGTTTGATGCCATCATGGTTGTGGTGGATCGATTTAGCAAAATGGCACACTTCATCCCCACAAAGGATGAAGCCAAGGCTCAAGAAACAGGGAGGTTGTTCTTCCTCCACATTTTCAAGCATCATGGCCTCCCAAAGGACATAGTGTCGGATCGAGACCCGAAGTTTACAAGTAAGTTTTGGCGAACCTTGTGGAAGCGAATGGGGTCGAAACTCAAGATGTCGCAACCCCACTTTGGCCAAGTGTGGGGGTGAAGCCCAACACTCCCAAAGTTGGCGACTTGGAGTCCTCCGGGACTTTCGAATGTTTAGAGTTCGACAGCAAGGCCCAAAACACCTTGAATTGAAGTGTTCTTAGTGTCATTGGAAAGGTCTTGAAGCTTGATGTCCAGAATGCCCTCGCATTGGTCATTTGGAAGTCATTAAACCACTAAAACTCAAGATTCGACCTTTATCCAACCTCCGAATTGAGAGTACAATACGGCGTTGGAAAGATCTCAACGAAGGCTACAACTTTGGTTTAGACTTTGTTGGGATCAGACTTGGCAAGCGAGAGTTATGACCTCCCAAAGTCCCGGACTCCAACTGGGACAGTTTCGGGACAATTTCGAGACTCCAACTTGGGAGTCCCAGGAAAAAGAGCCATTTGGATGTAGCTTCCGGAGAGCATTGCAGAGAATACTATATGGGGGAAGGTGGTGGCTTCCCCCGGGTCCGGGTCGTGGTGAGTCTTATGTGTCAAAGTGCCCGTGGTTTGTCCCAACACCCAAGGGTGTTCCCGAATGTGAACTAATCAATTTGTGGTTTGTTTTGGATGCAGATTCAAGCTTGAACCTCTAGTCCCTCTACCTAGTCTAGTCCCGGGACTTCTAGCACGCCCCTCTACCCCTCTATAGTGCTGGAAGTTGGGAGCGCATTTTGAGTCCCAACCTTCCACAACTTTACATAGTTGCACCCTCAAGTGGGTTCAACCCGGGACTTGGGAATGCATCAACAACTAAGAGGGCGAGAGCGGGACTATTTAGTCAAGTGGAAAGGATACCATCCAATAAAGGCTTCTTGGGTGATGAATCCGACATGGAACATGCCCAAGAAGCCATAGAAGAATTCCACACCAAACCGGCAAAGAAAAGGCGTAGAACGTGATGAGGATATCACCTTTCTTTTAGTGGGGCGGAGTGTCACATAAAATGTACCATATCAAGTTACAAGTGAAATAAAGGCTTTAAAACTTCCAAGAGATTGTATCATGAAAACTTTGTATAAGGCAAATAGAGTTGTCAAGTGGCATAGGACAAATGGAACTTTCTTGTGTAGGCCCAAATCAAAATCGAACTCCTACTTTGGGGTTGAAGAAACTTGACCCCGAAAGAGGAGGCAAGCAAGGTGAGCTTGTGGGGACATGCACATGCCTTAAGTGCATCCCAAAGGGTTGGTTGGTATTGTGGCCAACGCAGGAAGTCATGAACCCGCTCGCATACTTTAAGTGTAGTTTGGGACTTGGGTTTGGCAAACCCGAGTGTTGCTTCTCGTACCTTGATAAGCAAACCTTTTAGTTAAGGCTTGGTTGTTGTGACCAAGGCGTGAGATAGGAAAAGGAGTCATGTCAAGTTAGCTTAGGTCAATAGTAGACTTGGCTTTAGTTCCTCATGAGGGGAAGAATGAAAAAGTTCCTCCCAAATGAAGAGCTTCGTCAAACTAGGATAGTTTAGTAATCTTTTGACAAAGCAAAGGGTGAGGGTTTTTGGGAAGACCCTCTTGGACTTGTCAAAAAAGTGTTGGAAACTTAGGGACGCCTAAGTTAGCTTGAAACAAGGTCTAGCCACAAAGTTGGCAAACAATGGCCAAGGATCCAAAAAGAAAGCAATTGCAAATGTGTGAGAAATATTCTAAGTGTCAATGAGGACATTGACCTTTCTTCTATTGGGGGAGAGTGTCGCAACCCCACTTTGGGCTAAGTGGGAGGATGAAACTCCCACTCCCAAAGTTGGGGGCTTGGAGTCCTCCGAGACTCCTTAATGTTTAAAGTTCAATAGCAGAATCCAAAACACCTTGCATTGGAATGTTCTTGGTGTCATTGAAAAGGTCGTGAAGTGTAGATGTCCAAAATGCCCTTGCATTGGTCATTTGGATATCTGCAACCCAAGTTATGGGCAAAAGAAGGGCCAGGAGTCAAATTGGCAGTTTGACTCCCGACCACTAAAAGTCAGGAATCGACCTCTTCCCGACATCCGAATCGGGAGTGCTACATGGAGTTGGTCTTTGTTTCAGACCTCGTTTTGATCAGACTTGGCATTCGGGAGATATGACCTCCCAAAGTCCCGGGACTCCAACCGAGACAATTTCGGAACAATTTCGGGATTCCAACTTGGGAGTCCCGGGAAAAAAAACCATTTGGATGTAGCTTCCGCGGAGCGTTGCAGAGAATACTATATGGGGGAAGGTGGTGACTTCCCCCAAGTCCGGGTCGTGGTGAGTCTTGTGTGTCAAAACGCCCATGGCTTGTCCCAACACCCAAAGGTGTTTCCGAATGTGAGCTAACCCTTTCTTTGTTGGTTTTGGATGCAGATTCGAGCTTGATAATCTAGTCCTTCTTCCTAATCTAATCCCGAGACTTCTAGCACGCCTCTCTACCCCTTTATAGTGCTGGAAGTCGAAAGCGGCCCTGAAGTCCCCAACTTTCCACAACTCTACATAGTTGGACCCTCAAGTGGGTTCAACCCAGGACTTGGGAGCGCGTTACCAACACCCAAGGGTGTCCCGAATGTGAACTAACTTTCTTGTGGTTGGTTTGGATGCAGATTCAAGCTTAATAATCTAGTCCCTCTTCCTAGTCTAATCCCGGGACTTCTAGCACGCCCCTCTACCCCCTGTTAGTGCTGGAAGTCATTATCGGCCCTCAAGTCCCAACTTTCCACAACTCTACATAGTTGGACCCTCAAGTGGGTTTAACAAGGGACTGAGGAGCGCGTCAGTTATGGATAAACTTAAAGAAAAGTTACAATTACATGTTGAGTCCTAGGCTATGTCACAATGTTGGTTCATAATTACAAAAAATCTAGGATGCGTAAAATGATATGAATTAAATAACATGTCTTGCTATTAAAAGGTAGTTGATGAATCAAACCGTGTAACCAACAATAATTTCCAACATCAGGATTGAAGACCATGCAAAGATGGAATTGTTTTCAGTTTCATAAAAACCTTCATAAACAATTTCAAGTTCATCACCAAAAGCAAGGTTGACTTGCAACAAAATCACCAAGCTACAAGAGTTCAGAGAAATGTGATAATATTAAGTTCAAGGGGGTTTAATTTCAACACGAAGGTGCACCTCTCACGGTTTGCAATCTCCATCATGCCAATGTTGCATCAATGTCAAATTTAGGGATGATTCTTGAGGCGGTTCTTCATTCAATTGTGCCGCTTGAGGCCCATAAAACATGGTTATGCACAATGCCATGAATTCAAAGAAAGGAAAAAATCTTCGATTGAAATCAATTCAACAATGAATGTGTAGAAAACTTGATACATTGAGATGCGTGGTTGTAATTTATAGGTCGAGGAAAAGGAAGGAAAGGTGTAAAGTAACAGTTTAAAACCATGGTAAAGTAAAACCTTAAGATGAATGGGAAAAGAAAATTTAAGTAAAATTTATTGAGAGGGAAAGTGAGAAGAGGTGAAAATGATGTTTTTCCTTTTCCTTCCATTGGCCACCAAGCATTAGAATTTTCCATTGGCCATGGAATTGGGGTTTTCTTTCACCTACTTTTTTCTCCTTCTTTTTAAAGGCGTAAATTTGGATAATTTTGGGCTATATTTTCCAAATATAATTTTTGATTTGAGTCTTTGAAATCTTATTCCTACAGCTTTTTGTTGGGAAGAGAAGAATGATTAGTCTTAATAGATGGTGGAAAGAAAGTTAATAAACTGGATACTAATAGTACTTTTGGTAAAATGGAAGGGAGTAGGGGTAGTTCTGGAATCTTGAAATCTTAGAAAAATTTCACAAGACCTCTTGCGTTTTATGACATAACTTCTTCTTGATCTAGGTGCAAAGCTTGAAATTTGATAGGTAGGTACACCTTGTAATTAGCTTTCCAATGAACTAATGAAAACCAAATTTGAATAAATTATGTGATGGTAATAATGTTTTAAGCGACTAGGGGTTTGCTATCAAGTTGAGCTTCCTACTTTTATGAAATCCTCTCGAGTTCTATGGGCACAATTTTTTATTGATTTAGATGTAGAGCTTGAAATTTGGTAAGCAAGTGCACCTCGTAATTAACTTTTTAATGAACTAATGCAAACTATATTTGGATAACGTATGTGATAGGAACAATGTTTTGAGTGAATGGGGATTTGTTGTCAAGTTGAACTTCCTACTTTTGTGAAATCCTTTCGAGTTCTATGGTACAACTTTTTATTGAATTGGGTGCAAAGCTTGAAATTTGGTAGGTAGGTGTGTTTTATAGTTAGCTTTCTAATGAACTACTATAAGCTAAATTTGGATAATGTATGTGATAAGAATAATGTTTTGAGTGACTAAAGTTTTATTGTCAAGTGGAACATATTGTCAAATCCTTAGAAGTCGATTTAGGCGGGTGATAATTTAGCATAAAATTATAGGATTTAGAGTGGTTGACCTTTAAAAATATATCTATCAATTCCAAATCATAAATTATGCATAGGAGGCAAACTATTTGTTTTCAATTACAAACGCAACTTAACATCTAGAGGTTTGCATTTTCTCTTCACCAATAGCATATGTACCTCCAAGTATAATCACTTCATAGAATCGAGAATAGAGGGACAAAAAGTTGCCTCACAATCTACAACTAGAATTTGGTTAAACCCTTCTTATAATTACATATACGACCACAATAAGTTACAACTACATGGACACGTAGGACTAACACATTATTAGTCATTAAATAAGTTGGTTTGGACACTAGTTGCATACTAGTTGCAAAAATATGGTTAGAATGGACAACATTTCTTCTAATGTATGCATAATGGCTAAATTTACTGATTAAATTTAAATTAATAATTACTTTAATGCCTAAATTTTTATTAAACCTAATGGTTAAATTCAATGGCTAAACCTAATGGTTACACCTAGTGGTTAAAATTAAATAGGTAAGTGGGTGGATAGGGAAGTAAAAATATGTAAGTAGGGGGGTTAGGTAAGTAGGAAAATAATAAGTAGGTGGGTGGGTGCATAATATGTAGGTAAATAACTAAATAAATAGGTGGATGAATAGGTAAGAGGTAAATACATGGAATAGTAAACCATATTGTATTTAATTCAAGATCATTTGCCATCTTGACTAAATGTTTAACTTGATTAAAGATTATTGGTCATTTTTATTAAAAATCATTGGCCATTTTGACTAAGTGTTCAACTTGACTAAAAACCATTAGCCATTTTGACTAAGGTCTTGACTATGTGTATCTAGTCAAATAAACCATTATATTCAAATTGATCAGTCAAAAAATACATGTGTCATTCAAGCCCATGGCCTTAAATTAAAATGTATGTGTCCATTAGTCAAAATGACAAGTTAATCAATTTGAACCTCTTTAAAAACCATGAATTGTGGTAGTGATTTTATTATGATCATGTGTAATAGCATTGAACATTAGTTGCAAAAATTAGATTCTTCTCAAAACCCCCCACATTATCTTGGGGGGGGGGGGGGGGGGTTATTTTATTGGCAATTAGAATTTAATGAATGGCCACACATTACTATCTATTATACTCTCAAATTGGTTTTGGGGACAAAGTTTAATATTGCTTAGTAGTCAATGTTGAATGTTGGGGAATGGCTGGAAATCTGACATGGATGTCATTCAATTGTTCTTTCATCTTGAATTCGAGTAATTGAAACAAAGCCTGAAAATGGTTGGGCAAGTTGAAAAATATCTAAAAATAACCATTGTTCAAAGCACTGAACAATAACATACAACTATGGAATCTATCATGGTGAATATTTTTGCAAATATAAATGCGGGGGTGCTTGATACAAGATCATCAAGTTTGAAGGCTAATCCAAAAACTATAGCAATTAGGGCAAGCCTTATTGCAACATTCAGGGTAGAAATTACAAAAATAAACACACCCTTAGACTGTAACCAACATGGGATGGTGCATGCTACGAAAGACAATAGCACAATAACACTCATGGACAACCAAATGCATGTCATTCCTTTATTGGTATAATTGGAGTTGAGTGCATAAAAATACAAACAATAATGGCATACCTTACCCAACATGGGCTAAGGCATGCCACAAATAATAATATTGCACCAATTGGGGCAAGTTCTATGGAAATTCATACAGTCTTATAACTTAACATGATTGGGGTGGGGCATGTTACCAAAGACAATGACATTGTTGGACAACATGATGTATGCCACGTTACAATGGTTTGTTCAATCTTTTTGACTCATCACAATAAGGTGTTAACAGGGTAGGAATGTTGTTCATGGTAGCCAATATCATCCACATTGTTGATGATGAGGTGAATGGGATTTGGTGGGATGGCAAAGTCAAAAGAAAAAGATTGTGCCATTGGTTCGAGGTGTTGTGAACATGAAAGCATAATTTGGTGCATGCAAGGTGTCATGCAACAAAATAGAGGTGAGCTTGGGTTGTATCATCTTGGTGGGTGGGGTGAGTCTTACATTGTTCGAGAAGACTATGGGCTTCCTAAATTGGGAAACATTGTGACGTTGGAATACCCTAAGATGTAGACTATGTTGTTGTGTTTGTGCAATTTTAGATCGGGGACTTGGTCATTTTGCTTAATCTTAACCAACATCGGGTTATTACAATAGGAATAATATCAGGGATTGGTGGGCAAGGATGTGTGCACCATGGCACCCCTATTGTAATTGGTGGTTTTGGGTGTAACTTGGTGAAATAATGGAAGGTTCCAAGGATACTCCATTGCTTGTCACAAATGAGGATGATGACCCACCACAATTGAAGTTAAACTTGGATGTTATGGGTAGTAGTTTGGTATGGAAAGGTTTTTTAGAAAAAATAGTGAATAGTAATTGGATTAGGTTATCTTCCACATTTGCATGTGTTTAATTCATAGCCTTCATGGCAACTTGAGTATTAAATTATTAATGTCAAGGGACTTAGGGTTTGGGTCTTCCCCTCTCTGACCAAGGCTAACAATACTTCTGATATTAGTATGTTAGGTGCACATGTTGTATGAAATAGTTCTTTCTCCCCCAAGAACATGGTGGTTCCCTAGGGCAATTAAGCCTTGTTCCTTTGGGAACATTATGAAAAAATATAGGGGTTTTACAACTAGGCTTGTAATTGGGTTTTTTAGTTATAACGGACACTTACAATTATGGTATTTATACAACCTTGAGTGTTATCAAACAAGTTGCAACAATTACAACATACACCTTATGTTGTATACAATATCATATATACGGTGCAACTCACATGCAACTATATGGAACCTTTTTGCTATTAATCTTCATGCTAGATTCCCACACACATTCCAATGTGGCGAACAAAATGCCAACTTTCATCCATTTGTTGACAAATGAGGTATGTTAATACCTTTTGCAACTTACTTACAATTATTTTACAACTATTATAATGAATACATTTAAAATTTATTTCATTCATCCATTTGAGCAATGAATTTTGTTCTTATCCTTTGCAACTAACTTACAACTAAAGATGAAATGAAAATAAAGGATTTAATAACTAATTTGCAACTAGATGTTTAAATTCAGGTTTCATAGCAAATTGTATGGTAGTTGATTTTAGTAGTACTAAACAACTATATTACCACTTAATTAAATGCAATTATCCAGTCTTCACACAATCATTATCATGTTGTCCTAATTATAATAGAGAATGTTGAATTGCATTGGACATCATTATTTATAAACATGAAATGGATTTGAAACTTTAAATACATTTACATTCCATGTTGAATAATACATTACAAAAAAATAAATTAATGTTTATATCGAAAGACAATTTAACTATGAATTTAAACATAATGGCAAAGTTATATATAACAAACATTTTTCTTTATTTAAAATAAAGGTTAGATCATAAAAATGATGATTCACAATAATCAAACATTGTCATGTAACACATTATGTTTCATAAATGAATGTTTTATTCTATTTTTGTTGAAATGGAGCTTGAGCGATGCAATTTTTCAATGCACCTTATCTACTTGAAATTTGCCATGTTACGACATTTAGTTACACATGTGAAATGAAACAATAGAGTATCATAACATTGTAATGTCAAAAACATGTAAATAATCCCTTCAACTTGAATAAAACTAGTTTACAACTATATTGCCATTAACATGCAACTTATTTGTCACTAAAATGCAATGTATAAAACATTGATACAAATTAAACTATAATTTGTACACTTGTAAATAGAATCAAATATCGTGCTTACGATAAGGTAAATTGAATTATAATTTTAGGTATTTCTGAAAATATATATTTCGTATACATAATTTTGATGACACCCATAAGCAAAAACCTTCAACATTTAAAAGTAAGAGCATGAACCTTCAACATCCAAGAACAAAAGTAAAAATCTTCAATATCTAAGAGTGAGAACAAAATTCAACATCTAAGACTAAAAGTAAAAACTTTGAACATCCAAGAATAAAAGAAATAACCTTCAACATCAAAAGGTAAAAACAAGAACCTTCAATATCCAAAAGTATGAACAAGAACCTTCAACCTTTCTAGGAGCAACAACAATAACCTTCAACCTCCTAGGGCAAAAATAAAAACCTTGAACCTCTCTAAGAATAAGAACAAGAACTTTCAACCTCCAAGAACAAGAATAAAAGCCTTCAAGTTCTTTAAGAATAAGAGCAAGAACTTCAACCTACAAGAGCAAAAACAAAAGCCTTCAACCTTCTAAAAAGTTAAAAAAAAACCTTCAACCTTCAAGAGAAAAAATAAAAGCCTTCAACCTTTTGAAGAACAAGAACCTTCAACCTCCAAAATAAAAAAACAAAAGCCTTCAATTTCCAAGTGATTCAAATAAATGATATAACTTATAACAACCTTTTAATTTTAATTTTACATTAAACAAAATATGAATTAAATATAACACATGATATGAAATTTGCATCACCAAAAGACTAAGGATTTACGCAAATTGTTTAAATATAAATTCTTTCTTTAAAAATTCATCTTGAATTTCTTGTCAATGAGCATAAATACATGAAGGTCCTTGATGCATTGGAATAGATCTATTGATATATTACCATGTGTCACTTGCTTAAGGGTTTCCCGCCCAAATTTCAAATTGTAAGTTGAAATATAATTGCATACCAGTTGCAAACACGTTGAAATATCATATATATTGGCTAGTGAAAATGTATACATGTGGCATGATTGTATGTCTTACTCAAGGCCATACACTTGTTGCAAAGTAATCGTTGATCAATAACTAAATTTATTACAGTTGTGATGTAGTTGTTACATGTGATTAAAGTGCAACTTGTCAACAAAATCAAACATGGTTGACTACAACCATATATATAGTGCATACATTGTATTGTATAAATATACATCTTGCAACTAATTTGCAACTACAATACAACTTTTTGATTTTCCAAAATGATAGTTTATTTATTAATTTATCGTATTTCCATAGGATAGTTCCAATGTAGTTGTATGTTAGTTATTTTGAAACGCTAGTTGTAATATAGTATAATTGCCGTGGACACAATTTCTCATAATGGAACATGGTTGTCCCCCGTGGAACAACTTAAGCCCATTTTCACCCCAAGGAAAAATCATGCCTTCATGGAGGAGGAATTTAGTTGAGCTTAATGGGTTGCCTTGGTGATGAACTCAACCCTTTTGTTTCCCATGGGGAACAAGAATGTGTTGGGGAAAATGAGCTTATTGCCTTGAGGAGAAATTTAAACCTTTTTTTCCTAGGCAACAACCATGTCCTTGAGGAAAAGGAGGTTAAGTTGGCTCAGGGAACAATTTAAGCCTTTTTCTTCTTGGGGAATAATCATGTCCATGAAGACAAGGAATTTAACTTGCCTCAAGGAGCGACTAAAGCCCTTTTTACATTGGGGAACAGTCATATCCCCGGGGAAAAGGAGTTTTGTTTTTGTAAAAACATGGTTGTTCCTTGGGGCAATTTAAACCTTGTTCCTTTGGAAACATGGTTGTTCTTCGAGGAGTGACTTAAGCCCCTTCTTCCCTTGGGAGTTTATTTTCATCCATTTGTTTGTGGATGAAAAAAAAAATTTAAGGAAATGGTTCGAACGCAAGACATGAAGATTGTAAGGGTGATTCTAACCAATGTATTAGTTTGAAAATTTTCTATTTTTTCATTTTAAATGCATTTATTATTTAAACTCCTAATGATTGTGTGAAAAATCTATAAAAAAGTTTGAATATTTTTCTCCTACTGAGCATTGCATTAGATTGTACTATAATTAAGTCGAGCTTGGTGTTGCAGTTAACTTGTACATATTATTAAGTGTTTGCTAGAAAAAAATTATTCAACGCCCATTATTTATGAGTTGCTAAGACCTTAGAAAATAATTGCTTAACACTAATTATTTCTAACTTGCTAAACAATAGAAAACGACATTGCTTGATAAACACTGATTATTTTTGACCTACTAACACCCTACAATTTTGTTGAAACAATGCAACAATGTGTAAACTTCAATTTTGCAGTTGTAGGAGAACACAAAGTTGTAGCTGTTGGTAGTGGTGTTGTAGAGGTTGATGTTTGATCAAGGATGGTAATGGAAGTATCAGCATCAACACACGTTAGTGTCAAAGAACATGATTCAGGAATGGTCACATTCTTTTATACATTGAAGGAAGTCCTGATCTTTCTAAAGCATGATGTCAAATCCATGGTGCAATGTGTGGCATTTTAACTAGTATCAATTATGTGGGGAATATTAATTATCATCTCTAAAAAAGTTGATGCACACCCACAAGTGCCAAAGTAAAGTAACCTTGGGTGTGGGCTTGTAACTAGTTATTACAACATGCATTTTATGTTGTTACAAGCGATACATAATTTGTATTGCACAACGCATTTCCTCCTACTATTGAAAGAAATTAATGTACTTCCTTGATTATTCTAGACATGTGGTGTGCACTTGTTCATGTGTGAAGATTTTCCTTCTTAGGGTGTGCATATCATGCTATTTGGGGTGGAGCATATTCTGGGTTAGTTGGTGAAAGAAGTGTGTGAATTTGACTTGCTAAATGTTAGACCAATGAATTGCAAAATATCTCAAAGAGTTTATGATGTAGATGGGAGAATTTAGACTCTTGATCACAAATTTAGTCCTAGGGATCGCATTGTTGTTTGCATCAAAGATTTAAGGTACTATTTTTGGGGTTTTGTAGCCCCTCGAACGTTCACTTTTGTTGACACTAGATGAGGGGAATGATGTGCAAATTATGGCTATAATAGGGTTCCCTGTTTTCAAACTAAACTCAATTTTTGAAAAGCCTCTTGAAAATGGTCTGATATTTTATGGGTGGGAATATAAAAGTTGACAATAATATACCTTTCTCTATAACTCAAATGGAACATTTGTTAATGAACAAAAGCTTCAAAGGCATGGTGCAGAAGTTGAACTTCAACATGGAGACATCATGTCACTTGTTGGTCCACAAAAGCATAGTGAGTCTCTTTCGTTTAGCCAAGCCCAAAGCCACTCCCATAATTGTTCCCAACTTCTACCATGGTAAATCTAATAGGGCACAAAATCCATTGATCTGCAATTCTAATACCTATGTATATACGACCCAATTTGTTTATGCATTACAAAGAATGCTTTTGCATTTGTCTATAAGTGGTGCTAATTGGGATAAACATGTTGGCGATAAGTATTTAGGTTGACCCCATAGAGGCCACGTGAATAGCATCCTATAAAAGAAAAAAATTGCATCTTATAAAAACATTTAACAACCGTAAAACCAATATATAGAAATGAACTTGTTAGGAACCGTAAAACTCATAAGGCAATATCTCTTAGAATTCATGCACGCCCAAAACATAACCATGATATTGTTGAAATTATCTATTCTAATGGTTCATTACGCTTATTTCATATTGGGTTGGTGTTGCAGATGATGGGGAGGAAGGAAAAAGGGCAAAATGCAAAAGGATACAAAGTCCTAGAAGTGGAAGCTTTGAAGATTTAATCTCCATCAATGATGTTTAGCACCTACAATATTTAAATTAAGTGAGGCCCAAATGTTGTAGAGTTGATGTGGAAGGATTGGCATTGTTTGTATAGTTGGAATTATCCACATGTGTTTTAATTGTTCATATATTCAACTCAATAAGATAATAATTCCTTTATGGTTGTCTTAATGCTAATAATGGATGTTCTGAAATGTTTTGTTATTTTTTCATGCACATTTGTTTATGAGGTAGGACTAGGAGCTTAATCATCAATTGTAGACACAGTCACACCATGGAAAAATTATAGTCTAACAAGATCACCTTGATTTGTTGTCTTCTCCTTACTATAATACATGTAAGCTCTTCATGGCCATAGGGAATTAGTTGGTTGGACACTATCTCAAATAGTGACATGGGAAAAGGCTCCCAATTGGTGTTGTGTAGTAGAGATTGAAACATTGTCCTACATTGTTGCATAAGAATTAAAGGAGAATGGGCATCAATGACTAAGAAATATGTCAGATTGATTGAGGATATTGTAAAAGGGGTAGGCTGATTACATTGTTTTGAATGAACAAGGCATCAAAGATAGGGCTTGATCATTAGACATTAGAGGTTTAAATTTTGAATTTTTGTTTGGTTTTGAATCATGTTGATGGTAACTTGGGGACTACCCAAAGATGGGAGTTTTGGGGAAAGAAATTTCATTCTTAAAGACATAATTCTAGAGTATTGATAGATGTAAGTACTTTGTAACAAAAACTATAAATTTTCTTTTTGATATAGTAAAGATTGAATTGTGTTGTTTGATTTCATTTCAATAAAACATGGGATTTTTTGTTATATTTTGATTGAAATTTTTAAAAAACAAGAGGAGTACAGACTTTTGTTGTGATTTTCATATTCATATTGTTGTGTGAATATTATGTAATATCAAAACTACAAGGAAATGAAGTGTAATTTTATTTTTGGTTTTTCTACATTGTATCTTGAAGTACAAATTATAGTTATATGAAATAACCATGAATATAATGTTTTAATGAACAATAGATGCAACTTTGTTTTGAATTAATGCAAGAATTGTGAATGTGTGCATATTGTAGTGCAAATATGTTATAATATTAAGTGTGGAATAGGTTTGTAAGGATTTAGTCCATATTTACCATTTGGCGACCATCTATTGGGGCTTTTTTTCCTTTTTTTTACAAGGGCAAGAGGGTTTTGTACATTTTTCGTTGCTTATACTATAGATGAGGGTGTTTTGAATAAGTAGTTTAGTTTTCAATTTAGATTTAGAAGGGGTATGTTAGAAAGCATCAGAGGCCTAAGCGGTTGATGCCATAAGGACTACATATCAATCTATAGATTTTGAAGAAGAAGGATTATTAAACAAGATGAATTGACTGGTGACTCGGAGTTTACAACGACAATTGGATTTGGAGGCAAATTGTCAAGTTACTAAATGAGAAACAAAAATCAATCAATCTTAAAAATGGAGATGAGTATGTGGGAATTACAAAAACCCCATATCGGAATCTAATGTTGGATAGACAAGTTATGAGAACAAAAGAAATACTTGTAGGGCATAGGTCGTTTCTACCACAAGAAGTGGTAAGGTGTGAAATATGGACTAGTGGTCTTCATAAAAGGTGAAGTTATAAATGACGATCTCCATGGAAATTAGAGATATAATCAAATACTCACCCAAATGAGTGGGTGCAATATATTTTTTAGCCGTGGTTTAAAGTCACATGGATCAAAACGAAGCAAGGACTTCTATAGTACATGACGAATTATTGGAAATTTTAAGTCTAGAATTGGTAAATAGCTAAGGAAGGGATATTACAGGAGTTATATAATCTAGGCTTTTCAACTAGTTTGCATCACTAGATTATTATGAACTAGTGGAAGATGGGAGGTGGAAGAAAACACTAATGTTGATGTGCTTAACGAAAAGACAAAAATTACCTACGATCATCTAAATATGCAAATGCATAAGGGAATGTGTTGGATGAAGTACCACAGTCATACTCACATCAAAGAAATCTAGAATTGGATCAAACAAGATACACAACCAAAACGCGAGATCATGAATATGTGGAACTAGAGGTAGCCAAATTGCTTCCAAGAGTTTGTGCATCATTTTGTGCCATTTCACATGAGAACAAATATTGTTAAACATGCGAAGTTACAGATGGTGGCAAGAGCATTACTGGATCAATCACACGACCATGAACCAAGATTTTTTTAAATCTAGAACATACTGAAAAGCATGGAGTTGGGAGGTCAATTGGGAACACAAAGTTGACATATTCATCCATCCATTCAATTTAGGAATAGAAAACCAAAGGTGTATTCACATCCACATTTTTCATCATAAAAGATACCAATGGGTAACCACATAATGGGGCATTGTTAAACTCGAATTAATTTAGTTTCACCAAAAGTGTCAAAAGCAACAATTGTTGAAATCTGGAAACAACTTGTTGGAATAGAGGTTATTCCATCACTTAATGTTTTCATAACAACCATAAGAGTGGAAATTGTTGTTGCACCCAACATTGTCAGAGGTGGAATATTAATCGGATTACAACAAACTTGGGTCATGGATTGGGCAGAATCTCAATAAGAAGGAATTTGAGTCGGAATGTGGGCCTACTAGCAATAAGTACTGGAGTTGTTGGGACACTCCAAATGGTGTTTACCAATTTGATAATGACTATTCATGTGAACAAGGTTGTAGATCAATGGTTGTTGGAGGGTACAAAAATACAATTGCTAAAATCTAAGAAGAGGATATTGAAAGTCATATGTTATAATTGCAAAAATCCTTGATCACAAAAATGGCCATTTTGTTAAGCCAAATAAGGTAGCTCTTAAGTATCTTGATTTCAAAAAAGGTGTTGATTTAGATGTTCATGTCAGAGTGTTCAATTATGTAGTGAAGGCATATGTAAACACTTTTGAAGAATATATCATCAATGTGTTTAAGTATACGTTGAGAAATACAACATAAGATTAGTGCCACAATTACATGTTAGAATCTCTTTACTATACTTTATCAAAGCTTACATAGGCATTTTGTAAACATCATCAAACACTATTAAAATTCCTATTTTTTTTTTGTAAATTTTGGTAAAAAAAACCCCATTTTGGATAGGCATAAAAAAACCTCCCAGTCTTTTGGACAAATCGTGTCAAACCTATCCATTGTGACTAGGCCATGTACTTGTCAATGTAACAGTAAAATGATTTTTTGATTGGTCAAGCACCATTTTGACTAGGCAAATGCCATGTGGCATTTAAACAATGGCAAGCTAAGTTAAACCACGTGGCATCTAAACATTGGCCACCTAGGTTATGCCACATGGCATTTAAACATTGGCCATTAGGCTATGCCATGTGTGCAGAACCTAAATAATCTAGGTTAGACGTAAAATTAAATATCTACTCCTAAAACCCCTATATTTAGGAAACTATAACCTAAACTTCTAGGCCTAGGTCTAGGAACCTATAACTAACAACTAGGTATAGAAGCCTAAAATAGGCTAGGGCAACCTAAGCTATGACTTTTACTAGGCTTAAATGTACACCACCTAAATTAAGCCTACACCTAGATGACCTAGGTAAGGAAATCCTATTTCATTTTGAATCTAGCCTTTAAGGTCAAGCCTTTTCAATTGGCTCATCCCAAGTGGCATTCCTTTTTAAAATATTTCTTATGTCTTGAATGCTATGGTGCATCTATTTGTATTACTCATCATTTGGAAAGGATGACAAACAATATGGGACAAACTTTTGGGAAGGAAAAACATTTTCATGTCCACACAACACTATAACCTTTTAATTCACACAACATTATTCTTAAATAACTATGTAAGATACATAAATAAAATGACAAATAAATAAAGGTAGGTAAATATGTATGTTAATTATGTTAAAATTAAATTAGCAATAGTCAATGTCTAGTTATTTAGTTACAATTAATAACTACAACAATATTATAAATCTTTGAATTATATCAAATATCAAGATAATTATAATGTACTATATTGTTGATTGATAATTACAACCAAATTATAACTAAACCTTACAAATTTGACCTAATTCATTATATATTATCAATAATGTATTTGTAATAATTAATATTTAACTATTTATTTACACAATCATTAGTGCATTTAAGGTAAATAACTAGTCAACCAACTAGTAATTTATCATGGGTATATAAATGACCTACCCTAGTTTATATAACTAGGATACCTATAGGCTAAAAGTAAATAGGTGAGGTATAGGTAAGGTATGTATAAATAAATACGCCTACATATAAACTATTTGTATTTAGGTTATTTAGCAACATACTTACATTACATAAGTTAAATAGGTGGCTAATTTAATATAGGAAAAATTAATTATGACAAAAATAATGATTGGTAAAATAAAGTTTAAACCAACCACAACTAAAGTAATTATGGAAAAACTAATGATTATTAAACTAATAGTGGCTAAACCAGCCAAAAATTAAAAATAATGAAAAAATAACCATGACAAAACTAATCGTAGTTCAATGAATTATATCTAAATAAATATGGTGAAACTAACCATGAATAAAGTAAATAAGGCCAAGCTAACCAATGAATAATATTGTTAAACTAACTAATGAATAAATATTTTATGATTAAACTATAAATGATTGAACTAAGCATGAATAAAATGAATATGGCCAAATTCATTAAAGAATAAATGATATATGGTTAAACCAACTATGGTTAAACTAACCATGGGTAAATAAATTTGGTTAAAATAAACATTAATAAAGTTAATATAGCTAAACTAACTAATGTATTTTATGGGAGAACCAATTATGCAAAAATTAATTATGGCTAAAATGAACATGAATGAAATAGGTGTGACAAAATTAACCATGAAAAAATTAAAAATGGTTAAAACTAACCATGAGTAAATAAATTTGGCTAAATTAATAACTAATAAAGTTAATATGGCTACAGTAATTAATGAAAAAATATTTTATGGTAAAACCAATTATGAAAAATGTAATTATGACTAGAATAAACATGAATGAAATAATTATGGTTAAAATCAAAATGGTTGAAATAATTATGGCCAAACCAACCATAGTTCAACTACTAATCATGAATAAATGAATTAAGTTGAAACAAACATAAGTGAAATAATTATGGAAAAACCAACCATGGTTAAATTAATCATAATTTTAAATTAATTATGGGTCTATTGATTATGGTTAGATTTATTAGGGTAAAATATTAATATGTTAAAACTAAATATATTTAATCTAGTTATGCTTATAATAACCATATTTAAATTCATTATGGAAAAACCAATAATGGCCTAGCTAGTAATGGTTAAATTAATTATGTTAAGTTAATTATCATGGTTAAATTAAATATGGCTAAACTAACCATGGTTAAAACATATACAATTAAACAAACTATGATTAAATGTACCATGGTTAGATTTATTTTTATTTTTATTAGTTTTTCATAGGTAATTGAACCATAATTAATTTCAATATAATCAATTTAACCATGGTTAGATAAACCATATATATATATATATGATTAGTTTAATCATAATTAATTTGTTCATGATGCATTTAATTATGATTAACTAACTTTTAAAATTTTCAACTTTTTCTAATTGGTCAACATAGTCAAAATGTTAAATGTAGTCCAAGATACCCAACTAGTATTAGATTTTGTAATTGGTCCTTTTTACTAGGCCATTAACCACATTGACTAGGCCTACTTAGTAAGCCTTATTGATTGAATATAATAGGTGTCCTTATTAACTAGGGCACTTGCCAATTTGACTAGATTGGGTGGTCTTATTGACTAGGCCACTAACCAATTTGATTAAGTCGTATTGTAAAATCCAATTTCACTAGATATCTGATTTGACTAATTGTCAAATTGGTCACTCTAGTCAATTTAATTAGTCAAAAAATACCCTTCATTCTAGCCCTTGGCCTTTGGTAAAAAATACCCATCTAATCAATTTGGTTAATTTGAAAAATAAGAATTCTAGTACTGGAAAACTCAAAATGACAAGCAAAATATACATGGAGTTGAAGAACATCAAGCAAAAGAGATTGAGAGGGTGGAGGTTTACTATGAATGGATTCAGAAGCTGGTTCATGGTTTACAAATATTAACCACAAATAGGTTTTTAATTATTGTGTTTAAAACATGTTTGCAATCATACTTCATAATTTCGACTATAGGGATGAAGCAGTCAACATTACAATAACATAAGGAGGCAGCAATGTTATGTGAAAAAGGCATGACTAGTATAAAAACAAGGAGTTCATTTTCAATACCACAAATTACCAAATAGGCAGCACTAGCAAAAACACAAAATAATACAAAGAAGATTGAAAAATATTGCACAAAATTGTGGAATGACTAATCACAATGTGAAAACATTAGAAGAAAATTGTGTATTTTCGACTAGTGTTTGTAACTAAATTTTATTCGCAAGAGACATTTTGCAATTAAAATCCTTGTAGTCGCCTAAGACAAGTCGCATGTGATAAATTAGTCATAAATGACAAAAGGTATTGTATGAAAAAAAAGTCAATAAATATATTTCATCCTTTGACTACATTGTATACGTATTGTCACATGCGACTAAGATGCAACTATTTTGGTCACAATTAAGGGCAAATGATGTGTTGCCACGTGTTTTAATATTTGATTATTTAAAATATTATTAATATTATTTTGAAATAATTTAGGACATTTAATTCTAATACTTGGATGATTTTATATTATGACATGTGACCCAATGTAAGTATGCCACGTGGCATTAAAAAGGAAAAAAATTATATTAATATTAAGTTGGTAGGTACCTAGGTAGGTACACAAATATGTGCCTACAAACTTAAGTTACATACTAACCTACCTATTTAGGTTAAAAAAATAAATAGGTAGGTTCTACTTTCCTAGGTTAAATACATACTCATATAGGTAGGTACATAGGTTAACCTAGGTGGGTAGGTCAAACTAAGTACCTACCTAGCTAGGTAAATAAGTAGGTTGGGAAGGTATGCACTTTTAAAATGTGCATAATTTGTTTTTTTTTTTGGGTTAACCTTTTTTATTAATTCATCCCATGTGCACAAATTTTTTATATGAAATTGGATGACCACACCCCCTTGTTTATATAGTGTTCAAAATAGGAATGAAAAACAAACAATATGGGATACGTTTTGAAGTTCCAACTTCTTCACAAACTAAGTTGTAATTCCAAAACTTTTTTCATGCCTTACTTTCTTAGTTTTTAGATTTCTAAACAATTCAAGTGCTAAATAATTAAATAATCATTTAATTAATAATGATTAGATTTACATGAATTTTAAATTTTAAATTACACACTACAAATATTCAGTATTCAGTATTAATTACTTAAATAAGCAATAAATACTTAATATTTAACAAACTAACTATCTAATAACTCACAAATTATTAATACATAACTAAATTTTTTTTAAATATTGAAGATATTTACAAATATTTTATTACTTTTTAGAATCTGTTCGAATTATATAATACAATTAATGTAAAACTAATTTAATAATTACAATATTTAAAATAACTATTTTAAATATTTATGTTAAAATGATAAGTAATGGATTAATAATTACTATTAGGAAGTAAATTCTTACACGAATTTTTAAAAACATTATTCAATTAATTACGTTACTTATAGTATAATTACATTGAGTTTGTAAAAAAAATTATAAGTCAACTAATTTTTTTCTTTTGCTAATTATTGTTAACTATAAATAAAATAATTTGCTAAACATAATGTTAATTTTCATAATTACTTTAAAATTACTGTAAAATACTTATCATAGATGATGAATCAAAGAATTTAAAAATCATATATATAATTTGTGAAATTAAAATCAGTAAAATAATTATTTTAACTACACTATAGGTTTTCCAAATTTTTAATTCAGGTTTGAAGTTATAAATTATAGAAGGTGAATAATTATCTTCAATTAGAAAATAATTATGCACATATTAATTAATTATTATATGAAGTAGTTACAATGATTTTAAAGTAATGTCACATTAATTACATTAATTAAATTCTTCTAATATAAAATTATAAATTTAAAAAATATACAAGTATATGTTCAAACAATTATTATTATGCGTAACTAAAGTTTAATAGAAATAATCATTTATAATTATTTATAAAATTGATATACTATGGATAACACTACTAAAAAGAATCTTTAAAGCTCAATCAATAATTTCTTCAATTATAATATAAATTTAAGATTCCAAAATAATAATTCAAAATTCAAATATCAAATTTTAGATCAAATAAGTTTTTTGAAGTTAAATAATAAATTTCAGAATTGAAATGTCAATTTTCAAATTAAAATAAGTACATTCAAAATTAAAATGTCCATTTTAAGAATCAATTAATAATTTTCTGAATTGAAATATTAATTTCAATAATCCAAAATAATAATTTGGAATTTAATTTTCAATTTTCAAGTCAAATAATTTCTTAAAATTTAAATGTAGAACTTTAAAATTCAAATATCAAATTTCAAGTTCAAATAAAAGTATTTAAAATCAAAATGTCGATTTTTAGACTCAATATTGTTTTTTGAATTGAAATACTGATTTTAATATTTGAAAATAATAATGTAGAAATCAAAGATTAATTTTTAGATCAAATAAGTTTTTTGAATTTAAATAAAAAATTTCAGAATTGAACTCTCAATTTTCAGAGTCAAATAAAAATATTCAAAATTGAAATGTCCATTTTTAAACTCAATTAATAATTTTTAGACTAGAAGTATTAATTTCTGAAAGTCCAAAATAATAATTTGGAATTAAAATTTCAGGTTCAAATCAAATGATTATTTTAAAATTTAAATGAAAAAAAATTCAGAGTTGAAATATAAATTTTAATATTTATATTAAAGTATTCAAAAGTAAAATGTCCATTTTTATAATCAATTATAATTTTGTGAATTGAAATACTAATTTTTGGATTCGAAGATATTAATGTAAAATTCAAATAGCGAATTTTAGATCAAATAAGCCTTTTTAAATTTAAATTGAAACATCATGTTCAAATCCAAAATCTAAAATTCAAATAATGTTTGAAACAATTGAAATAACAGTTTGAATAAAGAATTCAAAGGTCAAATATTAATTTTGAGATTCATTATATGAATAGTATACATACGTATGCATGTTATATATAATTTTAGTACATAGATTAAAATACATCCCTATGTCATTGTAGAATATCTTTAGGATGTAATTAATTTGGTGACTATTACGACTAATGGGACATATCAACCTATTAATGGATGAAAATAAATGTAAAATAAATCCAACCAATAGGATGAAATTTCTAATAGTTGCATCATAGTTGTGAGAATGACCAAAATAGTTGAAATTTGATCTTGTAAATGCAATATTCCCAAACCTAGTCGCAAATGACTACAAATTGCATGTAGTCGTAAATGGATTGGATACATTTTGGCTAATTTCTACTAGTGAAACATGCAAAAAGGAGAAGCAGAAAACCACAGTGGCAACCATAGAAGTAACGCAACTAAGTCAAAAACCACATAAAACACTTTCACATGCATGCCACATATGTGGTTTGCATGGACATAAAATGATAAAATTTTCAAAGTTTACAAAGATGCAGAAGATGTTTCATGGGAAATTTGTAATAGTCGCAAAAGTTGAACATGTTAAAATATAAATACTCATTACAAATGTGAATGTGTTAGATGTTAATGTTACAACAAAAAGCAAGGCAATTGAACAACATGTGTTCAAAAATAAAAAATCAAAATAAATTTCTGTTAATTAGGATAAAAATTAATGGTTGAAAAAGTGATGCAACCGCAAATTCCTTTAAAAATTCAATGCAAAGTTTGAAAGTGAAATCATCGAAAGAAGAAAAAATTAGGGTATGCTCCTTAACTTGTAACACTTTGGGGGTAAGAGGGGCGTGTTGCAACTTTGAAATGGGGATTAGGACAAATGACAAGTAGGCCAATTATTCAATTGGACTTGTACAAACCAAACAACAAGTTGGTTAATGCATATTTGGAACACTTTTGGTGTTCATATGAATCATGGGCATACATGGATTCATAAGACTCACCATGGCCCAAACTTGGGGGAAGCCACCACTTTCCCCCTTACAATATTATGTATGATTGGCCACATGGACTACATCTAAATGTCATTTTTCTTAGGACTCTTAAGTCAATAGTCCTAAATTCCAAATTTGGGCCTCCCGCCAATTTGGAAGTCCATAATTTCTTTTATAGACCTCTAATTGAAGTGAGCTTTTTAATAAAGTTTTAGCCCTTGTCAAAAGCTTTCCAATGATATGTGGCACGCCACCTACATGCACGTAATTCAGGGCGATAGTCGACTTTTACTGGTCAGGAATCAAATTGACACTTTGACTCCCAACCCTCCTTTTGGCCATGAGTTGTCTCGCAACCCCACTTTGAGGCAAGTGTGAGGATGAGACTCACACTCCCAAAAGTGAGAATTTGAAGTCCTCCGGGACTCTCGCAACTTTAGAGCTCGATTACAGGGGTCAAAACACCTTTCCTTGAGGTCTTCTTTATATCGTTGGAAAGGCCTTGAAGTATAGATGTCGAAAATAGCCTCGCACGATGACGCACTCCTAAGGTCCTTGTTATACCCACTTGAGGGTCCAACAAGGAACTTAGGAGTGCGTCACTTGGTATCAGAGCTCAAGGTGAAGCTCGACTTACTTCTTGGAGTGGTGATGGCACCCAAGAAGACCCGCAAGCAACCGCAAGACCCCATGTTGGAGGAGCCCGTCGAAGACCAAGTAGCCCTGCCGGAATCTATTGGGGAGGAGGAACCGATGCCCCGGGAGGACCAAGATGAGCTCGAAAGTGAAGAGGAATAAAGGAGCTTGGTCCTATTCACCCAATAACAATTGGAAATCCTCCTCAAGATGGGTAGGCCCGACTTTGGTGAGTTGGTGGCGGCCTTCAAAACGAGAGCCGCCAAGGGTGAAAAGTTTTAACCGGTCAAGCCCGGGAACTTCGATGGTGCCCGTGACCGCAAGGTTGTGGATGTTTGGTTTGCGGAAATGGACGACTACCTACATGCTGCCAAGGTTGGACGGAATTTCGCCGTGGAGCTTGCCCAATCCTACTTGAAAGGCTATGCCGTCACATGGTGGAGGACGGTTCGACAAGAGGAGGGGAAGAACCATGGCTACACATGGGAGTTCTTTAAGGAACGCCTTGAATTGGAATTTGTTCCAAGGAATTTTGACTACATCTCTAGGTGCAAACTCCGTGACCTTGTGAATGCCACAAATGAAAATTTGAGGCAATATGTGAGGGCTTACTCCAAGCTCATGCTTGAGATCCGGCACATGCACAAGTTGGATCGTGTATGCCAATTTGTGATGGGGCTTCCAACTTGGGCCGAACGAAAGCTTGAAGAAAGTTGGCCCACCTCATTATCCGAGGCCATCACGAAAGTGGAGAACTTCTCGGATGTGGGGCGGAGTGACAAATCCGGGTTCAAGAAGGACAACAAGTTCCTTCACAAGAAGCCAAGGCATGAGGGAAAATGGAATCGGGGGCAAGGAAGCCCAACCAAGGATAAGCCCAAACAATTCCAGGGCTCGGGGTTCAAACCAAAAGGGAGCTTTGTGAAGAAAAGGCTCCTTTCAAAAGGAATCAACCCAAAGGAGATTTTGAAGCAAAGCCCAAGGGAGCATGTTTCAATTGCAACGAAGTGGGGCATTACTCCAAAGATTGTCCCAAGTCCAAATCGGGGAGTGGGATGTTGCAACCCCACTTTAGCCAAGTGTGGGGGTGAAGCCCAACACTCCCAAAGTTGGGGACTTGGAGTCCTCCGGGACTCCCAAATGTTTAAAGTTCCACAGCAAAGGCCACAACACCTTGCATTGAGGTGTTCTTGGTGTCATTGGAAAGCTATTGAAGTGTAGATGTCGAAATTGGCCTCACATTGGTCATTTCAACACCTGCAGCCCAAGTTATGGGCAAAGAAGGGCTGGGAGTCAAACTGGCAGTTTGACTCTCGACCACTAAAAGTCGAGAATCGACCTCTTCCCAACGTTCAAATCAGGAGTGCAACATGGCGTTGGAAAACTATCAAAGAGAGCTACAACTTTGGTTCACCGTTCGTCTTGATCAAACTTGGCAGTCGGGAGTTATGACCTCCCAAAGTCCCGGGACTCCAACTGGGACAATTTCGGGACTCCAACTTGGGAGTCCCGGGAAAAAGAACCATTTGGATGTAGCCTCCGTGGAACGTCAAAGAGAATACTATATGGGGGAAGGTGGTGGCTTCCCCCGAGTCCGGGCCGTGGTGAGTCTTGTGATCCAAAGTGCCCGTGGTTTGTCCCAACACCCAAGGGTGCTCCCGAATGTGAACTAACCCCCGTGTGGTTGGTTTTTGGATATAGATACAAGCTTGAACTTCTAGTCCCTCTTGCTAGTCTAATTTCAGGACTTCTAGCACGCCTTTCTACCCCTTTATAGTGTTGGAAGTCGGGAGCACCCTCTTTTGTCCCAACTTTTCGCAATCTTACATAGTTGAACCCTCAAACGAGTTCAACAAGGGACTTAGGAGCGCGTCATGGGAGCTCTAAGGTGCTGCAAAACGTATTCACAAAATAATGAAATGAAATATGGTTAATGCCATTAGTGGTGTTATGGTCATGAAAGAAAAGTTTAAAACTTGAAATGAAATTTTGATTTTTTTTGAATGGTTGTAATACAATAATCAATTAATAAGTGTTCCTCATAATTGAAAATTGCCCTAGTTATTATGGCACATGGTGTTGAAAGTAATAGAATGGGGAAAGAACCTATTATTGATAAACATATACATTTGTAAAATGTCATCCATAACAAGTAGTGCAAAGTACATAAGAAACAAAGGAATTTAAGGAAACCAAGTTAAACAATCACACGTACTATGCTATCATAAAATACTTGAAAAATTCATATGCAATCAAGGATTACATCTTTAGTAAAATATCACACTAAGTTATTCATCAACTTAAACCTAAAAAAATTCAAGAAAGATCCCAATACATGTAGTTCTTGTTTTACTACCTCAAACACTCTCGCACATCATTACTTTATTTTAATTGCTCTATTATGTCTTCTACACCCTTTTTCTCTCACACACAATTAACCAACCCTTCCAAGGTCAATGGTAGTTGTCGCACATCCAAATCCTAAATCTTCTCCTAATTCCTTTCTCCTACTCCAATTCCTCAATTATTGTAGCAATATCCTTAGATTGGTGGGTGGGTTCATGAACAAAGTCAACTTTACCAACCTAGGTAAACACTAAATTACCATTTGTTATAATAACTATAATAATTCCCAATTATTCTTCAACTTTAACAAAGGCTTTTCCATTTCTACCCACATGTGGGTATCTATCCAAAAACCATAAACCATGCAAAGATCTTGGTGCATCTTGCACCACAATTTGCATGAATTCACAAATCAATTACTTGGCAAAACTAACAACATGAACATCATATTTTGCCAACAAGCAAAATTTCATCAACTTTCATGACTAATGTGACTTTTATCTATACTACTTCAATGCATGTCACATCCCTAATGTGGATACAAAGAAATTTCGTAAAAAATAAAATTTAATTCATACTTATGTTCATCCACAACTTCATCTTCGATATTTCATTTACCCTATTTACCCTTGTGCAAATGTTCAACTAGGTTTTTGTCATGTGCACAAAATTTAACATGGGCATAAAAATGTTTAGGATTTCAACATGATAAACTTAATCATAAACCTAATTACATGTTAATGCAACAAGATGAATGAAGATACATACTAGATAAAATGTGTATGGATCAAAAATTTAATCTAACCTAAAAGAAACACAAATATAAATGGACATGTATAATTGGGGTAATCATGTAAGGGGTTTAAAGAATAAACAATGGACCCTTAGGTAGACTTAATACAAGTATGTTAAATTGATGTGGTAAATTAAGTTTAGTTACATTACTCTAAAAATGTTTTTTTTCATATTAAGGTATTCGTTATATATTTCATTTCAGATTTAGCCTAATGCAGTAATGTATTAATAATGTTGTTGTATAAGGAAATTGAATTTTTCCAACACTAACTTAATATATAGTACTTAAACATATAAGTAATTACACTTGTAATGAATTTTATTTTACAAATGCACCTAGACACACGAGACATTATAAAGTTGTATGTATATCAAATTGATGTTGATGAAATGTTGTGTACATTTAATTTGGGGCCGCCCCATGGAAACTTCATTTAAACTTGCGTAAGGCCCACTATTTCAAAGGCCTACTAAAATCACTTATTAAGTATCCATTAGCAAAGGAAAATGAACATTCATTGATATTCATAATTGCTAGTATAAATTACATGAATTAACATCTTTCAAAATAAATTTAAAGCAACTTACATGTGTTCTTTATGATGTATGTTGTTGGTGTTGTTGGATATAATATAATAACTTGTTTAAAGATTGAAGCTAAAACTTTCAAAAAGTAGAAAGGCATTTGAAAGGTGTTGCATTAATTACCATGTACATTTGTTAATATCAATGTTCTCAACAATGTGAGATTTTGAAATTGATAATTATTTTGCTCCATATTTGCATTTACTATTGATTTCAATTGCTAAAAGTGGTTTTGGAATTCAAAAGTTTAAATAAAAATGCAACAACATTTATTTGTTGAATGATGATGAATGGATCAAAACACTAATATTCCATTTATTCTAACAATTGTGTCATTCTAACATGGTTGTCTTTTGTAATGTTAACTTATATGTACATTTCTATGTTTGTTGAAGATGAAAAAAAAGTTAAGAATTCAAATTTTTACCAATGATGTTGTTTGATCTTTGACCATACAATGTTTCGTGAACTTATTCATAAATTGAACATGAAATGGCCAAGACCATTATTGTGCAAATATAAAGGTTTTATATCCTTCAAGTAAAATATTAAAGGAGATCTATAAATGTTTACCCATTTGTTTTGAACATATTCAAAAAAATCCACTTGAGCTAGATTCAAGTATATAGAGAAATAAAAATCTTTTAGATTTGGATAGGTTCAAATACCCACAATCATATAATGTGTTTATATTGGTACATAATAGGCAAAAGTAGCTTCATTAACTAACTTGGGTTTTGTGTTCGTATGCACTAGCAGTGATGACCAAATGATGAAAAAATGAATAGATTTTGTGAAAATTAACTTCAAATGAAAAAAATTGAATGACATGCATGCAACTTCAATTGAATTGGAATTTAGTTCAATTTAATTCAAATTCCATCCAATTCAAATAATATATATTGAAAAGAAATGGGATGGAATTGATGTACAAGGTATTGAAATTTTTCTCATGATTATGGTGTTGAGAAAGAAAAAAAGACCCTTTAAAAGACATAAATATGAAAAAAAAACCAAGTTCCATTCTTTTTCACTTGGGAATTGACTAAATAAATTCCAATTTGGAACTCCAAAGGATAACTTTTGACAAATTGTGCCATATTTGCTATTACTTAACTTGGGTTTTGCATTGTTGGGCACTACCAATGATAATGAACTAATCAATTGATGAGAAAACAATTGATTTTGTGAAAATTAAGTTCCATTCAAATGAAAATGTAAAATGACATTGCATGCACCTTGAATTTTAAATGCAATTTAGGTTTAATTGAGATATTATTTAATAGAAATTTTCCATTTTGATATAATATATGACACAATAAACACTACTATTGTACATTTAATGGATGAAACCAAACTTTTATCTCACACGTGTCATGAGTAATTAAAAAATAAGGATTTTGACAAGTTGCCTTAATGGTGACACCATGCCAAAATAAGCAACCAAAATGAAATGCTAGCATACCTATTTAAAGCATAGAAACACAAACTATTATAAACTATAATATGAGTTATACCATGAGTCTGGCAAAAAAAGGGAGGCCAATTATGCAGCAAATCTAGCAGTTTTTCTTTTTAAAATCCACTAGAATTCTAGTGTTATGGTGGCCAAACCCAAATTTAGGTACAAACCTAGGGACTTTTCCCCACTAAAAAAAATAGTTTGATCATGGACCTTAACCCCTAAATGTCAGGGTGGACCAATTTGGTCAGCTTTTCAGTCTATATTTGGCTTTTTTCACCTTTAGGGGGTTAACATGCCCACCGTCACAATTTGCTAAAATTTAATTTGAATGTGTCACTCACAAAGAAAAGGCACGATGATAATAACTTTTCTTGGCCTTTTGGCTATGATTGCCTTCCATGGGTATTAAGGTCTAAGGTGGCAATTATGTCATTTAAAAAATCACCTTATATCACATAATCTTCTGATACACTCGTAGTAGTGACCAAAGTATGTCTGTTGGACATGGATTTAAAAAATAATTGTTGAATTCTGCCAAGCCTTAATGCATGGAATGGCCTTGCCCTTGCCCATTATGTTGGGTGCATCCGCCTAGCTCACCCTAACTGATGGGCTTCCTGTTCCATTGCCCGACATACCAGACAGGGGCTTAATTATGAGCCATTGGTGTGTAGTCTCCCGGTCTCAGAACCATCGCCTGGTGCATGTACGTGCGCTTGCGCTGTAGATGCCAGGATCTGCAATTGATCCACCAACACTCTCTGTTTGATCTGCTGTTCAAACCATCAATAAACTAAATTTCGGTCAGAATGATGGGTGATTACCTAAATGTTCTGGATTTTCAAAATCAGGACTATACTGCAGTAGCTTGGCCACCTGTAAACATGTTTGTCAAAATGATTAATTAATTTGGAGGATTCCATTTCAACAAATGATCTATTTCCAAACACTCCATCAGATCCTTTAAATTTCCTTCATAATTTTTTTTTCTGAAAATAAAAATATTTTGAAAAAATTCAACATTTCTGAACATAATATAATTTGGTGTCGAACTGGCCCTGGTACTACGGTGTTGAGTTTAGTGGGCTGCAAATGGCGGGTGTAGGTTAGATGTCGGCAATTAGAAAGTCTTATTACCTCCACGGTCCTGGGTGCTCAGTTCACACAATCTGTACGTCAGCAAACAGCGAGATGTCTGCTTTGATCTCCCATATCATCAGGATCTTGGGCAAGTAGATCTCTGAGATGTTGACAGGATCCAAGGTGGTAGAGAATGTTCCTCCCTTTCAAAAGAATGTCTAGTTTTTTTGTTTCTTCTCAAGAACCCACCCGGCCAAAAAGTTCTGACAGCTCCCTCACCATCAATTTTTGACTACATATCTATCTAATGGGCTTTTCGATGCAGCCAGATCTCATCAAACGTAGGGCCCAGAGTAAGATCTGGAAGGGGAGTTTGTGTGACAGCAGTCTAATGACTGAAACCACTGATTTGTAAGCTTTTAGTCACATGCTGGTGTTGAGAAAGTAGGTACTTAGCAGAGTCCTGCATTGGGCTTGGCAACTGTACCCATACCCGACCCACGCGGCGCGTGGGTCAACTGTACCCACCCATTACCCACCCATGGCACCTTGTCCATACCCATTACCCACCCAACTCATACCCATCAGTCCATCACTACTATAAGACGAGTCGCCCTATAATCTGCTAGCTCAGTCGTTGAAAAGCCCGGGTCCCTCGTACCCACCCATTACCCACCCATGCGTCCAAGCCCATACCCATTACCCACCCATTTACCCATGGGTATGGGTGGGTATTGGGTACCCATGGGTATGGGTACCCATTGCAGGACTCTGGTACTTAGAGCATCTCCAGCGGTTCACTGGAAAATGGCCTGCACTGCAGTTTTGGATGAAGCATTACACCAAAGTGCTGTAAAAGTGGGTGTGGGTACACCAATTTATTGCACGATACTAAGGTTTCAAAGGACACGGGAAACAAAAAAAAGACTGCTGCTAGTTGGGTTTTTGCATTTATTGTCCACACACTTCCTCCTACTGATTGGCTGGTCGCACTAATTGGCCCACGTGTGAGATTTACATGATTCCTCAGTTGTTTAAAGTTTGGTATGTGAAGTTCATGGGTGGGGAGGGAAACACTTTTAAGTTTTAACACAACATTTTGGATGTGAAAACATGGCGTGCAGGCCATTTCCCAATGAACCGCTGGAGATGCTTTACACCGGGAGTTGAGAAGGCAAGCGGGGGCGTGTTTTTTCAGCCAGGGCCCAGGATCTTTGTTTAAAACCTACAATACTAAACTAATGAATGGTCGGAAAGTTGTAATAAAATTTGATCTGCACGATTTCCTGACTTGCTGCATTCACAAAGTGGTGCACTGGCAGGGAGTGTTAGCTGACATAGTTATTAGCTTTCTATAGCACAGCTAGCACAGTGAACACTGAACTATGTGCTCAATCGTGCTGGTTGCCTTGGGCACAGAGTACTAATAATACGGTAGCGTGCACTAGAAAGGTCAATGCAAAAGGGTGACAAACACGATACGCATAGTATACAGCGGAATTTTGGAACATCTTTTCCTACATAGTTCCAGGTCAATTATGCTCCCTTTCCTGCATGATCTTTGAAACTTCCTAAGGTTGCTTGCTATACCAAGCAAACTACCTCATGGTCTGGGCGTAAGGCTATGTTATGTATATTGTCAAGAAGGAAAAGGATTTGGAACCCTAGAGAGGGTGCTGGTTACTGGAAATAGTAGAGGTGTGGATGCACCAAACTGACTATTTGGGGAACTAGCATAACCATCCCTTGTGAGATTTGAAATGCCCTCTTTTCATCCATGTAGAGAATGGTTATGAAATTTTCATCCAAGTAGCAAAATGTTACAAATCATTGGCCCAATGAGAGCCAAGGTGGTACCTTGTGCTAACTAATAGGTTGCTAATAAAGAAGAGGTAAAAGATTACGGGTTGTAACTCGCAACCTAATAGCCAATTAAAGCATCAAGCTTTTCACCAAGTATGGTTATGTACTAGGCAATTGGTCAGAGTTGGTCGGTTATTGCTTGTAATTGAGCCATGAGACTGGTGAGATTATGTGTGGTAGCAAAGAAGGATCAAGCCAATTATTGGGCATAATCAATTGTTTGAAGGCATCAAGCACATGTTTACTCCCTTGTAGCTAGACATGGTCGAGAAGGATTATGGCAAGGAGTCACTCCACTATCTTTTTCATGGACACGCTACTAACACAAGCCAATGGCATGGTCTCCACGATTAGTGGATGTGGGTTATTGAAGTGAAACAATGGGTGTCGTTTGACATACGTGGGCTATTATTTATAATGTGCAGCTTAGGGAAACACTAATTGTTAAAATTCTACACCACCTACATAAAACAAGGTATCAAGTTTGAGGGGTATTAAGTGAAAGGATATTTTCCCCCCATGTTTAATTATTATTTAATTTTTTGATATGCACATATTTAAGCCATTATATAATTTTTCTTTGCATCATATTTATTTATATTTGTATTTCAATATTTGATCAAGAAGGAACACATTTTTCAAGGGTCAAAAGATGCAATAAAAATAATACAACCATTTGCTCCTTTGCATAGCTAAATTATAATTTGTGCCAAACAAATAACATGCATATTTGATGTTAATTCTAAGTCATCAACCATTTTCAATTAACAAAAGAAAAAGAAAAATGATGAACACATATGATTTACCTTCTAAACAATAGATCATGCTTGCACTTACCACAATCAAGATTTTTGCTCGTAATAACTAATGTTAAAGATGGAATAAATCAATTTGAAATAGAAAGTCACTGTATTTGCACTTCAACTTTGAAAGCATTTGAAAATTACTTTATTATGAACATAACAACATCACATCACATGAGAGAAAATCAATGAATGAGGTTGTATACCACACAACACAAATGTGTGTCACATGTGGCATTCTATTTATATTGTAATTCTTTTGGTTAATCTTAGACTTTAATTAGGTAGCCATTGGCAAGTTGAAGAATGTTACCAACAACTTTGGTGGTGGATGGAGATGTAATAGGGAGCTTCAATGACATTTGAAAATCATTTGTAGCTTTTTGAATTGTGATGTTTGCAACAAAACCAAGGTAACCATAGTCTTAACCAATAATGCTAATATTTATGGGTTTTCGCACAATATTTTTTTGTTGATGTTATTTTGACCTATTGCATGACACATGTTTGCTATGGAAATGAAATAAGCCATTTATAAATACCATGCATGATCAAGGATGGTATTTGGTGAAAAGGTGAATGTGAACAAATATGGATATTTTTTATAATATCTTAAGGAATATTTTTTGACATGTTCACTTGATGTGGATCAAATATTCTTTGGCATGTCCCACAATGCTACCACATCAAAAGAATATTCAAATATTCCTTGACATGTAACCACATCATTGTGTACATGTGGACTACTTGCATAATTAAACAAAAAAAATTGTGCTTTAAAATGAACTTGAATGAGAAGGGAACAACATAACAAATAGGAATTTATTATTATAATAGAAACTTTGAATAAACATATATGTCTCGGCAAAGTTGTTGTGAGGACAAACTTTAATACATATCTGAGAAAAAAATCTAAGTGACATGGATTGATCACTACAAAAGATTGACACATGTCGTCACAGGTAGGAACTTGCTTTTAACATAGTGTAACATGATCGAAGTCAAAAAATTAGTGGTGAAAAACTATTATGATCAAATTTATCCCAACCCCAATTGACAAGGAGAAAACTCACACATATTATATTGTTGGAAAATTATTTAAACCAACAGCAAGATTTTTTTGTTTAATGGGTGTAAGGGACCTTGTAAAGAATGCAAGTTATGACCATTGCAACCCCATTCAAAAACATTGTGTCATTTTTAATATATGAAATATCATAAAAAAGTCAAATAATTATTTGAATTTCTTAAAAGTGACATAATCCAAATGTTTTGCGTCCATAACAAATCAATCACAAATATTTTTTTTTTGATAATGTTGTGGGAAAAAAATGAGATATAATTTGAACACATTTGGTTTTGACATTCAATAAATCCATCATAAAATAAGCTAGGAAAAAAAAAATTGAACACGTTGACTATTTGGGAACCAAAAGGAGAAATACTGAAGAGAATTATTTAATTAATTTAATTTATAAATTGTGAAACGGTTGAAGAGGGGTGAATGCATGGTATAGTGGTTCAATAGCAATAAAATTTACACTCCTTATAAGTCCATACAAGATTCTTTAAAATTATTCAAATGGACATGGTTGTTTTTTTTTTTAGATTGTTTTTTAAGCCTTTGAATACTACATGTGCAATCACCCACAAACCTTCTCAAATCTATGTGAAAACTTGTATTTAATGTAATTAATGTAATTTTAAATTTGAAAGTCCTAAGGAAAATCTACAAAGCATAAATGAATAATGCCCCATCTAAAAATTTCCAAAAATATGCTTTTGGGACAAATAGTTTGAAAAAAAATAAGTTGCAACTCATGTGATTATGAAAATGTGGTCAAATTTGAACCATTCAAAAGCCCTTAACTATTAAACGGTTAAGGTTTTCAAATAAAATATTCTTCATATGAGTTCATCATCTTATATTACATTATATATTGATACCTAATAACAAATTTGGAATTTGAATCAATATTTTTTTTTCCATTTTGTGATGTTCCAATGAGATGACTAGTCCATGTTTTTTTATTTCAAAGGTCCATAACTACTAACAAATGAATTTTTTAATCATTAAATAATCACATAGTTCTTTTCATAATGAAATTGTTAATTTAAATCCAAAATAAATCCAAGGATATTTTAATCACCACATGCATTTGAATAAAGGGTACCCAAGGAAAAAAACATTTATTTGTCACAAAAGTGAACCATCATAGCTTGCATCTACCTAAAAATAAAAGTGTGTAAGATATAAATGAAAATCCTTCTTGATGAATGTCTTGGATATGTAAGGAGAAATTCTTTTTTGCATTGATCTGACTACAATAATTTTGAAACAGTTGATGGAAGTCCAAATGTTTTGAATATATAGGTGCATAATGTAACAATATATGATATATTAAGTCCTTTAACTATTAGCCTCCATAGGGATAAACAAAGTTATCACAATCCCTTGTAAGAAAAAAAAAAACTATTATCATTTCATTAATGATTAAGTCAATATTGTTTAAATGTATAAGAAGAATTTTGCATCAACAGTGCACAAGCTATAATCTTAATTTTTCAAAGTAAGTAGCGTGATAGCACTACAACCGTGTTAAGAGGGAATGGATAGTATTCTTGGAAAACTCTAATAGACCTTGACTTGTATCCACCTATGGATTAGAATGAGTGGGGGGGGGGAGAGGGGGTAAATGCAAAGTAAAAAAATAAAAGTTGGATGTTGGGCTTTAAGCCATGGGTTGTAAGATTATAAAATTTATGCAACAATCATTTGTATGTTTATTCCAAAATTTCTAAACAACTTGCAACAAACTCTTGGAGATAATCAATGGCCAACATGACCAATCAACCAAAACTACATAACATGTTTCCAAAGGTAGTGAGACTATCTTCTAGGGATCAAAAACAAAGTAACATGTGGTCTTGAAGCCAACATACTCAAGAAATGGCTAGCAAACCATGCAAACTTAAAAGTCGATGCATATGAGACACATGTCCTACTTTATAGTAGAAAGCAAAACGCACTGGTGTCATACATGAAAGGACCCAAGGAGGTGTAGGAGGAGACCAATTTGGCATATTCAAAAGGGCCTTCAAAAGAGTTTATAGACGAAGAAGAAAGTGCATCAAAAGACACCAATGATTCCTATAACAATATCAACGACAAAATGTTGTTAGTCAAAGAAGTAGGCTCACCTGAATACATTCATAAAATAAACCATTGGCGACAATGATGATATGAAATAGTGCATGTGTCGTCATACAACTATGCAAGATCAAAAATTAAGGAGGTTGGGAGAATGTAGGAAGTGCATTATCTTGTCTTGGTCTTGAAAAAAATGATTAATCTAAATATGTAGCTTAGTTCTTGAAAATGAAAAAAAAGGGAGCCACATTTTTGTCATTGATTGTGTGATGAGAGATCAATGTATTAGTTGGTATTGTAAATAAATAGATTGTGATGTCCTATGACAAGGAATACAACATCAAAAACTTTGAGAAGTTTGAAACGCAAGGATGGGAATATCAATTGTGGAAAGGATTGTGCAGAAACAAAGTATGACAAATTCTTCACTTTGCCATAAGGTTGAATCAATTGGCTCTTAATGAATGTGAAAGAAGCCACAATTCCAAGTTTTTAAATTTGGGATGTGTCGCAAAACATTGGTGTAAAGTAGCTTGATTGCACTATTTTGTGTGGGACTCATTTGTTTTGAAATGTGAAAACCAAAGATATGGACATTTTCATTTGTTGTCCAAATATCAATATTTCAAACTTGAATGTCATTTAATAAAAATAGATAATGAAATTGTGATAATAGGGGAAATATGATGGAACCAAAATGATTTTTATTTTTTTAAGATTTCATTTTCATGAACAATGTTAAGCAATTCCAGAAATACTGTCATGAAATGAGTGTCACCCCCCACCCCCTCCCCCACATGGCCCAATTGTTGTTAACAACATTATATATTTTATTTCATGGAAAATTGGGGTGCCTTGAAAATAAAAAATGTTAAAAAAAAAACCCATTGTCATCTATGATAGTAGGTTGTTTGAAGAAAGCTAATTAAGGTGTTTAAAACCGAATTTTAGTTTATTTCAAAAACTCATTATCATTAATGGCATTACATAGTTTTTAAATATCTTAAATGTTCAAAACCATTGTTGTCAACAACATTGGTTAAATTTGAAAAAAGTCATGGCACCTTTGACAAATAATGAAAAAAAAAAAACCCATTGTTGCCAATGGTACTTATAAATAGGTTTGAAAGAAGTTGTGGCATTTTTAAAAGAGGGAAAGGTAGAAACTCAATGTCTTTAATGACATTGGGTAAATTTGTTTGAGGGAAAAAAAGAAAAGAAAAAGTAAATAAATAAATAAAACTATATACAACAATGACCATGGGGTGGATGTTAGCATAATGATAATAATATATTTAAGACATTTTTAAAATAATGGCATTTAAAACCATAGCCATGAAATGCATTTATAATGGAATTAGATGATATTATTAAACAAATGTTATATCATATATAATTAGATTGTGTGTCATGAAGTTATAATTAATGAAAATTATGGGGAAGAAAAAGCCCATAATAATTTAATGATAAAATAAAACATTCATCCATAATTATGATGGAAGTTTTATTTATTAAAAACATGTACTAAATACAATTCATCCATAGATTAGATGAATGAAAAAAAATCATTCATCCATAGTGAAAATAAATGTTTACATTCATCCCCATGTTTGCTTCTAGGTTTATTGGTACAACATTCATTTTGTAGTTAAATCCTTGGGTTTTACTTGCATGTGTATAAAGGAAAAACGTTTTACCAACCCAAGTTCTAACTTTAGGTTCATGCAATAGCTTGCCTCATTTGCAATGTGCAATTTTGTATAACACAAAATAAATACAAAATTTATCATACTTATTCTTCTCAATCAAAACTCTTATTTAAAACTATCAAAATTATCATGGGCTTGTCCCCATACTCCAAATTCTTCAATGTTTTCAAATTGATAATTTCCAACCATCTCTTCTAAAAATCCTTCCTAGGTTTCCACTATAAACCTAAATTCAAATTCTTCATAAGTCCTAATCAACTCAACTTACTTTGTCTTGTTACTCTTTTATTCACCTTGTTATATATCAACGCTACACTTCTATCTAGTCTATCAAATAAAGGCAACATAGTCTTGTAAACTAAAATAATCAAATGTTTAAAATACATTAAAAATAATAATAGTCAAAAGTAAATGCCTTGTTATAAAAAAAATAAATAATCGATTATATGAATTTATGCCCCCTTCTATGAAAATACATGTTCATTGGATGAACTTGATGAAAAACCAAATCATACAAAAAAATTTAAGTTTTGAAAATTTGAAGAAAAAGGCTACAAGGCAAAGCACTCATTTTTAAAGCCATTTGATATATTAAAAATGTTCAATGGGTTCAAAATGTCTAGCTTTAGATGTAGGTCACATGTGTAAGAAATAATCTTGCCAGAAAACATCACTACTACATAAGTGGGGTACAATTTATTAGCCTAAATCGTTATGGGACTTTACAAGTGAAATAATTTCATTACATTTTACTGATTTCACCCTCATGAAAGTTATTTCACTATAATATCACTATGTAGACATCATGTTTCATTATCGATTAACATAATTCACTATTATAATTTATTATAGTAAATAGATTTATTTATATGTGTTTTAAAAAATTTATTTATGTTACTTTGTGATATACCCTATATTATTTTAAGTTACTTTAATTATTTTAATTTATATTATGTTATTATAGGCTATTATAAATTATTATACCCTAAACTATTATCTGTTATTTTATTAAGGTATTTTAACTAGTTTATTATAATCTTTTAAGATATTTTAAAATAAATTATTCAAATAACTTTAGGTTATACCTTAAGTTATTTTATTTTAAATTTATATATGTTATTTCAAATTATAATTTAAGTTATTATAAATTATTTTATTATAAGTATAATAAATTTAAATAATTTAAAATAAAATATAATGACCTAAGGTAAATTAACTTAGAATAAAAAATAATAACCTATGAAAAATAATTTTAAATACCCCAGAGTACAATAACTACTAATCACCTATGATATTATAACATAGAATATCCAACAATAGTTTATAATATAATAATCACAAATAGTTGTAATATAACATATAATAACCAACAATAAATTATAATACAATAACAACTAATAAAATAGCCATCAATAACCACCAATAAAATAATCACCTATGGCTTACAACATAATAACTACAAATATCCACAATAGAATATTCACCAATAGCCACTAATGTAATAACCATTAATAACCACCAATATCAAATAAGAAAATATCCACTCATAGTCATTAATATAATAGCCACCAATAACCACTAATATAATAACCATTAATAACCACCAATATCCAATAACAAAATATCCACTAATAGTCATTAATATAATAGCCACCAATAGCCACCAATATCCACCAATATTCATCAATAAAATATTCATTGATAACCATTAATAGAATAACCTCAATAGTCATTAATATAATATCCACCAATAACCATTAATACTCATTAATATAAGAACCACGAATAACCAAATGTAATAGTCATTAATACAATAGCCATTAATATAATAACCACCAATAATCATTAATAGGATAACCACCAATAACCATTAGTAAAATAACCACCAATATCCATTAATATAATAACCCTCAATAGTTATTAATAAAATAATCACCAATAGCCATTAATATAATAACCATCAATAATCATTAATATAATAACCATCAATAACCATTAATAAAAATAACCACCAATAGCCATTAATATAATAGCAAAAAATAGCCATTAATATAATGGTCAACAATAGCCATTAATATAATAACCACCAATAGCCATTAATACAATAGCCAACAATAGCCATTAATACAATAACCAACAATAGCCACTAATATAATAACCACCAATATCCATTAATATAATAACCACCAATAGCCATTAATACAATAGCCAACAATAGCCATTAATACAATAACCAACAATAGCCACTAATATAATAACCACCAATATCCAGTAATAAAATAATCACCAATATCCATTAATACAATAGCCTGTAATGCGAAATGAGGGCGCCATAGCCTGATGAACATCCCCTGATTTTGGAAACTGAGTTTCCACCTTGTTGAGCCGTTTGCTTTTTGGTGACGGCTGCCTCTCCATTAATGTTGCATGGGAATGCATGGGAGCTTGGTTGGATGTGTGTGAGATGCTGTACATGAACTTGTTTGACGGCTGCTACTGAATGAATATGGAGGCCAATTGATGATGATGAATTATGAGTGATGGAACTACCATTATGGGCAGAGTCGGTTTGGAGCTGAACGAAAGTTTGGAGCGAACGAGGAAAGGATGAACGATGGATGGCGTGGAAAAAGATTAGGAGACTGGTTTGGAGGACATAGAGAAGGATAAAAAAAAGGGGAGATAGAGACCTGTAGAAAAAGGTAGGGGTGAGAGAGGCATTTTTTGGGGAGGAGCTTGGTGGTAGAGCTAAAATCTTTCTGCTGCGCCTAACACATCTCCAAGCTGCTACTGCTGTAGTAGAGCAATGAGAAAAAGAGAGAGAAAGTGGGGATCGCTTGTTTTGTGAAGCATCTGATGAAGATAGAGCTTGTGCCTTCGGGCGATGTACAGAGTTCATGAGGAAAGAATTTATTTTACTGGCCTTTGTGTGAAGGGTGGAGGCATGAATTGTGTTTTGTGCATTCTGCTCTAATGTCGTGTGGAAGGAACGCAAGGATGTATTTGGTTTAGCAGTGAGCGTCCGCAAACGTCACTAGGCAGTCAGCGTGTGTGAGAGATGACCTGAAGTTTGAGTCGTGCGTAGAAAACCATGAACACATGGTCGGTCAGAGGACTGTGAGCAGATCAGGGTTTGGATTGTGTAGGAGAAGGAACAAGAAGACATGGACACCTAGGGTCGGTCAGGAAGTCAAATTGTTGTTGTGGTTTCGGACCCTCTCTTTTGGTTACAAGCCATCAATAGCCATTAATGAAATAGCCACCAATAACCATTAATAGAATAACCAACAATAAATTATCCACCAATAGCCACTGATAGAATAACTATTAATGGCCATTAATAAAAATAATTATTATTAGTAAAGTAACCACTAATAGGCACTAATAGCCATTAATAAAATAAGTACCAAAGCCATTAATAACCACTAATAGGCTTAATAAAAGTATAACTAATAACCATATATTAAAATTGCTTAAGATTGCCAAAAATAATTTAGGGTGAAATAATTTATAATAAACAAAATTAATTTAAGATGAAATAGTTTATAATAACCTAGAATTGTCAATAATAACATAAGGTGAAATAGCCTTCAATAGCCAAAAAATACTTATAATAGTTATAAATAGCCTAAATTAAAATAATTTACAATAACCAAAAATAACATAGAATAGCCAAAAAAACTTATAATAGTTGCAGGTAACCTAAACTAAAATAATTTATAATAACCAAAATTAACATAAAATAGCCAAAAAAATTTATAATAGTTGCAAGTAACTTAAACTACAATAATTTACAATAACAAAAAAACCATAAAATAACCAAATAAACTTATAATAGCTTAAATTAGTTTAAGATGAAATAAGCTAAAATAAAAAATAAAAAAACTTAGAATAAACCAAAAGTAACCTAGGGTGAAATAACAAAAAATAACCAAAAATAATTGAGAATAACCATAAATAATCATAAATAATGTAGTGTGAAATAATTTAAATTAATGAAAAATAGTCATATAATAATCGAAAGTAGCTTAACATAAGTAGTAGTATTATATTAACAAAAAATCATGTATTTATTTTTAAATCAAAAGAATGGTCATTGAAATGTTATTAAACAATGATATTTTAAAAAAATTATTCAAATGATTTTAAACTTTCAAAAGGAAATAAATGTGATTATGTACATTATTGAAATTTTTTTAAATGTAAATTCGAATCATTTCATTTGGACAAAATTTCAATAAGATATGAATTTTCAAAGTTTATGTTTTGTAATGTTTACAATGAAATATTTGATAAATAGAATGTATTGTAATTTATTATCACAATAAGTGGGGTGGCTTTATGGTAAAGGTGTTTACTTGCATTCCAAAGGTTAAACGATCAAACCTCATGAATGGTGTTGTGTGGTCAACAATGGTATGTTGACCAAATATTCTCCTATCAAATTCTTAGAATAGGTGCCTAGGTTGATTACAAAGTCTATCGAGGCCAGGTTTTTAACCTAACGTAGGTAGTGACACTTGCTAATAATCATAAATTAAAAAATCATGAAATTATCAATAATATTATATATATAATAATTAAATTTTAATTGATTTCCATATTGATTAGTTAATTAACTAGTAAGTGAATGGTTTGGTAAATTTGCATATCACTTGAGAGTAACCTTGTTTCACTGGATACTAGTGAAACAATTCATTATTTGTAGTAATTGGGCCATGTTCACTAAGGGGTTAAACAATTTCATTAGGTAAAAATGTCCAAATTCATTCAAAAGCTAATGAAACCCATAATGAATTACGATGCATTTCCTAGTAATGCATATTTGGTTTTCCAGTAAAATTCATTTTCGGATTTTTTGGGATTTTATGCGTTCTTGACATTAAACCAAACTATTCATACACAATTATGTATGAATGTGAAAATCATCATTAACACATGAATTATTTTATATTGGACTATTCAAATTTGTCTCCCTTAAGTTTGTTCATGTAAATTTTATTTGTACAAAGTAGTTTTAAAAAATTGTTAAGTATTTTTTTCCATTTGTTGTCATAATTGGCATTTCCATTATTGATGTAATAAACTTTATCTCTCTAGTAAACTTTTTGGATAAATGTAGGAAAACAAATAGAATATGGTTATTTCATTTTGCTAATAGTCCATTATTATGTATTGATGAATGTGCAAGCAAAGTAATACCTTGAAGCATGGCCTTTGTAGTTTATTTATCAACATGTTTTTGTTCCTCCAACTAGTGTTGGAATTTTTTTAAAACATTTGTGATCATATGTCCATCAACAATAATTACTTTCTTTCCTATCCTAATGTAGTTTGTCTTCTTTCGTTGCGAAGTATTGAAAAACTCCACCAACCAATCATGGCAGGGTGTTTTCGGATTTTCAAACGATCATACCAATCCCACTAGAGAAGCCCATCTATTATCTATAGTTTCCATCTTCACCCAAGTTGTAATTCATTTTAGCTCTTGGGTATAAGATTTTTCTTGCAAAAATATTGACCTAGTTTATTGAGCCATTCTACTTCTTTTTTGGTTTTGGACACAAAAATTGAATAGTTAGGGTTCAAGGAACTTGGTATAAACTATTGTTTAGAAATAACAACGGAGGAAGGTGACACCAACGTTGATGATTATTTCAATTCTTGAAAGAATCGGAAGTCTTTTTTGTTTTGAAATTTTGACAACACCATAGTTTCAAGTGCATTTTGAAGAAATGAAATTTGTTTCTTTCAAAGAAAACAAAACCACTTATTAGTTTCACTCCTTGTTTGTACTAAACTATGCAAACTCTCCTCAATTTTTCTTCCTTAATCATAATTTGGAAAAGAAGGTGGAAAACTAACTTAAAGAGGCTGCGGATTTGTAAATCCCAAATATGAAGCTTGATCTATTATCAAATGTTCATTTCTTGCAACAACCATTTCTTGATGTTGCAACTTTCTTTTTTTATCATAAAATTACTTTTTCTCATTTATTTATTTATTTATTGTTATTTTCCAACCAAATTGTCTTCGTTCATTTTGATGAATGGAAAATCATGGAAAATGAAAGAAGAAAGTGAAAATGACTATTCACAAGCATTGTCATGACAAACCAACTTCTAATTATTGTATCCCTTGATTTGTTTCTTTATTTTTTAGGGTTTAATGATTTGAAATGTTGCACCTCCTACTACCATATAACGCCAAATGAAATGAATGTCACCCAAGTCCACCTTAATAAAATACGAATCTTCAATTGCCTTGCACCGTTCTTTAATATGTTGAATTTGTACCATGTATACTAGTTTTTCGTTATTGTCTTCTTCTTTGTTATTAAAATCAACATCACAACGGCCTCCCCACTATATAGGTTTTGGGCCTCATGTGATTTGTGCTTCATCATCAAAAAATTGGTAAGGTTTTAATTTGTTCACATTGACAAGTATTAGGTTTGGGTCAAATTTATCCACGATGATTAAATGAGCAATGTTATTTGGTAAGCAAAATTGTATTTTATAAAGACCAAACCACTTTTCGGTGAAATTTTCAAGATGCATTTTCTATCCATTTAGGAACTAAAACACTTGCATTGCAAGTTTTAATTTTTTTTTGAATATTGTACTTACTCCATAGAGCATGATTCCACTATTAATTCCCTATGGTTTCCTATGTTTGCAATATATTAGTTTGCAATTTTTCTAAATATGTTGGTCTACTTGTGAGTATTCAAACATGATTTACTTATGTTGTCCCCATTAAATGTCGACAAAACATATTATGTGGGGATCAGAGGATGCATTCCACACATTAATTGATATGGAATATACCTTGTAACTACCTTATAAATTGTTATGTAAGAAAAAAAATACAATGCAAGTAAATGTTCATCCCAATTGGCCTTATTCTCATTCATTAACTTAATAATGTGATTGACAATGAACTTGTTAATTGTCTTTGCTTACTTGTTTTCCTATGGATAATAGGTAGTAGAACTAACATGCTTCAATCAAACATGATCAATCAAATATTTAATAACCATTAATAAAATGAACTCCTTGATCAATTACTAGGGTCAGTGAGTCAAAATGTATTCATAAGAAAATTTAATTGTGACAATTGTAGTAGTCATTTGAAGTGCCTTGGCCTCCACCCATTTGGTAGCATAATCTATGGCTATAAGTATATATTTGTTACTTGTGAACTATCTTATTGGTTTGATTGGTCCAATAAAATCCAATCCATGTTTCATAAATGGTTCTTCTAGGAAAGTAGCAACCAACTTAAATAGATTTTGTGTTGTTAAACCTCTAGCTCATTAACATGCATCACATGATTGCAATATTTTGTAGTGTCATTAAATAATGTGGGTCATTAATATCTTACATTTAATATATTTTTAGTAGTGATGTTTACTATGAAATGGCCATTTGTAACACTTATAAAGCTCCCAAAATATTTTCTATGCTTCATTTATGGTTACAAAATGTCAAAATATATTGTCTTGACCCATTTGATACAAAATTCCATTGTGTATCGTAAAAGGTTTTGCTCTTTTTGCCAACCTTTGTTTTTGAATAGTGGTTAGGATTCTAAACATATCATGTATATAGATAATCCTTGATTTTTTCAACCAAACCGGCTATAATTGAAACAAAGCTACATATTTGGTTTGATTAGGTACACATGTTAGTTTTGTAGTGTTTACTAGCCTAGATAACGCATCTACCACTACATGTGTACATCTTGGTTTGTATACTATAATAAATCCATATTCCAAAATTAAAAATAACCATTTAATAATACAACTTGAAACTTGTGGTTTGTTCACTAAATAGACCAAAGCCATATGGCCAACATAAAACATAATTTTATTACCCAACTAGTGGGTGCCCATGAAAGAATCTCAATTAGCTCCAATCAAGATCTCTCTTCTCTTCTTCTCTTCTCTCCTTTGTCCTCCTCCTCCTCTTCTTTCGCCTGCTGCAGCACAGCGCTCCTCTTCCAGGCCACGTTCTTCTCTTCTCTCCTCTGTCCTCCTCCTCCTCTTCTCTCGCCTACAGCAGCGCATCGCTCCTCCTCCAGGCCACGCTCTTCTCTTCTCTTCTTCTCTTCTCTCCTCTGTCCTCCTCCTTTTCTTTCGCCTACAGCAACACAGCGCTCCTCTTCCAGGCCACGTTCTTCTCTTCTCTCCTCTGTCCTCCTCCTCCTCTTCTCTCGCTTGCAGCAGCGCAACGCTCCTCCTCCAGGCCACGCTCTTCTCTTCTCTTCTTCTCTTCTTTCCTCTGTCCTCCTCCTCCTTCTCGCTTGCAACAGCGCAGCGCTCCTCTTCCAGGCCATGCTCTTCTCTTCTCTTCTTCTCTTCTCTCCTCTATCCTCCTCCTCCTCTTCTCTCGCCTGCAACAGCGCAAACGCTCCTCCTCCAGGCCACGCCATAGTAGTGACATACGCTCAATTCGATTCAAACATACGCGTATTATATGTTTTTTTGGGCTTTTAAAAAAATACTTGAAAATACTTGGGCCTAAGCACCACTAGTATCATTATAATGTTTTTTTAAATACTTGAAAATACTTCTTTTTTAACACCTTCGAAAAATACGCGTATTTCGTATGTCACTACTATGGGCCACACTCTTCTCTTCTCTTATTCTCTTCTCTCCTTTGTCCTCTTCCTCCTCTTCTCTCGCCTGCAGCAGCGCAACGCACCTCCTCTAGGCCATGCTCCGCCTGTGCTAAGAACCAGAGAACGGCCGTGCCCGCACCACCCGTGCTAGGAACCAGAGAACGGCCGTGCCCGTTCCACCCGTGCAGGGGACCAGAGAGCTAGCCGGCCTTTTGTGATGGACCCGGCTTGGCACCCCCCACGGCGAGCTCGGTCGGTGGAAATCTGGGAGTCCGGGAGTGCCGGGCCTAATTACCAAGCGTGCTAGATGTCTGCGTGCTACGAAAAGCCTCGTTCCAGCAAGCTCAATAAATCTAAGATTCTAAATATAAGAGTGGGCCAAGCTCTTCGATGAGCCGTGAAGAGGTTCTTACATCTTGTCAAATGGGTAGGACTTATAGTGTAAAACCACCGCTCGTTTTCAAATCTGCTCCCGTCAACAACGCATCAAAACCTTCACAAATCAATGAAGATGATATGCAAAAACATCACAAAAACACACACATTTTCTCTGCGACGTGGTTGTATGGTTTAGTGTATTATAAAATAGAATTAATCAAAGAATCACGAGTTAAATGTTTAGTTACTATTAATGATTTTTTTAAAAAATAACTACAAATTAGTTTAATAATTTTGAAATTTAATAAATTATAATTAATATTGAGGAATTACCAATTAGTTAATAATTTATTTTGTTAAATAGTATTTAAAAACCTTTTAAACTTTTATTACTTGATCATTAACATTTTAAACGGTTTATTTTCAGAAGCAAAATTTTTATAAATTACTCAATAAATCTAGTAAATATAAATATATTGTGCTATTTTATAAGTAATTTCCAAATCATTGTATAGATTGGAAAATTTTAATGGTTAATTTTTTAATTTATTAATTAATTATATATAAAATAATTATTTCTTGAAATACTAGGTATTTATTAAATACCTAGTTTCTACCTAACTACTTACTTAATTAATAGTTAAGTATTTAGTTAATGTATATATGGAGTACTAGATAGCTAGATCCTTAGTAGGTAGTTAGTAGGTAGCTATTAATTAGATAGGTAGCCACTAAAGTAATGTTTAATTAGTTATTAGATACCTAGCTATTATATACCTAACTAATTATTAACTAACTAAAAAAGTACTTAGCTAGATAATTATTACATACTTCGAGTACCTATTAGTTATTACCTAATATGTATTTTCTAGCTACTACTAACTAGTAAATCTTTAGGTTACCAATGCTAGTATCTTAGATAAGTATTAGGTGGTCTAAGCCTAGGTGGCACATATGCTACACTAGCTAGTAGGTTAGATTAATTATAAATAATAAGTTAGATTAATTAGTATATGGATCCAATGGGATATATTTTCACTTACTTACCTATAATATGTACCCATTTACATTGGCAATTGATTGTTAAGGGGGTAGGATGATTACATGGTTTGGATGAATAAGGCATTTAGGACAAGGACTATTCATGGAACATTGTTGGTTTGAATTTTGAATTATTGTTAGTTTTGAATCATGATGATGTGACTTGGGACTGTCCAAAGAGGGAAGATATGGGAAACATGAATGGATTCTTAGACACAATTTGGAATAAGAATAGTTGTAGGTATTTTGTAGTAGAAAACCACATTTTTTTAAAAATAGACCACAAATTTTATTTGGTTGTTTTGATTTCATTTCCACATAACATGGAATTTTGTTATAATTCTAATGGAGTTTTAGTAATACAAATAAGCACAAATTTTTGCAATGATTTTTATGTTCATATTGTTTGAATTTTCTGTAGTATCAAAATATGATGAAATGAATTGTAATCTTGTTCTAGATTTTTTTACAATGTATTCTAAAATGTAGATTCTAGTTATATGAAATAGTCATGAATATGGTATTTTAATGAATGATAGAGTTAAGTGTCTTGAAAATCAAGGCATAAAAGTGAATGTATGCATGTGAAATGCAAATTTGTTGATACAATAATGTGGAATAATTTTGCAAGAATTAAATTTCACTTTTACCATTTGCAACCATCTTGTGCGGAATGTTTTTAAAATTTATAATAATGGGAAGGTTTTCTACAAATTTTGTTGTATTACAGAGGAAAGTGTTCAAACGAGTGGTTTTGTTTTGTTAATTCAAAATTTGGAAAGGTATGTTAGAGTATCAAAGGTCTAAGTGGTTGACACTGTAAGGACTGTACAACGATTTATAAACTTTGAAAATGAAAAATTGTGAAACAAGATGAATCGAATGGTGACTTGGAGTTTACAACGACAATTAGACTTGGAGGTAAAACATCAAATCATTAAAAGACAAACAAAAAACAATCTTGAAAATGGAGAGGAGTATACAGGGCTTATAGAAACCCCATATCGGAATATAATGTTAGACATATGAGTTTTGAAAACAAAAGAAAGACTTACAAGGCACAAGTCGTTTATACCAGAAGAGGTGGTACAATGTGAAATATGGACTAGGGCTCTTAAAATAAGGCATAATTACATATGACAATCTCCACGAATAGAAATGCAATTGACTACTCACCCAAATGAGTGGGTGCAATATACATCTTAGCCATTATTTGTGGTTCAGAGTTGAAGAGATAAAGATGGAACAAGGACTTCTATAATACTTGATCGATCGTAGGAAATTTCAAGTCCAGTGTCAGTGACTAACCAAGGAAGGGATATTATTGGAGGTATACAATCTAGGTTTGTGGACCAATTTGCATCTCTAAATTTTTATGAACCAATGGAAATTAGGAGGTGGAAAGAAACACCAATATCAATGTGGTTGAGGAGATTGGGAAATTTATGTATGACCACTTAAATATGCAAAAGCACATGTGAATGTGTTGGATGAAGCACCACAATCATACTCACATGAAGGGAATCTAGAGTTGGATCAAACAAGGTACACAACCAAAACATAGGATCATGAATATGTGGATTCAAAGGTAGTTATATGACTTTCAAAGGTATGTGCAATCTATGAGGTAGAAGGACATGCAATCATGGATTGTCCTTTTATGCCTTTTCACATTAGAGTAGGAACTGGTAGACATGTGGAATTACAGAATGTGGCAAGAACATTAATGGATCAACCATAAGAACATGAACTAGGAATTCCTACAATTCACAATAGATTGAAAGGCATGGAGTTGGGAAGCCAATTCAAATCACAAAGTCAATAGATTTGTCCATCTATTCAAATCAAGAGCAGAGAACCAAAGGTGTATTCACATCCACATTTTGCACCATAGAAGATACCAATGGGTACCCACAAAATGGAACATCATTGACCTCGAGTCAACACATCTTTCGCTAATGTCAAAAGTGGCAATTGTTGAAAACCATAAATAACATGTTGGAATAGGAGTTACTCAATCACTTGATGCGGGTATACCAACCATAAAAATGGAAATGGTTGTTGCACCCAACATGGATGTTGTTAGAAAGGGAACACTAATTGGATTTGCAACAAATTTGGGTAGTGGATTGTTAACAAATAGGAGATCTACTCAAGTGCAAACATAAATATTTATTGAAAGGAAACTACAACATAATGCTCACAACACAAAACACAACATCAAGAACTCTCCAAGGTTCTTGTCACAAGAAATACGTAAACTTGTGTAATGAAGAAAAGAGAGGCAAACCATTAACACCAAGGTATTTAACTAAAAGACCAAACCACAAATAACCAAACTAAAATAAGTAACGAAGGTAATTCAACCTTGTGAAAGTAACCTAGTTACTTTCCTACTCCTGTAACTAATGAAACCTAACTAGTTGAGTTTGAATTTTCAACACTCCCCCTCAAGCTCAAATCCACTTCTAGTACACCAAGCATTTTTCTAAACTTCTTTAGCTTGTCTGTACCTATAGCCTTTGTGAAAATGTCAGCAACTTGATTTTCGATACTGACATGAATGAGGTCAATTTCTTTTGCTAGAACTTTTTCTCTAATAAAGTGGTAGTGCACCTCAATGTGCTTTATCCTAGCATGATAGACTGGGTTGTTAGCAAGTAGTGTGCTACTAATGTTATCACAATAGATGACAACATGAGCATCCACTGACTGTCCCAAATCTGAGAGTAGTTTTTGTAACCAAACTACTTCACATGCAGCAATTGCTGCACCTCTATATTCTGCTTTCGTGCTTGATAATGCAACTGTTGGTTGTTTTTTACTGCTCCAACTAATAGCACCACTTCCAAAAAAAAACATGAAACCACTGGTTGATCTTCTATCTGAACCATTGCTAGCCCAATCAGCATCTGTGTATCCATGTACTTGTAACTGGCTCTTGGCTTCATAAAAAATTTCACATTGCAAGGTATGTTTTATGTATCTCAGTATGCGCCTCACTGCATCCAAATGTGGTTTTTGTGGTGTTTGCATGAATTGACTCACCACTCCAACTGCATAACTCAAATCTGGCCTTGTGATGGTCATGTAAATCAGACTCCCCACTATGCGTCTGTACATAGTGGTATCCTCCACAAGGTCTCCTTCATCTGCACTTAACTTCACATTTTGCTCCAATGGAATTGAAATGCGTTTACAACCCGTCATCCCATATTCGGATAATTTGTTCAAGGCATATTGCCTTTGTAGTAACCATATCCCTTTCGGGGAATGGATTACCTCAATGCCGAGGAAATAACGCAACTCTCCCAAATCTTTCATCTCAAACTTTTGCTTCAAAAGCTTCTTCAAATCAAAGATGTCTACATCACTATCTCCTATGATAATCAATTCATCAACATAGATGACTATGACTACAATCCCATGATCTGTTTTTTTCACATACAGTGAAAAATCAGCATTGGATGTTTGAAATCCACTTATGACAAGATACTGACCTATCTTGTCTAACCAAGCTCTAGGTGCTTGCTTCAAGCCATACAAAGCTTTCTTCAACCTATAAACCAAATTAGGATTTGTTTGGTCCACATAATCTGGTGGTTGTTCCATGTACACTTCTTCCTGTAAATCTCCATGAAGAAAAACATTCTTTACATCCATTTGATGTAAAGACCATCCTTTTGCCGCTACCATAACAATGATTACTCTTACAGTTGTCATTTTGGCAACTGGACTATAGGTCTCCTCATAGTCTATGCCATACGTTTGGGCATAACCTTTGGCAACCAATCTTGCTTTGTATCTGCTCACAAATCCATCTGCATTGTGTTTAACTTTGTACACCCATTTGCACCCAATTGCTTTCTTGTCTTTTGGTAAAGCTACCAATTCCCAAGTAACATTCGCATCCAAAGCTGCCATCTCTTCATCCATGGCATTGTCCCACTTAGGATTTCCAACTGCTTATTCAAAACAAGTGGGTTCAACCTCTTGTATAACTCTCACCATGTATGCGTAATGATGAGCTACAAAGCCATCATATGTGAGTCTTTGTACATGGTACTTGACTCGTGTGGATCTTCGTACTCCACTGTTGTTGTCATGTGTTTTTAAAGCTTTCTTGACCACCCGAGCTCCAGGAGTAGTAACTGAGGTGATTCTTTATTCTTCACCTTCACTTTTCTCTAACTCACTTGATTCACCATCTACATGAGAATTTTTAAATGATGTTTGAGAACTACCATGTATAATGTTTGAAGATCTTAATCTTCCTTTCCATGGAGTGCTACTAGACCCACTAATTGAAGACTCTTGTGGTCCATTAATTAATTGTGATTCTTGTTCCACATTTGATGAAACATCACCATTTCTAGCTTCTCCATCTTCTGCTACCTTCAATGGTGAATACCAACTAGCCATCACATCAAACACAACATCTCTATTCACTTGTAACTTCCGAGTGGAAGGGCTGAAACATTTATATCCCTTTTGTTCTGAGGAGTATCCAATGAAGATACATTTATCAACTTTTGGGTCTAGTTTTGATCTCTTCTCATCAAGAACATGCACGTATGTAATGCAACCAAACACTCTGAAGTGTGAAACATCGGGTTTCTTGCCTGTGAATTTTTCTTTAGGTGTCATGCCATGAACTGCCGCTGTGGGTGTTTGATTCATGATGTAGACTGTAGTTGCTACCGCTTCAGCCCAATAATAATTTGGCAAATTTTTCTCATTCAACATGGCACGTGTTATTTTTACAATGTGCCTATTTTTCCTTTCAGCAACTCCATTCTATTGTGGGGAATAACCACATGAGTACTTCCTTTGAATTCTATGCTCCTTCAAGTACTTACTGAATTCATTTGAAAAATATTCTCCCCCTCCATCGGACCTTAAGCACTTGATGCTCACACCTTTCTCCTTCTCCACCATTGCTTTGAAATTCAAAAAATGTTGAAACACTTCACCTTTGTGTTTCATGAAGTAGACCCACACCTTCCTTGTGTGGTCATCAATGAAACTCGCGTAGTACTTACATCCTCCAGTGGATTTTGTCTTCGTGGTCCTCACATTTGAGTGGATCATTTCCAAAGGTTTGGAACTTACATGAGTTGTTTGAGCTGGGAATGGATGCCTAGCTTGCTTCCCTAATTGGCATGTTTCACAAACCTCTGACATCACCTCTTCTGCTCCAAATTTGGGAAGACCTCTAACAAGTTTTTGTTTCTCCATGAACTTAAGACGTTGGAGATTAACATGGCCAACTCGCTTGTGCCAAATTCCAATGTCTTTAGCTCCTTTTCCATGTGTAAATAACATGGAATTCATCTTAGGCATGTTCACATCCAAGGTGAACATTCGTCCATTCCTTTCTCCTTTTGCAATCAATTTGCCTTGATTCTTCATGTCTTCCACAAAACATCCATTTGGGTTGAATGTCACCTGTAAACCTTGTTCCACCATCTGGCTTACGGAGACCAAATTTTTTGTTATGGTTGGAACATGAAGTACATCTTTCAAGTACTTTGTTTGCTCATCTTCCATGGACAATGGCACCTTGCTAATTTGTGTGATGGGATGTGTAGTGTCATCACCAGTTTCCACAAACCCTGGTGTCTTCAAATCCTTTGCGTCTCTAAACCATTCTCCATGGCTAGTCATGTGGTTTGAAGCTCCAAAATCCACATACCAGACATTGTTTTCTGATACACCTCCTATCATTGAATTTGCCATGTGCTGCATCACAAATAGTTGCTCATCACCTTGATTGCTATTTGATGCATAATTCCCTTGTTGCAGCTTTCCATTTCGTGCATCATGCTCCCTTTGATAACAGTTTTTTGCCAAGTGCCCAAGTTTGCCGCAGTAGTAGCAATTTGAATCGCTATTTGGTTGTTAACCTCGATGACTTCCACCACGACCTCCACGACTTCCTTGACTTCCTCTTCCTCCAAAGTTTCCTCGTCCACATCCATGAGCTTGACCTTCATGTTGTTGATGTCCACCATGCAAGCTTCCAGGTCGACCTCAAAATGAGGTTTTACCACCTCTGCCTCTACCTCTATTGGTATTTGAGTAGAAAGCACTTTCTTGTGATCCTCCATTGGATAAAGTACCAACAATTCTTATCTCTTCACTTATAAGTAGTGTTATTAAGTCTTGGAAGTTGGGAAATGTTTCTCAAACTGCAATCGAGGTACGGAACTGACTATAAACTTTTCCAAGTCCATTCAACATCACGACCACTAAATCTTTATCATCTACAGAGGCACCTATAGATGCAAGAGCATCTGCAATGTTTTTCACCTTTGTAGAATAGTCATTGATGTTCATCTTGTTTTTTGTAGATTATGCAACTCTTGCTTGAGCTGCATTTTGCGGGCTTGTGTATTGGTGCTATACATCTTCACCAATGTATCTCAAGCTTGCTTGGGTGATTTTGCATCTTGAATATGCACAATCATGGAATCGGACACACTCACAGAAAGCCAATACAAGACTTTCCTTGCTTTTTCATACCAAATTTTATTGGCTTGAATTTGTTGTTGTGTGGGGTTTTCTGGGAGAGGAGGTTCTTTCTCATCACCAGTTATGAATTCCTAGTAGCCTTTCCCCATCAAGAAATTCATAATCCTAATTTCCACATTTGGAAATTGTTCTTGTCTAGTTTCTCAATTGCAATTTGAGAAAGACCGTCTGCCATCTCTCAAGGCACCACTCAATGTCTTCTTGGGGTTTCAAAATGATTTTAATTCCTTCCTTGGGTTTCTAGGGTTAGGGTTAGGGTTTTCCTTCCTTAGGTTTCTAGGATTAGGGTTAGGGTTAGGGCTGAACAAGATAGACCTTGCAGATGTATGTATGTCTTGAGTATTATACAAAATTCTATACTATACATAGGTTTTACGTATAGGTACGTATCTCGTATAATATTTCGTATGGTATTAAGTACATGATTACATACCACACTTTTGTACGAAGGTCTTGATAATGTATTTGCGCTTCCCAATCTTCAAACTCCTTCCTTCAAGTTCTCCCAAGTTGTATTTGCTCCACTTCAAAACTTTGCTTTGATGTCTTCTCAAAACAAACTTCTGTCACAGCAACTTTGCAAAGCTACTCCACACACATATGACCTTAGATCAATCTAAAATTTTGGTGAAACATAGAACACTATGTCTGCTACCTTTTCTCAAAATTCAGCTCATTTAACTTCATAAAATGAGAGATCTTGCTACTTCCTTGAAATCATCTCAATCTCGGACCTGAACACAAAATGACTTACAACTCGCCCTCAGCAACTCCAAAATCCTTGAGATTTTGAAAAACACATAAGATATATGTTTTCTATATCTGTTCAAAATTTCAGCTCTATTGATGATGACTACAAAGAGATATCATTTTCAAAAGAAACTGACTTCAAAATTGAGACTGAAACTTCAGATGCTTGAATATCTCTCAATACAAATCCAAATGACATGAAATTTCTTTCACACATATATTCTTATATGATCTATAAGATCCAAAAGCTGCAGATCCAAAAAAGTTCAAACAAAGGAGACATGACCAAAAAACTAGATCTGGCACAGAGTTTTCAAAAGCTCATTACTCTCACAAAACATATCTTTTTCTTTTGAAAATTTGAGAATAGAAGCGTCCTATAGTTTTCTACAACCTCTCCAAGTTTCACTCCAAGATCGTTTCACAATAGCTCTAGATCTAGCTTTAAAGATCTGACTTCCACAACTTTGATATGTTGATGTCCTATCACCTCTTTTCTTTTCTTTTCTTTCTCTTCACATTCTTTCCTTTCCCCGTTTCTCTTTTGCACTTGACAATCTTATGATATTACTAGAAACTCTCAAGCTCTAGTTCTAGAGACTTTTTAGTTCTAGATATCTTTCAACTTTCTCACCAAACAACCTAAGCTCTGATACCATGTTAACAAATAGGAGAGCTACTTAAGTGCAAACATAAATATTTATTGAAAGGAGACTACAACATAATGCTCACAACACAAAACCCAACATCAAGAACTCTCCAAGGTTCTTGTCACAAAAAATACACAAACTTGTGTAATGAAGAAAAGAAAGGCAAACCATCAACACCAAGGTATTTAACTAAAAGACCAAACCACAAATAACCAAACTAAAATAAGTAACGAAGGTAATTCAACCTTGTGAAAGTAACCTAGTTACTTTCCTATTCCAGTAACTAATGAAACCTAACTAGTTGAGCTTGAATTTTCAACATTGGGTGGAATTTTGATAGGAAGGAATTTGAGTCAAAATTTGGCACTACCAATAGCAACTATTAGAGTTGTTGGGACACTTCAAATGGTGTTGACTAATTCAACAATGATTACTCATGTGAACACAATTACATATCGACCATTAATGAGTTCAATGGTTGTTTGAGGGTACAAAAATGCAAATGTAGCAAATCCAAGAGGAGGATATCGAGAACCATATATTGTAAATGCACAAATTCATGATCATAGTGATGGCCATTCAACTAGGCCAAACAGGGTAGCTTTGAAATATCTTGAGTTAAAGAACATGTTAATCCATATGTTCATGTCAAAGTGTTTAACTTAATAGTAAAAGTAAATGTAAAGACTTTTTAAAAGTATATCATCAATGAATTTAGTTATACACTAAAAAATAAAACATTGAGTTGGTGCCATAATTATATGTTAGAATACCCTAATCGTACTTTTTTGGAGCTTACACAGACATTTTGCAAATGTCATGGGAAGATTTAGAATGATGAGCAAGTATACATGGAATTGAAAAACATGAAGCAGGAGGAGACTGAGAGGACGGAGGTTTATTATGAATGGATTCAAAAACTAGCTCATGGTTTACAAGACTAGCCATAAATAATTTTTTAATTACTATGTTTAAAGCGAGTTTGCAATCATCTTTCATAATTATTACTAGAAGGATAAAGTGGTCAACACTACAATAGCATAAGGAGGCAACGATGTTGTGTGAAGAAGGCATGACTTTGCAAAAGCAAGGAGTGCACTTTCAGTACCACATAATACCAAACATGAAGCACTAACAAAAACATAAAATAATAGAAAGAAGATTGACAAATATTGCACATATTGTGGGATGACAAATCACAATGTGGAGACACGCAAAAAGAAGAAAGAACGGACCATAGTGGTAACCACAAAGGCAACACAAGCAAGTCAAAAACCATAGAAGACATCTTCACATGCATGCCTCATATGTGGTTTGAATGGACATAAAATGACAAATTGTTCAAAGTATACTAAGATGCAGAAAATGTTTCATGGGAAATCTATGACAGTAGTAGAGGTTCAACATGCTGCTGAAATAGAAACAATTATTACATATGTGAATGTGGTGGATGTTAATGTTACCACAAGAAATAAAGTAATTGAAGAATATGCATTCAATGATAGAGGATCAAATAAATCAAAAGGCGCTATTGGTTAGAAGAAAGAAAAATGGTTGAAAAAGTCAACGATGGAAACAATTCAACAAATTTTGAAAACATAGACCTAGACAAAAGGGCCATCCACATCCATGGAGGGATGGAACACAACCTAGCCAAGTATGCCAAATATTAATCATGTGGAAGCACAAAAATCTCAAGAGGTAGTGAATACACAAGAGAAATTGATCACATTAAAAGAGATTTTTTAAGATATTGGTAAGCAAATGCTAAAAGCAAGTTATACTTTGAACTTGGGACAATTTTTTAAATAGCTCTTGAGTTAAAGATATATCTTTGGTAGAAGTTAAAACCAGAAAAAACTTAACATTTAAGTAAAACAACCACAATTAAACAAGTTGGTTCTTAAGTACCAAAGGTTAGGGACAATTGTTATAGTTATATATAATCACATGGCAATTATCCAAGTACATATCAAAAGAATACAATAGAGGCTATGTTGTTGGATGGAGGTTTTGGAGTTAATATTATCACATAATAGTTGAGATTGAAGTTGGTGTTTCCAAAGCCTAAACCTACACCATATAATTTAAGGATGGCAAATCAAACAACCACAAAATTAGTGGGGTTGATTAGAGATTTGAAGATATATGTTCATGGCATTCTTTACATAACTATGTTTAATGTACTTTAGAATAATGTGGTAGATTATAATTATTCCATGTTGTTGGGGAGACCATGTTTAAGGGATGTTAAAAGTGACACATGATTGGGGGAATAACATTGTTAACATACAAGGGAATGGGACAATCAGAACAATCACAGTCACTGAACATTTGGAGGTGAAATAAGAAGACCAAAAATGTTGTTATGCTATAATTATCAAAATAATATCATAGATGAGGAAGAAGATATCATCTTTGCTACAAAGCTAAAGTTGTTCTCAACAGGAATAATAAGTTTACATGAAATAATTCAATTTGTGAACACCACAAATGTGGAGATCATGGATACAATTGTGAAGATTAATATTTCATAATAGGAATTTGGAGTTAAAACATAGAAAACATTACTACATATTGTGCCTTTTTGCGAAGGGCCAAACGAAAAACCTGAAGGGTTTGCGAAGCAAAAACAATCTGCCATATTTGCGATGCAACACGCATCGCAACTTGTGGTGCACCACCCATCGCTAATTTATAATGTACCTTTAATCATCGCAGCACTTTTGCGACATATACGACAAACAAAATTTTGCGACCCGCTTAGTCTCCGTCCACCTTGGCGATATTCCACACTTCGCAACGTTTAATCATATTCAAACATTGCACATTTACAATACACAAAGTATCGCTACAAACTTTGAGAGTCACAAGACATCGCAGGCTTGCATTATTCGGCGTTTCGCATTTTGCGTTTCAATATGTATCGCAAACTTCATCACAAATTTTTACAAAACTTTCCGGTGGTGGACGTATCGCAAGTTGCGATGTGCGTTAGTTCGCAAATTAGTGAAAGGGTTATTGGAGAAGGAAGTTTCGCAAAAGGTTTTGCGATGTCATCTGATTCCCTATGAGCCATTTTAAAAAAAAATCTTTTAGACCAAATGGAAGTTATAAATCCACTTAACCATTATTATAATCTATTTTGCCTTGGTAGACTGAGTGAAAATATTAATAAAGTACGCATAGCAGTGCTCCTATTCTTAAAAATAAAATTACACAATGGAGCATAATAATGGAACAATGGTGCAAACATCATCTATGATCTCCGGAAAACATGCCCATAAAAATCATCCTAGAACATTCTAAAAAACTTGTCTAGAATGTGAAGATGAGTTAATATGCCTAATGAAATAGAAAAAATAAATACCTGAAATGTCTTCCTTGTGTCCACATTGTTGAACGTGTTGTCACAACTGTCAATGGTCCATGAACAATGGTGCAAACATCATCTATGATCTCCGGAAAACATGCTATACTTTCTCCTTGTGCCAACAATTGATCCACTTCAGCCAACTTCTCTTTCATGTACTTGTGAAACGTAGGAAAAACCTTGATCTCCCATTCATACTTTTGGCATTCTCATAGAAGTTCCTCCAGTCTTCCATGATATTGCTATTATTCAACATGAATGTGGTCAACTGAATTAACTCTGTAGGTTACATACGTGTTTTGATGGCACCAGTGAAACGGTCTTCCTCCTTTTCTCTTTCCTCCATCCAGACACGAGGACATGATGGATCTATAGTGGCCAAGATGTTGGTGCTATAAAACATGCTCTTTGCTGCCAAATGTCCTGTTGCCATGCTTCCCTCCACTCGTGCATGGTTACGGACATAACCCTTTAATACTGCCATATATTTTTCAAGCCAATACATCCATCGACAATGCACAGGACCAGCAATGGCTATCTCATCCACAAGGTGAACTAGTAAATGCACTTGATAATAAAAAAATGATGGAGGGAAGGCCTTTTCCAACTTGCATACCACCTTTGGTGCTATTACCCTCATTCTTGGAATCTCTTCTACAAATAACTCCTTTGATCATACCCATCTCAATAGATATCCCAATGACCAAAGAGCATCTTGTACTTCTGCATTGGCTAAGCCTATTATTGCCACAGGCAATATGTGCTGCAGTAAACGATGATAGTCATGTGTCTTGAGATACCTTGGCCACTTGTGGTCATCATCCCTACCAAAAGTTTTTTGAAGATTAGCTCCATAACCTGCAACAAGGTACCATAAAATTATACAAAAGTATTCTAGACATCCAACTGATAACATTTTATACTTCAAACTCTTTTTCTAGTATAAGGCATATAGATTTAAATATAAATAAAAGCAACAGAGTACTTATAAATTCGACCCTTGCCATCGAAGTTCAAACATGTAGGGAATCGCATCTCTCCTATGCGATTTTGAAAGTCTTGTCTTTCATGTGTAGTAAGTGTCCATGGAGCTAATGGTCGCTGCTCAATACCTATGTTAGGATCAACAGTAATCCACACATCGGGATGCCTCTCAAAATCCTCACAGGCCTCCCTAAAGTTACTGTCCTTCTCTCCATAGAGCTGTTTTATGATAGCCTTTCCCAAATTTCCCTCAATGTGCATGGGGTCCAAGAGATGACGTATTTTCAACTCACCCTAGTAGGGCAAGCTGTTGAGTATACCCCACCTTGTCAATCCACTACCCTCAAACACCATAGAATCATTTGGGTCAATAACTCTATTGGCCACATCCCTCCAATATGCAAAAGTGGTAGCTTCTGGAATATCACGCTCATCACCATAAGGCATATCAAAAGATGAAAATAAAAGTGGGTCTGATCTTATATTATGTCCCCTTGGAAGAAACTTTGTATGGCCAAGGTAAACAATTTTGCGAAGATGGCTTGAATATTTAGCCATGTCCTCCAAACTTGGGCCACATGTAGAGCAGGCCTTGTAGCCTTGAGTTTGTAGCCCACTTACAAAACCAAACGCTGATTGTAGAAGAACTGAATATTAGAACAACAAATATCACAAAACAGAATAAAAAAATTAAAATAGAGGCATGTGCATGATTTCTTACCAGGATAATCATGCATTGTCCACATGCAGATTGCCCTCAACTTGAATACACGTGGTATTCCTCTAGTGGTTTTCCTCCCATCATATGCCCATACTCCATCCCACAACGTTTTGAGCTCATCGATCACTAGTGTTAAGTAGGTGTCTATGTTTTTCACCTTACTTGGCCCTGGGATAATAAGAGAAAGCACCAAAAATCCTTTTTTCATAGACAACCACGGAGGAAGGTTGTAATTCATGACAACAACTGGCCAAACAGAGGTAGGTCGTCCCTTTCCTCCAAGCGAATGTGGACTAACACCATCTGATGCTAACCCCAACTTCACATGCCTAGGGTCACGCTCAAACTCTGGCCATGTTGACTCCACATGCTTGTGAGCAAGAGAGTCAACCGGTAACCTCATAACACCAGGCTCTGATCGATGTTTCTTATGCCAAACCATTAACTCGGCCAAGTCTGTACATCGATACATGTGCAGCAAGCGAGGAATAATGGGAAACCACCTTACTGATTTCCTGGGCACCTTCTCTGTAAGCATGTGAGGATCATATCGAGCCTCTTCACATGTACTACACTCCGTTAAATGGGCATTGTTCCTATGAAATAACATGCAGTCATTAACACATGCATGGACAATTTGATATTCCATGCCTATGGAGGATAAGATCTTTTTAGCCTCCTTCCAAGATCCTGGCAAAACATTTTCCTTCGGCAGCAAGAGGCTATGACAAAACTGGAAAATGTCTGACAACATAGTATTGCTTGCCTTGTGTTTTGCTTGGATGTTTAACAACCCCAGTATGGCTGCTACACGGCTTAACCTTGCACCTTGAAAAATAGGTGTTTGAGCATGTGCCTCCGCCTCTTGCCACTGCTGTTGTCCCTGGGCAGTATGTTGATGATGTGGATCATCTGCATTGGCTCCTTCATCATGTGGGTTGCCAGACCTATCATCAATTATGTCAAGTCCAAACCAGTCAACCATGAAGTCATCCATCGCTTGTTCTTGGTTTGTAGGCAGTGGTGCTTCCTGAACTGGTTGAGAGACACCTTCATCATGAGTAGACAAGTCACTTGATGAAGAATGAGTTGATGAAAAGTCTGATTTGTGTGGCATGCCCATTTCCCGATAAGTTGCTCTCAACGTCCGTGGCAACATGTCTTCAGAAGGCTGATTCTATGCAATACCAAATCTAGAAGATCTTAACTATATACCAAGCATAGTTGCATATTACATTATAAATAAAAAATGCCAAAATGCATGTATATAGATATGGTATGTTATGTCTTAAACAAAGTACATAGTTCAGAAATGGTGGAATCCTAATTCCATTCATAGTGTGTAAACAACTCATCTCCTGATTTGATGGTCCTAGTAGCTATAACCAGGCAATGGTCTTCATGATAAGTCTGGCCATATGCTGCTGGAGGAGGTCCCTCAACAAAAACCCACTCACAATTAGCCCTACACTTAGGTTGAGTCCCCACCGTACTGTTGATGAAACCAACAATGTTTCCAGAACGTATGGGGTCTCCATCTATCACCCTCCGATCACTATGCCTCCTAGTGTTACCAGCAAAGGTGTCCATCTCAAGAACAAAGGTCTTCCACTTAGGATGTTGTGTGAGGATCATGTTCCAATGTCTTCTCTTATAGATAGGCCCACCATAAGGGAACAAAGTAGGACCCTCTCTATGACAACTAGCTGCATCCTCTATAATGATGTCCTCACAAGCATATATAGCCATGCCTCTCTCCAAATGTAGAGGTCTTAACAATCCATCGTCTACCCCAAACCACAACCTCCTCATCATAGGGCAAACTATCAAGCAACCCAAGAACTGCGGGGTTCCATGACTAGATAATATTGGCACATTTGCCAGTGATGTCGCAACCCTAACTTGGCCAAGTGTGAGGGTGAAGCCTAACACTTGGAAAAGTTGGGGATTTAGAGTCCTCCGGGATTCCCAAATGTTCAGAGCTCGATAGCAAGGGGCAAAACACCTTGCATTGAAGTAATCTTTGTGTTGTTGAAAAGTTCTTGAAACGTAGATATCGAAAATGCCCTCACATTTTTGATTTGGACATCTGTAGCCTAAGTTATGGGCAAAAGAAGGGCCTGGAGTCAAACATGCAGTTTGACTCCCGACCCCTAAAAGTCGGGAATCGACCAGGTCCCGATGTCCGATTCAAGAGTGCAATACGTCGTTGGAAAGATTTCAACAAGGGCTACAACTTCGGTTGAAACATTGTTACGATCAAAGGTTAGGGCGAGGAGCTACAACCTCTCAAAGTCCCAGGAGTCCAAAACCGAGACACTTGGTTGGATTTCGAAACTCCAACTTGGGAGTCCCGGGAAAAAGAGCCACTTGGATGTAGGTGCGGCAAAGCGTCGCAGAGTATACTATATGGGGGATGGTGATGGCATCCCCCGAGTCCGGGCCGTGGTGAGTCTTGTGGTCCGAAGTGCCCGTGGCTTGTCCCAACACCCAAGGGTGTCCCGGAATGTGAACTAACCACGTGGGTGGTTTGTTTTGATACAGATTCTAGCTTGATCAACTAATACCTCTTCCTAGTCTAATCCCTGGGCTCCCAACTCGACCCTAAACCCTAAACCCTAGAGTTGGAAGCCGGGAGCGCCTTCCGAGTCCCAACTTTCCGCAACTACACTTTGGTGAACCCTCAAGTGGGTTCACCCCGAGACTTGGGAGTGCGTCACTTGGTATCAGAGCTCAAGGAAGCTCGACCTTCTTCTTGGAGTGGTGATGGCACCCAAGAAGACCCGCAAGCCGCCGCAAGACTCCGTGATGGAGGAGCCCGTCGATGACCAAGTAGCCTCGCCCGAATCTATTGGGGAGGAGGAACCCATGCCACGGGAGGACCGAGAGGAACTCGAAAGTGAGGAAGAGCAAAGGAGCTCGATCCTATTCACCCCGGAGCAATTGGAAGTACTCCTCAAAATGAGTAGGCCCGACTTCGGTGAGTTGGTGGCGGCTCTCAAAACGGGAGCTTCCAAGGGTGAAAGGTTTCAACCGGCTAAGCCCGGGAATTTTGATGGTGCCCGCGATCGCAAGGTTGTGGATGCTTGGCTTGCACAGATGGACGACTACTTGCATGCCGCCAAGGTTGGACAAAACTCCGCCGTGGAGCTTGCCCAATCCTATTTGAAAGGCTACGCCGCCACATGGTGGAGAACGGTCCGATAAGAGGAGGGGAAGAACCACGGCTACACATAGGAATTCTTTAAGGAGCGGCTCGAGTTGGAATTTGTCCCAAGGAACTCCAATTACATTTCGAGATGCAAGCTCCGTGACCTTGTGAATGCCACGAATGAAAATTTGAAGCAATACATGAGGGCTTATTCCGAATTCATGCTCGAGGTGCAGCACATGCATGAAATGGACCATGTGTGCCAATTCGTGATGGGGCTTCCAACTTGAGCCAAGCGAAAGCTTGAGGAGTGTTGGCCCGCCTCATTATCCGAGGCCATCACGAAACTGGAGAACTTCTTGGATGTGGGGTGGAGTGACAAATCCGGGTTCAAGAAGGACAACAAGTTCCTTCACAAGAAGCCAAGGCATGAGGGGGAATGGAGTCGGGGGCAAGGAAGCCCAACCAAGGATAAGCCCAAATTCCAAAGCTCGGGGTTCAAACCAAAAGGGAGCTTTGTGAAGAAAGGGGCTCCCTCCAAGGGGAGCCAACCAAAGGGAGATTTTGGAGTGAAGCCCAAAGGGGCATGCTTCAATTGCAACGAAGTGGGGCACTACTCCCAAGATTGCCCCAAGTCCAAATCCGGTGTTAGGAGCTCAAAGGTACTTGCTCTCAATGCCACTCTAGCCCAAAAGGAATGTAACCGACTCATCTTCTTGAAAGGGAAGATTTTTAAGCGGGATAATTTATGTCTTTTGGACATAGGGGCTTCTCACAACTTCATAACTCGAGAAAGCGCTGAAAGGATGGAGCTCCACTTGGAGGAGCTCAAGGCACCCATTGAGGTGCATTTCGCGGATGGGGTTCCCCATCCAACTACGTTACAAGCAAAAGGAATGCCTCTTCAATTGGGGAATTGGAGAGGAAAGGTGGACTTGTTAGTTTTCACCTTGGGTGGAATGGAATGCATTTTGGGAATGGAGTTCATCACCCAAAACAATGTGCTCATAGAAGGGCACAATAGGATAGTTAGAATCCCATCTAAAAGTGGGATTGTGCAAGTCAAGGCACATGAGTTGCCTTGTGTGGGTGATCCAACCATCCGCTTTATGGTAGGAAAAGCTTTCGAGAAGGAATGTGTGGGAGGCTTTGGCATAATGTGTGTGATGCAGGTGTTGGACGAGTATGAGCCCGAGGAGGTCACCAAGTTGGTGACTTCCGCCAAGTGCATAAGGCGAGTGTTGGAAGAGTTCTCGGATGTGATGCCCGACGAGTTGCCCGAAGATTTGCCCCCGAGAAGACAGGTTGATCATGCAATTGAAGTGATGCCGGGAGTGGAACCTCTCGCCAAGGCCCCATATCGAATGAGCCATGAGGAGTTGAAAGAGTTAAAGGTTCAACTTGAAGAATTCCTCGCGAAAGGGTATATCAAACCAAGCAAATCACCATATGGGGCACCCGTCCTTTTTGTTCACAAGAAGGATGGGACTTTGAGGATGTCTGTTGATTATAGAGCACTCAACAAGGCAACGGTGAAAAATCGGTATCCTTTACCTCGCATCGATGATCTATTTGACCGTCTATCGGGAGCCAAGGTTTTTAGTAGAATTGATCTACGTTCCGGGTATTACCAAATAAGGATAGCGGAAGGCGACGAAGAGAAAACCGCTTGTCGCACAAGGTATGGCTCATATGAGTTCATGGTGATATCCTTTGGGCTCACCAATGCACCCGCCACGTTTTGCACTCTCATGAATGACATATTTCGCGAATGGCTTGATGATTTTGTGATCGTCTACATAGACGACATTTTGATTTATAGTAGCTCCTCGGAGGAGCATGCGAAGCATCTTTGCAAGGTGTTTCAAAGGCTAAGGGAAAATAAGTTGTATGCCAAGTTAGAGAAGTGCGAATTTGGAGTAGTGGAAGTGGACTTCCTTGGGCATAGGATAACTCAAGAGGGCTTGATGATGGATGATCACAAGGTCAAGGCAATTTTGGATTGGGAGCCGCCCAAGTCGGTTCCCGCTTTGAGGTCCTTCTTAGGATTGGCCTCATACTATCGCAAGTTCATCAAAAATTTTGCAAAGATAGCGGCGCCCTTGACAAACCTCTTGAAGAAGTGCGCCGTCACTTATGATTGGGGTGAGGCATGCGACGAAGCCTTTGGAACATTGAAGGGCATTTTGGTGAAGACACCGATGTTGAAGTTGCCGGACTTTGACAAGGAGTTTGAAATCCATTCCGACGCCTTCGACTTTGTAATTGGGGGTGTCTTGGTGCAAGAGGTAAAACCGGTGGCCTTTGAAAGCAAGAAGTTGGGTGAGACGGAGCGAAGGTGGCCAACACCCGAAAAAGAGATGTGGGCGGTCATACATTGTCTCAAGACTTGGGGCCATTACATAGGCTCCAAAGATGTTGTGGTGTGGACAAACAATGTGACCTTGAAGTACTTCGCCACCCAACCCAAATTGTCATCGAAACAAATAAGGTGGCAAGACACATTGGCCTTGTTCAATGTGGACATCCGGCACAAGCCGGGAAAGGAGAACATAGTCCCCGATGCCTTGAGCCGGAAACACCAACTTAGAGTGGTGTATGTTGGAGAGTCGAAACTTCAAAAGGAAGTTAGCCTAGCGAGCCGCCGAAATGCCTTTGCCAAGGAGGTGAGGCAAAACATCCAAAATGGAGCCAAGTCCCACTTCCATTTGCGAAATGGATTATTGTGGTACAAGCAAAATCGACTCTATGTGCCGGAAGGGAAGTTGAGGGACACACTTTTGAAGGAATGTCATGATGGACCGCTTGCGGGCCATGGTGGTGCAAAGTGCACCACAACATTCCTAAAGAAGTCCTACTATTGGCCCAACTTGAAGGATTGTGCGGAGGAGTATGTGAAGACATGTTTAACTTGTCAACAAAACCGAACCCTCAACAAGAAGCAAGCGGGTTTGTTGCAACCTTTGCCAATTCCCGAAGGACTGTGGGAAAGTGTGTCAATGGATTTCATGGTAAGTTTGCCCCCTTCAAAGGGATTTGATGCCATCATGGTTGTGGTGGATTGATTTAGCAAAATGGCACACTTCATTCCCACAAAGGATGAAGCCACGGCTCAAGAGACGGGAAGGTTGTTCTTCTCCCACATTTTCAAACACCATGGTCTTCCAAAAGACATAGTGTCGGATCGAGACCCGAAGTTTACAAGCAAGTTTTGGCGGGCCTTGTGGAAGCGAATGGGGTCGGAGCTCAAGATCAGCACTTCTTTCCGCCCCCAAACTAATGGACAAACCGAGAGGGTCAACTTGGTGATCCAACAATTCTTGAGGAATTATGCGGCGGCGGATCAACAAGATTGGGTGGACCATTTGGAGTTAGCTGACACTCCGCAACCGGGTCCACTCCATTCCAAATGGTGACGGGCAATTCACCAATTGTGCCCATGACTTGGGCAACACAAGGATAACTCCCCAGTGATGCAAGTGAGGAGGTGCCAATGGTCACACAACTTGATGAAAAGAGAAAGCGCTTGTGGGAGTTGGTAAAGGCCAACTTAGAAAAGGCGCGCAAAAGATACAAAGATTTTGCGGACAAGTCCCGACGAGAGGTGAAATTTCAAATGGGAGACGAAGCTTGGTTGAACATCAAGAACTTCCGGTTGCCCGAAGGTTTAAGTCATAAGTTCATGGGCCCATATGCGGGTCCATTCAAAGTGTTGGAAAAGAAACTTTTCGACACTTATAAATTAGAACCTCCGGAAAACCTTAGAATGCATCCCTTATTTCACGTGTCTCTTTTGAAGCTGGTCTCCCGTGATGCCTCAAGGCCTAATCGCGAAAAAAATTCAAGGCGCTCAACTGACTTGGTTCATAATGAACCGGAGTTTGAGGTGAAGGCTGTGCTTAAATCAAGGCAGCTTAGAGGGCGAGAGCAGGAGTACTTAGTCAAGTGGAAAGGATACCATCCAATAGAGGTTTCTTGGGTGAATGAATCCGACATGGAGCATGCCCAAGAAGCCATAGAAGAATTCCACGTGAGACCGGCAAAGAAAAGACGTAGGTCATGATGAGGACATCACCTTCCTTTTAGTGGGGCGGAGTGTCACAAAAAAATGTATCACATCAAGTTGTAAGTGAAATAAAGGCTATAAACTTCCAAGAGATTGTATCATGTGAAGGGAAATTTGTATAAGGCAAATAGAGTTGTCAAATGGCATTGGACAAATGGAACTTTCTTGCGTAGGCTCAAATCAAAATCGAACTCGTACTTTGGGGTTGAGGAAACTTGACCCCGAAAGAAGAAGCAAGCAAGGTGAGCTTGCGGGGACATGCACATGCCTTGAAGTGCATCCCGAAGGGTTGGTTGGTAGTGTGGCCAATGCGGGAAATCATGACCCCGCTCACATACTTTAAGTGTAGTTTGGGACTTGAGTTTGGCAAACTTGAGTGTCACTTCTCGTACCTTGATAAGCAAAACCTTTTAGTTAAGGCTTGGTTGTTGTGACCAAGGCGCGAGATAGGGAAAGGAGTCGTGTCAAATAGCTTAGGTCAAGAGTAGACTTGACTTAAGTTCCTCATGAGGGGAAGAATGAAAAAGTTCCTCCCAAATGAGAAACTTCATCAATTAGGCTAGTTTAGTTTTTTTTACGAAGCACGTGTGGAGGGTCTTGGAGAGGACTCTCTTGGACTTGTCAAGAAAGTGTTGGAAACTTGGGGACGCCTAAGTTAGCTTGAGACAAGGTCTAGCCACAAAGTTGGCAAAATGGCCAAGGATCTGAAAGAAAGCAATTGCAATTGTATGAAGGAAAATTCTAAGTGTCAATGAGGACATTGACCTCTTTCTTCTAGTGGGGGAGAGTTTCGCAACCCTAACTTGGCCAAGTGTGAGGGTGAAGCCCAACACTTGGAAAAGTTGGGGATTTGGAGTCCTCCGGGACTCCTGAATGTTCAGAGCTCGATAGCAAGGGGCAAAACACCTCACATTGGAGTGTTTTTAATGTCATTAAAAAGTTCTTGAAACGTAGATATCGAAAATGCCCTCACATTCTTGATTTGGACATCTGTAGCCTAAGTTATAGGCTAAAGAAGGGCCGGAAGTCAAACTGCCAGTTTGACTCCTGACCACTAAAAGTCGGGAATCGACCAGGTCCCAATGTCCAATTCAGGAGTGTGATACGTTGTTAGAAAGATCTTGACAAGGGCTACAACTTCGGTTGAAACCTTGTTGCCATCCAAGGTCAGGGCGAGGAGCTACGACCTCTCAAAGTCCCAGGAGTCCAGAACCGGGACACTTGGGTGGATTTCGGGACTCCAACTTGGGAGTCTCGGGAAAAAGAGCCACTTGGATGCAGGTGCGGCGGAGCGTCGTAGAGTATACTGTATGGGGGATGGTGATGGCATCCCCTGAGTCCGGGCCGTGGTGAGTCTTGTGGTCCGAAATGCCCGTGGCTTGTCCCAACACCAAAGGGTGTCCCGGAAAGTGATCTAACCACTTGGGTGGTTTGTTTTGATGCAGATTCCAGCTTGAACAAGTAATACCTCTTCCTAGTCCAATCCCTGGGCTCCCAACTCGACCCTCTACCCCTTTCTAGAGTTGGAAGTCGGGAGCATGCCTCTAAGTCTTAACTTTTGCAACTTGACTTTGTGAAACCCTCAAGGTGGTTTCACCCCGTGACTTGGGAGCGCGTTAACCACGATGACGCCCAAATCGCTAAATGTGTTGAGCACAAATATATGACTTTTGTGAAATCTGACCAACACACTTGGTGCATTGGCAAAGCTACCGAGGTGGACCACAAGGAGAATGAGACACCTCTACCTGCTTATGAGCTGATGTGCCTTCATTTGAGGAGGATAAGTCACTAATGGAGACAACGGAGGAGGAAGACATATCATCTATCACATTAATAAGGCACAAATGTAAGGCAAAACCAGATTAGACTTTCAAAAATCATGTGATACAACAATACAAATCCTTGACTACTCATAAATTGAGACTACCTAAACCAAAAAGAAATGCATACCTGCATCCAATGTGGGCCCAACAATGCCTATAGGCCTGGTTGGCTGAAACCCTTCGGCATATGCAAAAAAAACAACAAAATGTTAAAGCCAGAATAAATTAAACCTTTGCAAACCCCTTGCGAACCCCCCACCATCGCATCCATCTTCGCATTTGCATACGTTACTTAAACCAAAGCCCTAAACCCTTTAACTTCCTCCTACATTAGCGAAGCGCCCGACTTTGCAACCCTCTAACTTTGCGAAACTAACAGCATTTTAAAGACCAAAACCTAAAACCAAAACTTTTTAAAATTATTTTACTTTGGAATATACCTAATTTATGGATTTGCTTGAGCAAGAGTTCTCTTTGTTTCCCTTGGTGTGATCTGGACCGTCCAAAATTCGTGCGGGTAACTATTGTCTAATTCTGACCGTCCAAATTTTGACCGTCCATTGTGAAATCTGATCTAACGCTCCAGATTTCGAAGCGTGTTTGATCTGACGGTCCAAAATGTGACCCTTGTTGTGTGTCTTCTTGTTCCTTATCCTTTCCCCGGACTTCGCAGCTGCAGTTGCTGCCGCTGTCGTCATCGTTAGAGGAGGAGGAGCTAGTGGCGATGCTATAGAGGATGACAACACTTTTTTTTTCTTCTTTTTCTTCTGCTTCTTGTTTTCCCTCTTTAGGTGAAGAACTTTCTGGTCGAGAGTGTGATGAGGGGTGCGAAATTTTGTTATCCTGATTAGAAAGCATTGTTGTTGTTATAGTCATGGAGCAACAATAGCTTCGAGGGTCTAGTTGAGTTTTCCAGTTTATTTAGAAAGGTTTTGTTGCAAAAATTCATTCAAGAAAATGTTAAATCCTCCACTATGCAGATCTCTGAAAAATGAGATAAAAATAGTTGTAACATTATACAGGCGGAAGAAGAAGTTTTAGAGGAGGGAAAATAGAAGAAGAAAGAGATTAGTTCCAAAGCCAGGAGTGTGGGAGGAGTGGAAACACTAGGTAGTGGGGAGGAAGAAGAGTAAAGGATTCACAGATGGGGAGGAATGGTAGCTGCATGCAAATTTGCTTCCTATTGCTTGTGGTGTATGCAGCAGCAGTAGAAAGAGTCGTATGGGCACAGACTACTAGTGTAGCAACTTACGTCCTTGTGGACAACATTCTCATCAGCTGTGGATCTTCCACAAATGTGACAGTTGATGGAGGACGTGTGTTCCAGGCGGACAACACGACCAAGACACTAGCATCAGGAGGTGTTTCTGCATCCATCAGTCAGCCGAGTCCCAATCTGTTGTACCCAACTCTCATGCAGCAAGCGCGCTTCTTCACCACCAACTCGTCTTACACTTTCATTGTGACGCCCGGAAGGCATTGGATGCATCTCTACTTCTACCCTTTTGCTTTTGCAAATTGGGCGGCCAATGCTTCTCTGTTCTCGATGACGGCCAACCAGTTTGTGCTGCTCGACGGCTTTCGACCTTCGAGTTGGACCACACCAGACTTTCCTTCTTTGTTCCGTGAGTATGTTGTCAACGTGAGCTCTGAGTCTTTGGTTCTAAGTTTCGATCCAGCTCCCGGCTCTTACGCGTTCATCAACGCGTTGGAAGTGGTATCGATGCCTTCTGATCTCTACTCCGACGATGCATCACTGTTGGGACAAGACGGATCCATCACGCCTCTAGGGTTGGCAGATTGTGCCATACAGGCCATGTTTCACATCAATGTGGGTGGAGCAAGTGTGAGCTCGCAGAACGACTACACCGGAATGTGGCAAACATGGCAGCCTGACGATCTCTTCATCTTCTCGGAAGCTGTAGGAATGACTGACGATGTTCCTGTGACCAGTATCGAGTACCCCACGACTCTTCCCGAGTACATTGCTCCCGCAACTGTGTACGCGATGGCTCGCGAAATGGGAGGCAATAATAATGAATAACCAATGATAAATTTTTCAAAATAATATTAATTTCTGAAAACCTAAATTTTCCATTTAAATCTAACAGCACTATTGGAAAAAATTAAAAATTAGCTAGAACATAGACCATGTGGAGGTATAGGTTGTAGGTAGACTTGATAAATATGTTCAAGGTTATTAATAGTAAATAGGTGTATCAAAAATTTGACCATCTATCTACCTAGAATCTACTTATTTATTACCCACCTTTCTACCTACATAAGTAATATAAAAAGATGTGAAATAAACATGTGTTCATAATAACATGTTGACAAATTTATTTCATTCATGAAAATGTAGTGCATTGGTTAAGGACAAGTGGTTTTTTTTGAAGAGGTGAGGGGTTCAACTTCAACTTGTGACATCCTAGCTATAATAGACTAATATCTTAGTTTTAATATTTTAATAGGTAGGTAAGCAAACATATAAATAGGTAGGTAGCAATTCACCTTTTCACAACATTTTTTTTAATGGAAACATTATTGTCTATTTGGTCGAGTAATTAAATAATGACATCTCTCATTGCTTGTGGCAAAGCATTTGAATAGCTTATTTGCATGAAGTTGATCTTAAAAATATTATAAACTATATCCCATTAAACCCACTTTTTCATTGCCTTGATTTTTCATCAATCAACCCCCAATGTTTTCACAACACCAAAATTTATCTTTCATGACTAAAACATTTTTGGACTATGCCTTAATTGAATCATATAGTCATATGTCCTTAATCATATATCTTTTATCATTTTTGCAACTACATGACTACAACTAGGTGCAATCATAATTAAAGGAGCCAAAAACATTTGTTGGTTGTAGTGAAAATCATACCTACATTATTTTGAAAAACAATAATTTATTGTATTTAATGAAATAAATATCCACCTTTAAGAATTGTGTTTGGTTACTCATGAAGTTGGAATCCTATGAATTTGAAGTCATTTCAATATGTTCTTAGAGTTCTTTTTCATGCACAAAACATTTCTTGACACAATGTTTTTCAACACCTTTAAACTTGAACATGGTTTTTTTGTTACTTAAACCAATTGTTTTCAAATCTATTGTGAACCCTAATATATTTCATAAAAAAGGCCACATGTGTTGATCCTTTTCGGTGTACATCAACATTGTTAATTTTAATTTAAAACATTATTAATGGCTATAATAGTTCAAAATTTATGATCATGGTTGAAAGCAAAGTTGTAAATTTGACTACATTGTAGACCTTGATGCAATTTTTGTTATAGTATATGTTAAATTTGGCCTCCATGTCAATATCAAGTCCAAACAACTATATTTTAAAAGGAAACTTATATTTAAAATGTAATTTTGATATTGAGTAAACCAATACACAAAAGTAATGTGTATGCTATAGCTTACCTAGCTTACTTTTTTAGCTTATCTACCTAGATACCTAACATGCTTAGGTTTGGTAGGGCACTTAGCCCAATCTACCTAGGTGATAAGCCTACCTAGTTTACCTATTAGTACTCGTGACATCATAGTCATATAATCATGACCCAAATCACATATGACTACCTATATGACTCCATGATTTAGTTTGGACATCAATTGCAAAATGTCCTAGTCATGGATATTACATTTAGCATAGTGCTTCAAAGCTCAAACTGAACATTTGCAATGGAAACATGTTGATGGGTGATGAGAAGTAAAAGCTCATTAATCCTTTAAGAAAAAAATTAAAAATTTTCAATTCAACTTACAAATATCACAAACCATCAATTTTGTGATGTATGTTGATTAAGGTTCATGCATCACTATTCATTTGATTGTTTCATTTTTCTTCCAAAAAATAACAAATAACCTTCAAAACATTGGTTGCACTACTTAATGAATCTTTATCATATATGGTTTTATTTCACATTGTGCAAGGTGCTATTATTTTGATATATTTGCAACACATTAATTGAAACAAGTTTAACATATTGAAAAATAAATCAAAATTTTAAGTCAAAAATATGAAAAACTAAGCCATGCTTACACTTTATTGTGGCATGTGTTACAACTATATTGTCCAACTATTTCAACTAGTTTTAGTTTCATCCATTGTCCAACCTTTCCAAGAATTAGAAAGCATATGAGAAAGTTGTAAAATGGTCTCCATCATATTTGAACCTTGTTTACCCCACTCAAACGATCAATCTTGAACTAGTCCACCACATGTCCATAGAAAAGTATTAGATTTCAAGCATAATTTAACAAGTTTATTGCAAATTTGAGTCCATTCAAAAAGATGTGGAAAACTTTTCCCTTCGGACAGCTTGTCCTCGAAGAATTTTGAGCTTGACATAACGAAGTTGCATTTGTTTGGTGCTTGTCCTTGAGCCTTGGCTTGGGAATCGTTACGGTGCACATGCTGGAGTACATGTTAACTTCTTTTCCATGCTTGGATCTACTTTATTCCTACAAACAACATTCAACCATTTGTAAGTGCCATGTGCCATTCACAATTAGCACTCGATGATGGTTTAAAATTCTTGGCTTTGGCAACCTTTTGTTTTATTATACTTTGTAGAAGAACAAGAAAACAAGGGATTCAATTTGACAAACCAAAGGAACTAAGTAGTAAGAATTGGTTATGTAGTGGACATCAAAGGAAATGGATCAAAATGGAAACAGATTGAGAGATTTAGGCTGTTCAAAGATCCAATAAAACAATTATAAATTGCACAATTGACTGAAGTGATTGCTTGTATATTCTAGTAGGGATCAAGTAAGATAACTGTAAATCTTCAGTTGAAAGCCACGTTTGTAGCTCATCTGGCAATCTTTCATGGTTTACATCAGTGTTGGTCTGGCATATAGGCCTACACCTGGTATCAACAGTGGTATCAAGTGCCAACACTCGTAGCGAGGACCCTACAAGACTGGTACAACATGAGGAGATACCATCCTGATACCAATACAAGCCTGGTAGGGACCTGAGGTAATACTAGTCTTGTACAAGTTGGACGCTTGCATGTCAATACCAGGGATATACCTGCCTCATGCCAGCCAAAAATCAGTCTTGGACCCACCCAATACCAGCAGTATGAAAAGTTTTTAAAAAGTACCCAATACCAGGACCAGCTGGTATGGTCAAAATTTGAGACCAACACTGGTTTGTGGTTTGTAGCTCACCTGGCAACCTTTTCAGGGTTTATATTACTAATATATCTTCATCAACATTTGCAGAGCCCCCTCAGCTAGGCACGAAATCATTGACTACGATGGATTGGGCCACAAGATTGTACTTCTGCTTGAAGCTCCACAGGTGTAACAACTGACAAGTGGCCTCCAGGAACCATCAATGCCCAGCATATCTGCTGTTCTGTGTTCCAGGTATTGGTGGTCATGTAAAGGAGTTACCAACAACTAAGTTGTAATTGGCATCGTTTAACAGGGCTTAGGGTTCAAGATATGCAATATGCAGAGAGTAGAGAAAAGTCTGTTGGAACCTTCCAGAATCAAAATTGGTGGAGGTGTAGTAAGTAGTCTGGAGGAGTTCCGAGTTCCAAACTATGACTATAAAAACTTTAAAATGTCCTAATGTCTCTATACATGTGCGGTCCTAAATCATGGAACCGTCCAAGGGAGCAATTGAATTGATCATTGTCAAAGCCTGTAGTTTCTGAGCAAAGGTGATGGGATTCGACAGCCGTTAATGCACAATTCCACCTGGTCATTAAAGGAGAAGGAATGTGGGTATATTGGTCGCGACAGAAAATTCATCGGTCATCCCCCATTTCGACTCCTTGATTTGAGAAAAGGCAGTCGGTTCTGCCTGAATAGACTGCTGCAGTGGAGGAAATCTCGCCGCTTCCACACACCCAGTTTCGCAGCAGGGCACAGAGAGAAGGATGTACAGCTTTCTAGATTGCTCTCTCAACACTACCCTTCACCAGTCAAAAGGGCGAACACTGATAAATTCTCGCCTGTCACTAGTTAACATTAACCAGACATCTGGGTGACACCACGAAGTGGGCCGGTGGTCCCCACCCCTGGTATGTAATGTATTTTCCACCGAAATCTCCTGACTCTGGCTCCAATTTCAAGCTGCGGTTGCAACAACGACACCCAACCGTTAGACCCTCTGACATAGCCTGCTTTGCTAAGTCCAAAGTCCAAAAACAGGACTACTGTATAACTCGATTGCCTTTGGTCATGAGTGCCTGCCCCCGCCTTCCTGTCTAAGTGGGGTAGGGAACTCTCCGGCACAATATTCTATACTGGGAGTGGGCGGTTCCTTAGGAACAGAGTGTCCGCATCCGAGTGGGCCCGGGCCCATCACAGTGGGCCCCTTACAGTGGCCCTGGGCCCCTCAGAGTGGGCCCATCAGAGTGACTACCTAGGTTGACAAAGGATGGCCCAGATTCTGGGGTACTGGACCTATGAACAAAAGGAGTAGGGTTGGCAAGAATAAATCTGGGGCCCACCTGGGACCAGTTGCAACACTCAGATGCACGTCCAAAAGGTTGGTTGGGCCACACACATCCTGACCGCAACCTCCAAAATCTTTGCCTGCAGGTGTCACTTGGTCTTTTGATCACTGGTCGGTTTTCAGTTTCTACTTACCACGCTGTTTGTTTGGCTCCAACTTTCTGTTTCTGATTGTCGGCCTTGAACTGTTAGAGGGGGGGGGTCATTGTTTTTGACCTAGGCTATTGGCAAAGGCATCAATTGTGGGGACAAGGTTAGTAAACCTTAATTTCCATTTTATTCTTATTGTGTAATATACATATTGCCAAGTTTTCTATTGACTACAAATGGTGGCCTTGAGAGTACAAATACTTGGATTCTGGTCCAGTAGACGAACCAAATTTTTAACAGGTAAAAAAGATGAGTAGACAAGGTGCTCTTACCTGACACCTCCTCCAGGGAAAACAACCAGGCAAGTGTTGGAATGCCGCCGCCCCCCTGGCCGGAAGATTTTAAATTAGCCACATGACTCTTGATTGCAGGCAATACGTTTGTACTGCCTTTCTTTCTTTTTCCCCTGACTGCCCATTTTCCAGAACAAAGATGTGTCCGATGCTGCCCAGAGACACTTTGGGTGCAGTTATGCAGGTTTTGGGTCTCTGGTAGACACAACATTACATCGGCCCAAGGGCAGACAAAGACATGCCTGCAGTAAAGACATGTCGCTGATTTAGCTCCTTTCCCAATCCTCTCCCCGCCTGCGTCCCACAAGAAGTCCTTTCTTTCTACCTGCCAACTACCTCTCCGCTCCTACCCTGTTGAAAGCTGTTCAAGAAAAAGTCACAAGGGTACAATTTCCTCATTTCCCAATAACAAACATTTTAAATAAAAAAAAGACATAGATATCTAACTTAGGCAGCTTCTAAGCTTTAGTGAATCAAATTGATTAACTGGTCCTCAGGTATCCCGGAGGTGTTCATCTCAGTGACAAGAATTTTATTTCACGGTGCTAAGGCTAGGGTTAATGTTAATGGCAAGCTTTACCAGGAGTTCGTCATCGAGGGACAAGGGTGCCTAGTGGAACCTGACCTATTTTTTATTATAAATGAACTGCTGAATGTGACGATTAAAGCTCAGCAACCAGCAGGCAGGGAAGCTCCATGGGATTAAGCTTCCAAGGAGCAAAGCTGATAGCTCAATATGCCCACGATACCAACTTTACAATCAAAGCTATGCGAGCTGCCATTAAAAGACTGGCCCTATTGCTAGGTACATTTTGCTATGCTTCTGGACTTGAAATTAACACAAAGTTAGTGGCCTTCTGTATAGGGGCCAAGAGTGAGACAAGACAATGATGAACCCAAAAGTTTAATTGGATGTGGGATTTGTTAGTTTTTGTATCCAATTGTTAGGGACCCCATTTGAGCTATCACTTGATTTAGCAAATAATTTTCTAATGGAGAAGGTTTGACTTAAAACAAAGTTTTGATCCTCTACCAAATTTTTCTTGCATAGGTGGGTAGTACTGATTATTAATATCTTGTTATCATCTCTATGTACTTCATTATCATTTGGGCGGGAACCAAGAAAGGAATTGCTAGAATCAAGCGTTAGTTCATATACTCACGTAGCCAAGATACTTTAGTGTTAAGGGCTTGCAAGATTTGTAGAATCTAGATATTGGAGGAGGTCATTCACAAGATTGGATTTGTTCAAGTTGGTGTGATTTTTGGGGGTGACGTTGATTCCAAAATCTTGGGTTAAAGGACAAAGCTCATGATTAGAACTTGTGGGCTTTACGTTTTCGATTTAGAAATGGATCATAATGATTTTATGATGTGTGTTCAAAGGCCTATGAACATTAGGTGTGTAACTTCATAAAAACACAATGTCCATTGTTGTTTGTACTGTTCAATGTAATGTCTTGAGTTCCTTGAATCCTTTTGGTAAGTAACATTATATATATTTTTCTATGTGCATTTCACGACCACCAAGGTTTGTAATGTGCATTTTTGTTATAAATGTTTAATCTTTAGCAATTTCATGTTCAAACTTATTTCTCATTTTAATTTTGTTGAATGGGTTCATAATGTTGTTAAGTGCATTCAGGTTTAGGTTTAGACCAAGTCAGTCCTTGATTTAGATTTTGCAAGCTCATAACCTACATTCCGCCTTTAAAAGAGCTTATAAAATTTAAAAAATGTGAGCACAAAGGCTCAAGGCATTTCCAAGACAAGGTGGGTTGCTCACCTTCCTTCAAGCTAAATTAATAATAGATGCAAAGGGCAATGTGCACTAGTTGTGATGTTCAATTCGCTTAGAGGTTGAAGGCAAGGAAAAAAAGTTCACTTTCAAACTTGATAATTTGTTGAAACACATAAGTAGGTGCAAAGGTAAGGTCACCAACCAAGGGTTTGAAGTTGGGTATTTTTACTTCAATTTCAAATGCCAACAAACATGTAATGAAAATATTTGCAACAAGTTTGAATGTCTTCCATTTCGGAAAACTAATTGTTTGTGAACTTTTTACATGACAAGAAGCAAAAATTTGTCTAGTTTGTTATGATTTACCATCTTTTATCTAAGGGTCGATTAATGACACAATTTGAAGCTTTGAAAGACTTGTTCATGGTGCTTAAGGTCAGACACACACTCAAAAAACATTGAAGTGACTTTGAAAGTTGAAAATTACTAAGTCAATGAACGAATCATTGTTGATGACGCGCTCCCAACTCCTTGAGGGACTCAAATGTGAGTCCAAACTGAAAACAATGAAAGTGTAAGGAATTGAGGCATGTTCCTTGGCTCAAAGCACTTTGGGGGGGGTAAAGGGGCGTGTTGGAGTTGTGGGATGGGACTAGGAAGAATTGACAAGCTTCAACTACTCACACGAACCTGCACAAAACCAACACAAGGTGATTAGTGCATAATTGGAGCACGTTTGGTGTTAGGATGAGTCACGGGCAATTTGAACTCACAAGACTCATCATGGCCTGGATTTGGGGGAAGCCACCACCTTCCCCCTTATAGTATATTATGTGCCTCTCCACGAGGCGCACATCCAAATGACATTTTGTCCTTGGACTCCCAAATGGGAGTCTCGAAATTACCAAAGTTGGAACTCTCGCAACTTTGAGGACCCATAACTTCTTGTGCAGACCTCGAATTGAGATGAGATTTAAAACAAAATTGTAGCTCTTGTCGAGAGCCTTCCAACATTATGTCACATGCCACTTTCACGTAAGTAAATCGGGTTGATTTTTGATTTTTAGTGGTCGAGAATCAAATTGTCAATTTGACTCTCGACCCTTCTTTTGACCATAACTTGTGTTTTAGATGTCCAAATGGGTGATGCGAGCCCATTTTAGACATTTAAATTTCAATAGATTTTCAATGATATAAAAAACTCCTCAATCCATTGGGTTTTGACCTCTATAATCGCTTTCTAAACATTTAGGAGTCCATTAGTTCTCCAACTCCCAATGTGGGAGTTCCCTTGGGAGTGTGAGGGTTTATTCCCTCACACTCTCTTGCACTCCTAGGAGCATGCAACCTAATTCCTAGGCTTCTTTCTTGGCCCGAAACCTTGCAAACCCTTGCTTTGGTCGCGAGCCCAAGGCTAGGGTTGCGACAATTGAAGTTTACTTGGAATGTTGTAAACATGGAAAATATATATATATGTTAGTGGAATTGAGGTTATTGTGATTGACAACATTTCTTGGATTTGTTTATGCTTGTATGTCATTTAAGATTGAAAAATGATTTCACTTTTGGTTTATGTGGGAAAACGGGGTGTACAAGGCACTACGATAATGTGCTTTAGTTGATGTTGAATGAAATAAACACTTATGTGGGTGTGTCTACTATTGGTTGGCTTCATTTATAATTGGAGTGCATTGTTTTGTTCATCAAAGAAACTTGGTAGTTCTAGTGTTCTCAAAATTGAGTTTGGTGGTTCACTTGGAGGCTTTGTATGGGTTTTTTCCTCATCCACCCAATTTTTTTTTCGAATTCCAAAAGTCATGTGATGTGTTCATTATAAAGAAATTATTGTTGTGAAGACAAGGTGGATTGACATGTTGTTTTTTACCAAATGTGTTATGGAAAAATATTGACTTTAAATTATGAAGATGCATGTCAATCATGCAAAAAATAACATTGATAATGAAATTTGAACCTCTTTGTGATTTGGAGTTGATTGTGGGGTTACATGCCATTTGCCACTTTGGATTGTGTGCACATGTTAATCAAGTTTATTCAATCTTGGGATGTTTCTATGTGTTATTTTATTAATGTGGTGAAGGTTTACCAAGTTGAGTTAATTGTTTTCACATTGATCTTTACACAAAATTCAATGACCCGACTTTTATTGAGCTAAACATTCTTGAAACATTCATTAGCAATGATTTGCCCATGAATTGGTGTGCAAACTTAAATAGTGAAGAAGTTAATTGTCTTATGATTGAATTTGTGGATTTAAAATATTCTATCATTCAACATTGCCTTATAACAAATGAAGTGAAGCTAATGTTGAGGTTAGGCTTTTGAATTGTGTAGGCTCATATGAAAAATTATTGTGAGGATTTGCAAAGTCTTTGGTTTAAGAACTACAAGGAAAATTCTTGGACCATGACCTAATGTTGGCTTTTAGGTGCAATTACTTTAACTTTTGAATTCATCACCCCAATGATGTTGAAAATATTTTCCACTAGCATTTGCCTATCATCAAGGTAACATATTATGATTTCAACGCAAGGTGGGAAATGATTGGTTTTGGTGAAAGTTTTCTTTGATGGCCATGTTTTGAATTTGTGACGTTTCTCTTTTAAGATGACCATGACTACAAATAATGTAAATGTTTCCGAGGGGCATTATTTTGATAATCCTATCATTTAATCGTGGTTTAAATCATTTCTTTTACCATCTTCAAGCACAAGCTTTCAAAGTTCATAAACTTGGGATTAAATAACATATGTTCACGTCCTTGGGTTTTTTATGATGGCATTTATGAAAATGAGGTGAAAATTTGTTTAACCACCCACTTGGATTGTACATTCAATTTTATGTGAAACAATTTTACACCATTGATAACTTCCCCTTTGAAGCAACCATCTCCAATAGAAAAACACAAAGGCTTGATATTGTGTTTAATTTTTAAGCAAATGGCACGTTGGTGAATTTTGGATTTTGAAGGTAATTAGTTTTTTTTGTTTGTTTAATCCCCTTTCTAATGGGGCAAATTGCTTTTCTATCTATTTTCCCAATTTCAACTTAATGTGAAGAATTTCAATATTTATTTTGAATTTTTTTCCTTAGTCAATGTTCACATAAACTTATGAATGGTAATCCTTTTTGTTTCAAATTTGTTTTATTACTTATGAGCTCCATCATCCTTGGTGTGCAAGTTTATTGGTCAACTATGGAATAACATATATTAAAGCATGGAACGAGTTGTATCTACTTGTTTGTTACTCTCTTTTTTTGAACTTGCAATTTGGTCACACTTCAAGGTTTTTGTATGTATTGTGTAGTTTGCACTTGTGTAGCTTTTTGGCTTGTTTTTTAATCTTGTACTTGTGGTTGGAATTTGGGGGTTGGGTTTGAGGTTTTGGGTGCAAGACATTGTTGTTGCACATGGGCAAAATCTCTTTTGAGATTGGGGTTCAATTCCTTTAACAATGATTCAACCTTCAAAGTTATAATGAAATTAAAAGGTTTCAAAAATCTAGATTTTAGCATGTTCATTTGCATGTTGATTTATGTTAATCATTTGTGAAGATTTCCATGTGTTCATTGATATTTAAGGTGACATTAATTGCTAAACTATGCATTTGTGTTTGCTTGGATAATCAAAGTGCTTTTGAGAAAAAACTTTGAAAATTTGCCAAAAACTTTCTTTGAAACAAACCATGATAGTCAATTTTTTCATCTCCAAAGTGATTTAAATAATCATGTCATGCGATATGTTTAGTTGATTATAACCAAGATAAATACTTTGCAAAATTGAAAAAAATTGTAGTTTCCAAGGGTCTTTAAGGGAAGAGAAGGGAGGACATTAAATACCCCTAATGAAATTTATTTGAGACTATTTATATTGTTATCTGAACAATTTTGAGCATTGTGCAACTTGAATCTCCCATGAAAAATACTTGTCATGTTGAAAATAAACAAATTTTGTACAATTTGTTTTTCTTCACCATGTTTGAATTGGGGATGTAATTTAGGGAGTAGGACATAAAACCCATAAATATGATTAGTCTACTTTCAATTATATAAATTTTTGTGATCATTTATTTATATTAAACATTTTGGCCAAACATTAATCAAACCTTGCATAGAATTGGACAAGGCATTACATTAATGTCCAAATAAGATTTGTTAGGAGACATTTAACATCTTATGAAAAGAAAAAATGAACAACCATGTTGTCATTGGTAGGAAAGAAAATCTACCAAAAGGTCAAAAAAAGAAATAAAATGCAAAGTGATAAAAGAGATTCAATTTCTTTTGGTCTTGTAACATCATGCTCATTATTGAAGTGAAATGAAATGTTAAAATATCCTTTAATGATTTTTATAAGGCATGGTTTTGCATATAACTATGTTGTGCGATTCTTCATGTTTTACAAAAAGGACATCATTTAATGTGTTATGCATGTTATGTTGTCCTATGTTGAATTCAAACCCAACACCTTTCATGAGAGAGAAAATGCTAAATAGCAATACATTTTCAAGTATTGAAAACAAACATTTAAAAATAATATTTAACATATGTTGCAAGGCAAAACAACCAAACCTTGTAACAAAAATTACATTTTGAGCATTATCGAGAATTTTTTACATTAGATAATGTTTGTTAAGTGTCATTTAACATCTTCTTGGAAAATGGACAATCTTAATTTGATAAAACATTTTAGAAAGGAATGCAATTGTGAAATAAGAACTATGGCAATTCCTATTGTTAAGCAAGGTAGTTGTTGGCATTGGTCATATGGAAGAGACCACACATGATATAGAATTTGAACATTAAATTTTGCTTTGAATTTCACCCAATGTGTAAGTGACATTTGAAACTATGTGTGCATATGATGGATGGGCATGTTCCATAAAAGTGCATGCATTTAAATGAGAAGTTCTACATCTAGTAAGGGAATTTTTTAGTTTGAATTTTGAACTTGCCATAAAGACCAAAGTCATTACTAGATGAATTGCTTGTTTGTTTTGTCACATGGAGATTTCCCAAATAAAAAAAGTTTGGGAAATGTTTTTTGAAAAAAATTCACCACATTTGGACTTTAATGTTTGTTTTGTAGCATTTTGAAAACTAGTTTTCTTACTATTTAATCAAAATTTCAGAACCTATTGCCATTTGATACTAATTCCTATTTGAGATCAACAAGTTTTGGTGCAAAATTTTGCCAAAATGCTGAAAATAGAAAGGGAGTATTATGTCGTAACTTCTTATTTTTCTGGAAAAATCACCAAATTTCCCAAAAAAAAGAAACTTTTTTCCCCCCATTGAGACTTTGATTTCAGTTTGGTAGCATTTAATTTTTTTAAGAAAGACTCTTTTAGTTGAGTGATTTTTTGGGGTGTGGATTTTTGTCACATGACAGGAAATGCTATTGAGATTTTGGAAATGTTTGTTTTAAAAATGTAAAGTCGACTAATTTTGCTAAAGTTTTGAAAAAATTCATCAAATTTTCGAAAGCGTAGAATTGAAAAGAAAGAAACTTTGATTTGGGGTTCTAAAAACCTGTCCCCACATAATGCTAAACCCCTCTTGGGATGCTACGCAGTAACATGACAACACAGAATTGAAAAGGCATCACTGCTTGGGATGCTAGCCAATCCTGCAACATCAGAAAATTGAAAAATAAATCACTGGTGCACACTAGTGTTCTGTAATTATTGTTGTTAAAATATAATAAGAAAGGACAGCAAACAAACTCTGTCAATGAAAGGAAATGATGGAGCAAATATATATTGCAATCAATTCTCCTCCCTCATCGGCAGGAATGTCATTGAGAGGAAAGTGGGTACGCGGGGAGATCACTGACAACTTTTTAAATTGGAACAGTGCTGATTCTCACGGAAACCGGGTTGGCAACAGATTGCACTTGAAGCAAACATCATAAATTTGAATGGTAACTAACTACTATTCAAAATTGCAAATTTATTGTCCACAAAGTTAACAAGTATCCAGAAGAATATTTTACTTTAGTAATCACACTGGGTCCACAATATGCAAGGATTCCTACCTTTTGGTTTGAGAACTTACTTCATGTAAGGACTGCTTACTTCATGTGGAATCTCCCCCCACAAAAACTTTGTGCCTGAGAAAAACATCCAGAGTAACCTCAGCCAACAGCGCAACATCCGCGATGCATTGCACATGGAGTTGGGGTGAAGTTCAATGTTTGTTAAATCTCTCTAAAGTCTTTGAACTCTTGTGATAATACATCACAATTGTATCCAAATCAATTGTGATTTTTCCATACATGAAGCTTACAGTTGTTCGTTGGACTATGTAAAAAGTTTGGATTTCAATTTCCATGAGATGTATATTGATTTTGTTTTGGTGAATATAGATTAGTGATGTTCATAGATTTATTTCCATTTAGGCCAGTACCAACAACAAAAAATTTAACAATCATTACATATTTTCGTGTATATTGTCTCATGTATAGTATCGTAGTAGTTTTGCCATTTCAACACATGTTTGGCTAATATTTAAAGATTTAGAGAATTTATTTTCATCAAATATTTTTCAACCATGCAATTTCCACCCATTTCAATAGTTCTGAAAATCTTTTTTTTTCAAAGAGCCCTAGACATTCGAAATTTTGGTCAAACTAGGGATGATGAAATGCATGGTTTTGTTTTCTTTTGTCCTCAAACCCTCACATTAGGTTGTAATTGAAAGCTTTGTCCATTAAACCCATGTTCAAAGTCAATAAACCATTATTGATCCCCAAAAATATGTGGGTGACATGGCAAAATATTCCATGATGTGGCATGGAATATTTTGTCATGTCATATAAAATTTTCCACATGGAAAAAAATACCAAAAAATTCCATGACATGGCATAGAATATTCCTCAAAGACTTTCACCTACTCAAGTGAACAGATTCACCTACTCACATGAACATGTTCACCTACTCACTCGCTAGTGTCATTATGTACGACATAATAACATTTTGAGTAGTGGATTTTTCCAATCATAAGCAAACTCTAAATCAATGTTGAACATTGTACTTTGCAATTCCCCTGGGAAGTATAACAATGCTTTGAAATCATTGTCCTCCAGGCAAAGATGGATCTCCTTCTTCACATCACCCTGAAATAACAACAAATAGTCACAAAGCTCATCCTTAGTAAATGCTTCAGCCCTACAGATAACTATAAATTAATTTCACATTCCCCAATTGTTTATTTTTAACAAAATGAATGTTTATTTGATATATGTTATATGTTTCCATGTTTCATTAAATATTTCCATGTTTTTATCTTTAATGTTTCCAAGTTTCGTTTCTATATATTATGTTCCATGTTTTTATGTTATTGTCCATCTATGTTTATCTATATTTATGTTATATCCATCTTTGGTTCTTTGGATCTCTAAATCTCAATGCAAATTTTTATGTTCCTATGGGTATGTGTTTCTATGGTTCTATGTTTCCATGGATGTTGGTTTCAAGTAGAAAGACGATTGCATCATACCTTCTAGTCTTGAAAAGTTCAAGTAATTTGAAAAGTACGAAAAAAATTAGTAGCATTTGCATGAAAAATGGGGAAACTAATTGGAGAAAAACATAATTGAGTTAAAAACCTACCATTTAGCTTTTGCAAAGTGAACAATTTGCTAGTCATTTTAAAGTGTAACATCTAACACAATATAAAGTGCTTCTTTCAAAGGTGAAAGCAAAACTTTAGTGTCAAAACTTTCTATGATTACAAGCCTTTTCTTCATGACTACTTTGTGTGTTACTTTAGCACCTTCCTTCAATTCATTTTTCCCAATCACCTTTTTACTAGTTTTTTTCTTTGGTTCTTTATGTTTTTCCTTTTGAGGCTTCTACGCCACAATAACTATATTATTTAAAATGTTTTTGATAACTTGATTAGGTGTTTGAAAAGACATCTAACTTTTTTAATTCCTTGTTTAAGAATGTGAACCACAACTTCTACATGCATGATTGCATTCATTATCGGGTCAATAGTCGCATTCTCACCAATAGATGTGTTTGACCATGGTATACTCCCATTTGGAGTTTACTTTGGCATTGAGAACACCTACCTAAATAGAATCACTTTCTATAGTAGTTCCTATTTGTAGATATTAGGTTACATTTTGAATGATTTTGAAAAAAAATCCCCACGATTTTCCCCCAAAGCGTAATCGAGATCAAGTATCATTAAGGGTTGCTCAATAGGTGCACCAATGGCACTTTACGTATGACCAACTTTTACGTCTATTTCCTTGACAACAATAGAGTCCACATTTATATCTAAAACATAGACAACATCATATGCACCACCACTTGTATCCTCCATGCATCTATGAGCATCCAAAACCTAAACATGTTCTTTTTTCATCGAAACATGTTCAAATACATCTATAATTGAAACATGAATCAAAACTGCAATCTAATACACAAATGTAGGTAATTGATCCTTAGTAACTGCATCCTCAAAACCTTACACTTTCATCTAATCAACATCACTAAGGGAGTGACATTTTGCATTTGATTCTCGAATTTCTAAGTTAAGCTTACTGAAAATTATAGATATTTGACAAGAACATACATGGATGCCACCAAAATCTTTGTAGATTCCAACAAAAGCTATAAGGTAGTATTTGACACAAATTTTGTTATGCCATATTGTTTTAATTCATTTTGGCTTGTAACTTGAATATGGGCCATGAGTTTTTGAGGACCTTTGGTAATTGATTCATCCATATTTGTTACTTTAATTGAAGTGGGATGAGGTTATTTGAGACATGTTCCGTCTCCTAAACTTGGATGTGAGAAAGCTGAATTTCTAAAACATGGACTTTTGAAACTTGAGCTTCCAAAACCTAGACCTCTAAAAATTGGGATTGTGATACATGGAAAAAATGGTCTTTCACTTGTAAAACATTGTCAAGGATGTTTAAAACTTGAAGTGTGACTTGCAAAACATGTTCAGTCTCATGTTAGACATGTTTCAAGAAATTTGGGTATAGAATAACCGCATCGCCTTCCACCACATCCTTTGGTTTAAGTTCCATTTCAGATGTTTCTATCTTGTGAACGTCATGTTGTTTGATTTGCACTTTGTCTCACCTCTCTTTCAGTTAATTCAAATATTTGCTTCATTTCTTTCATAGACTTAAATGCCCCATCCATTAGTTGTGAAGTCTAAAGGTGCTTGCAAAGATAACATTGTTGGTGCACCTTCAATTGATAGTTGTGTTAGAAACAAAGATGCATGTCTTTGTTCTACCACCTTGTCAAAAGCAAGCATAGCTTCTTGGGATAATCAAGTCGTAGCATTTGGATTTTGAAGCACACCCCAACAAACGTTTACCCATCCCATGTCTATGTCTTCACAAAATTTTAAATATCTTTTGATCTTTAAAAATGAAACTTCACCTTATTTATCATCTATTTGCTCCCAAATTTCATGGAACAATGCAATATCTTTTCACACCATATCCTTTATCGCCCTTATTTGGACATAAACAAAAAATAAAAACATCTCAAACAGATTATTCGATGTCAAGACATGAGCCTTTCATAAGTAGCCTCTATGTTTTCCTCCCTACCACCCTTTCAAATATCTTGTCCCCCAAATAGAAGTCAATGCCCCATCTTGTTTTAATATATCTATAGCTTTCCATTAGAACCACAATGATATTCCCCTATCTTCAACTTTCTAAGGGAAGCCCGATTAGCTCCTTAGAGTGGGCAAGCACAATTAACATCCTTATCGATGAAGTGCAAGAAAAAAACCTTTATTAGCATGGGCATAATGAAACCAAGGGGGTTTTGGGCTATCCATTGTAGGTGAACATTATTCATTAGTGACAATATGCCATAAAGGATTCCAATCCCAATTTATAGCCTCAATTTTTGTTTGATTGGCCATATCAAACTCCTTGAGGCATTTAGCAACAAAGGCCACCCTTTGTTATTTTAGATTATCCTTAAGCTCATTCTCCACCTTAATAAATTGTTTTTGATAATCCAAAAATTCATGGAACAATTTGGCCCATGATTGTGTGTCACCAACTTCTAGAAGGTCCATTATTTGGGAGATTGAAATGACAACATCATCTCCATGTTTAACCTGCATTGGATCGCAAAATGAAAATTGTATTAACATGGACATAACAAACATATGAAACATACCAAACATTAATAAAAATAGTGATTATCAGGGTATTTCATTTGAAATTATATTTAACTCAACCAAGTGGACTGGCCATCATTAGGGGATTGAAACATGTGAGAGCCATGTTTCGAAGAACTAAAAAAATATGTGGTTTTGTTTTGAATGATTGAAACATGAAGGGCTATGTTTCGAATGATTGAAACATATTGGAGACATGTTTCAAAGGATTGATAATAGAAGTGGATGTGTTTTGGGTGATTGAAACATGTTAAAGCTAGGTTTTAGAGGATTGAAAAAAGAAATGGTTGTGAGTCAAGTGATTGAAACATGTTGGAGCCATGTTTTGGACAATTGATAAAATAAATGGCTATGTTTCGCATGATTGAAACATGTTAAAGCCATGTTTTGGAGGATGAGACATGAAGTGGCTATGTTTTGGGTGCTTGAAACATCTACGAACAATGCCATAGAAAATTCAATAATGGAAAGGAAGAAAAGAAACCTAACATGGATGCAAAACAAAACATAAATGAATGTATTAAAGATGAAACTTTAATTGAATGATCTTGAAACCTCAATGATGGAGAGTTTGAAACACACCTATGTATCTGAAACATAAATATGGAATCAAAGGTGAATAAAGTGATTTAATGGACTACAAAATGCATATGGTAAATGTTATGTGACCATATCAATGTACTATAATGGAACAATATGCTTAGAGAAATTAAATTACTAGTTTGTTGCCTTGCATGAACTTGTCGATTGCATAATAGGTAACAGTGCAAAAGTTTAGATTGTGAACAAAGGTACTCAAGCTCTTTGCAAATTCATCTCTTTTTTGTGCCTTATAGTCATAATCAATAATGTTACACTATAGTAGATGCCAAATCCTTTTTGTTTCTATGGTGCTCCTAAGAAACATTATTTTTTGTTTCAAAAGTTTTTTAAATACATAATTAGCCTCTTACCAGCTAGCATTATCACAAAATCATCTTGTCAAGCTTTTATTTTTTATTCTTATCTCCATTGTCTTTTTTAAGCTTTTTGGGAATTAATGTTGGGGAATGCAACTCTTGTTTCTTGGTACCCAAAGTTGCCTATGTTTGAAACCTTTGTATGTTTTGAATCCTCCTTATTTAAATTGTGATTTGAATGTAGAGATTCTAATAGGAAAATCCATTGTGGGTTGACACGTATTATAAATTTTAAACATGTTAATTAAAGCCTATTAAAACATGGTAATCCACAACCATCGAAACATGCCTATTAGGAATCACTAATTTTTATTCTAGGTTTTCAGACAATGAAAGTTGAAACATGACATGGAGTATGAACAATTGATGAAATTGGCATATAACTTATTCAAAACATGATTTTTTTGTATGAATTTTGTAGTTTACTATAAGTTGGCCACCAAAACATAAATCCTAGTATTGTAACAATTTCATAGTAATTAATATAAAGTTGAAACATGGAAGTTGAATTTGAACAATTGATGATTTTGGCCTAGACTTGATTTGAAACATGGTATTTTGTTGGGAAGAGTTTGATATTTATCAAATTTGGTCAATTGAAACATAATTGCATATATCATAACACGTTTCACATGAATTAATAACATTTACTTTTCATACTTCATACTAGTGTTGAACATACTAAAGGTAATGGGGGCTCCTACTTTTATTTATACCTCTTTGAGGACCTAGCTCAAGGAAGCTTCCATGTGGCCACTGACCATGGAAGCTTTTAAGAAGATTTCTTAACTACGAGTGGATTATAAGTTAACTAATAATTATAAATGAATTAATTTTCAATTATGAATTGATAAAGAGTTAATTAAAAGTGAACTAAAAGTAAACTATGAGTTAATTAAAAGTGATCTTAACATTAATCAAAAGTGAAAATTGGGAGTTAATTAATAAAGAGTTAAAAGTTACAGTGAATCATAAATGAACATCCATATAAATAAATTTCATTCGTCATATGAAAATAGTGTCCAAAACACAATGTGTTACATCATTTGTGCACATTATGTTGGGTGTACAATGTGTGTATTACATTAAATCCTAATTCCTGACATGCAACAAAATTGCAACTTACAAACTTACACTGTTCCCATGTATACCTTAGCAAATGTGTTGCAACTTCATAAAATGTGTGAAGTGTCATAGATGTTGCACCTTGCATTCAACCGATGATGATTCAATTCGATTTTCAATTCCAAATCCAAGCTCCAAGTTTCCAATACAAATTGGAAATATGATTCACCCATGAAGCATGATCCAATGTATGTTGCAAATTGTGTTTGTTGCCCATTAAATTGATTATTCCATAAAGTTTTGAACAAGATGTCATTCAATGTTGTTCATTGTTGAATAAGCAAAACAAATCGATGGACTTCATGAATTGTGATTCACATTTAGGATTCATTACTCAAGAATAAAAATTTAAGTTGTAAGAGATTGAAACAAAATGCAAGTTGTAACACCTTATAACTTGAGCCTTGAAAGTTCATGAACTAAAGTTTTAAACTTCTAAAGTGATAGGCTAGAACATGCTGAACCATTTTAACAAATGAAAGGAGGAATGACAAAGGGTTTTGTGTGGGAGAAAAAATGTTTGACAAATGACCCTAAAATGTTGGGTAAAAAGGTGCTGACAATAAAATGGGTGAATTATTAAAGTAGGTGATTTAGGTTTTATAATTTGAGGGTAGTTTGGAGAATGTTGGTGTTGCTCCTTTGTTAGAAAGGTGATTGGTTTACATTGTGATAATTTTTTTGACAAAAGCCAAATTTCACTCTTGAAATATAACAAGTGGTTGGCCTTGATTTTTTGGAGAAATTTGACAATTTTTTCGTCAATAAAAAAACTAGTTATATCCTTGGAAGTTGGAAATGAGAATTGGGGACACCTTTTAAACTACCATTAGTTCTTAATTTTTTTGTTAGCCAAATTTTATAGTGTGAATGACTTAGCTCCCGTGATTGCATTAGTTGGGATTATCCTATTTTGGAATAAAACTCAAATCTGATAATAGTGGGGTGGTTGGGTTTACATTATTCAAAGAAAAAATAAACAAAATGATGAAAAAAAGAAGTCGGTGCCCAATTTCCTTCTAGTCTAGTTACACCCTTCTCTGCCCCAGCCCCCAATCCCCCCCTCTCCCCCCACCAATCTTTTTTTTTTTTTGGTTTTTTCTCTTGAAGTTTTCCCACACTTTCCAAGTTGTTTTTTCTTCTCCTTATTCTTTTTCCCTTTTTTGGGGGGGTAGGTTACCATCACCATTGAAGAAAGAAAAAGGTCGCCCTTTCTTCTTCTTCTTCTTTTCATTTGATTTGTTTTGGGTGTTTCTCGATATAGAAAAATAAGTAACTTCAAATCTTCTTTTTGTTGTTAGTAGATGAGCTTGAAGCTCCTCCCCCCTCTCCCCCCCCTTGAAAAAAACAGTTTGTTTGTTGTTGATGCCATGGGATTTTCAAGCTTCCCCCCTTTTTCAGGATTATTTACTACTAGTGGAGCTCCCTTTTCTGTTTTTCTAATGATACACTATTAGGGGAACTAGTGTTTTTTTGTGATAACCCACATTATTTTAAATGAAAATGAAGGAGAAGTAGAAGGAGAAGAAGGAAAAATCAGAAAAAATAAAATAAAAAAGAGGTAAGGAAAAACAAAGAAAATCGACCATGGTGTTGTTTTTCAAGATGGCATTTCAAAAGAAACCTAGATGTTAAGGAAAGGCATCAATTAACATTGATCAATGGCACACGAACATGGTGGTAAACAAGGATCAAACAAATGTTCTACGTGCTCCAAGTATTGATGCAGAACAAGGGTAATCACTTATCTTATATACACCCATTACTGAATGTATGCCTTTTGTCACACATCATCATGTGATGGATTGTTGCGCACACTTATTTCTTTCACAATTTTTCACATGCTAACTGAGTTTAGAGTTTAATTTAATTCCATAAATAGTTTGAATAAGAGTTCTCAAATTACCATTGGTGACATCCCATCCCATCCTCACTTTCCACTTTCCATGTGAAAATGGAGGCAAGTAATTCGTTTTGGCCAATTTTTCTCAAGAATTACATGTATGCTTAGAAAGGGCTTTTTTCACATAATATAATACCCACATCTATAATATAACTTGGGTTTAATGTTTAAGGTTTTTTTGCAATATCTTCATCATGTTAATAATCTAGCTATTGATTTATATGCAACTTTCATTTTACATCAATGCACTTGTTTAGTGTGCAATATTTTCATCATGTTAATTAATCTAGCTATTGATCTACATGCAATACTCTCATTTTATATCAATGCACTTGCTTTGTGTGTGATATTTGCATCTTTTATTATGATGCTAATGTGATCATTTGGACTATGAGGCCTAAGCCATTGGACATGAGTTTTTTCATGAAAATGAGGGTGACCATGGAATAGATTAAAGTCATTATAATATGGTCAACATTATAATATTCTCATTATGTGGAGAATCCATCATTGTTCCCATAATGCAATACTTGCACAATAACCTCAAGCAAAAAAATGTATTGTAATATGTGTATATAGATAGTATTGTGTACCTTCACCAAGGTGCCCCTTGGTCCTTTGGTGCATGGTCAGATTTGAATATGCGAATATTGTCAAAACTTATTCCTCCATCATCTAAATTACTTGAACTTCATTTGGTCCATCAAATGCAATATCAACGTTCATTCACCTAAAAAACTGATGCCCTTTAGTTCTTCACCCAACATGAGAGAATTGCAAGAACTTATTTATTTTTCTCTATGTTGCATTATAGGTGCCCCCATGTCATCATGGTCGGTGACACACAAGGGTATTAAAAAACTTGGTCCATCATCATTTAAGTGGATCAAATCAACCAACGATTGGCCCATTGTATGCAATACTCGCAGAATGATTTTCATGTGTTTTCATAAAGGGGTAAAAAGGAAGGTTTAAATAGATGGTTAGGGGTGGGAGGGGAACTACACAATGCAACTGCTTTGTGACGCCAATTCCCATCCAGACCCTGTATTTTGTGGCCATAGTGAATTAACAGCCACCAATGCACCAATTGGCCGTTCTGTCCATTGGATAGGTTCATTTTTTCATTCAGCGCCGGATGGGGTCATCACAGTTTTTACTGATGATCATTGTATTTTTATTTTTATTTTTATTTTTATTTTTTTGTTCTTGGCCATTTTTCCTGGACCGAACCTCACACATAGCTACCCTGCTCACTTTCCTACCCTCATAAGTATTGCACCGACCTACTGACACAGCTACCCTAATAACTAGTTATCCTACTGACCTAGCTATTGTACTAATCACCTACCCTACTAACCTAGCTACTTTATTAATTACATACCCTACTAACTTAATCATTAGGTTTAGGGTTCAAACACAAATTAATTAATAAGTTTTTCACAAATGTATAGTAATTAATCTAAAGTAGGCTAAATTTGGGAGGAAAATTTTAAGGTTTACACATATGTGAAGTAATACAATTGCATTTTATATCTTCTTCAAAATGAGTGGAAAAATTAGGTTGGAAAGATCACACAAAGATAAAAGACATATCTTTTCTTTTGGTTTTATATGAAATTTATTTGATTATTTTTAAAGATTAACGTATTTTCTTTCAAGTAATAAATATTTATAGTTTAAAACCATTGAATCTTGGTTTTCAATTTTTTTCCTATGTTCTTTCAAATTTTTTTATTTTGCATTATATGATTTGTATAACTTGTTTAATTTTTTAGGTTTAGGGCATATATCACTAAGACTTTTTTTTGTTAGGGTTTGGTAAAAGTAAGTACAAGTGCAAGTATTGAAATTATGCTCCAAAATTCCAATTTATAAAAGTAAATACAGGTGTAGGTATTGCAACGAAACCCCAATATTCTAGTTGGTAAAGGTAAGTATAAGTTTGGGTGTTTCAAGTTGAAATGAAAAAACAAACCTAAATGTAATACCCACGTTTCAAAAAAACCCATCTAAATGGTTTGGATACCCTTAAGTGAATACCTAGCTTTAAACACAATATGCATATGCAAAGTCATTTTGAAATAACCTAACCTTAAATGCAATACCTGCACTTTGGGTCACTCCGAAAGGACGCATGTAGGGTTTAAGCTTTCCTTATATGAAGATCTTACCCTAAATGCAATACCTGCATTTAGGGTCACTCTGAAAGTACGCATGTGGGGTTTAAGGTTCTTTATATGAAGATCCCACCCTAAATGCAATACCTGCATTTGGGGTCCCTCCGAATAGCTACCCTACTCACTTTCCTACCCTCATAAGTATTGCACCAACCTTGGTACCTTATTTATTATCCCCTATTGACACAACTACCCTAATAACTAGTTATCCTATTGACCTAGCTATTATACTAACCACCTACCCTACTAACCTAACTACTATATTAATTACATACCCTACTAACTTAACCATTAGGTTTAGGGTTGAAACACATAAATTAATGAATAAGTTTTTCACAAATGTATAGTAATTAATCTAAAGTAGGCTAAATTTGAGGGGAAAAATTTAGGGTTTACACATATGTGAAGTAATACAATTGCATTCTATATCTTTTTCAAAAAAAATGGAAAAAATTAAGTTGGAGAGATCACACAAAGGTAAAAAACATATATTCTCTTTTGGTTTTGTATGAATTTATTTAATTTTTTAATAAAAAAATGTATTTTGCATTATATAATTTGTATAATTTGTATAATTTGTATAATTTGTATAGTTTGTATAGTTTTTTGGGTTTAAAACATATATTAGTAAGACTTTTTTTTGTTAGGGTTTTGTACAATTAGGGTTGTAATAAGGCTTATGGCAAAATATCATTTGAACTTTTAAGGTTATGCTTTAATATTTAGTGTACAAGAATTTGGTTCATATATTTTAGAACTTAAGGTTTATACTATAAATTTTGCTCATTGTATTGGTTTTTGATCTTTTCAGTTGTTTAAATCTATACCATAATTTGAATTTCCTTTGTTTCCATATGTTCCAAAGAGTAAACGATGTCATGAATAAATGTTTCAATTACTAATCAAGATTGTTGCCATTAGCGCTAAATTTTTTTCTTAGAATCAATTTTGTATGGAGGAAGTCATACCCCAAATTCTTTGAACATCATGTATTCAACACACACATGAAGTCTAATATGGCACAAAGGTTATTATTGTTTCCAAGTAATAAGCACAAAAAGTGTGAAATGCAAAAAACACAAGGATAATGATAATATTAGTGTTAGATGCAGGTATTGTAACTAGGCCCCAAAATCCCAGTTGGTAAAAGTAAGTACAAGTGCAAGTATTACAATCATGCCCCAAAATTCCAGTTTGTAAAGGTAAGTACGGATGTAGGTATTGCAATGAAACCCCAACATTCCAGTTAGTAGAGGTAAGTATAAGTTCAGGTATTGCAAGTTGTTGTCATGCCATTGTCTTCTTTTCAAACATATAAAAGAAAGGCACGATGTCGTCTTTTTTTTTTTCTCAAACACAAAAAAAGGTGATGACAACTTGTTGTTATCACCTTCTTTGTTCCAACAGCACCACAAAAAAAGACAATGGCACATTGCCATTGTCTTCTTCTTCTCTAACATAGAGAATAAGACAACGTTAACATGTTGATGTTGCCTTCTTCACTTCAACACCACCATAGAAAAAGGCAATGGTAGCAAGTTCTCGTTGCCTTCTTTGCTACAACAACACCATAAAAAAGACGATGACGCATTACCATTGTTTTTTTCTTCTCTAACACAGAAAATAAAGCAACAACAACAAGTTGCCATTGTCATTTTCGTTTCAACACCACCAAAGAAAAACATGATGGCAACAAGTTGCCATCACTTTATTTGCTGCAACAACACCACAAAAGAAGACGATGGCACATTGCCATCATCTTTTTCTTCTTTACAACACCACCACAGAAGAAGACGATGTCACATTGCTGTTGTTTTTTTTTTCTCAAACACAAAAAAAACAAAACACACAAGAAAACCAAAAGAAGGGAAGGAGCAAACCTTCAAGCTCTTGCTCTGCCCTTTCACTTTTGGCTGTTGTTTCTACCCTCCCACTTTTGCACTTCTGTCTCAGGTGTTTTCTCCTGGCATCTTTTTTTTTCAAGCATAAGAAAAGAAAAAATAAACACAAGGAAAAAAATGTAGAGAAGGGAAGGAACTTACCTTCAAGCTCTCGCTTTGCCTTCGCACTTTTGGTTCCTACTTCTATCCTCTTGCTTTTGCCCTTTCATTTCAAGCGCTTTCTCTTGACATCTTCTTCTTTTCAAATAGAAGAAAAGAAAAACCATAGAAAAGGAAAAAAATTGCAAGAAGGGAGGGAGCTTACCTCTTTTCAAATAGAAGGAAAAAAAAAACACAAGAAAAAAAAATGCAAAAAAGGGAAGGAGTTTACCTTTTTTCTTTTGCTTCTACATTCGGGACGGAAGCGCTTCTCTTACTTTCTCCTCTCCACATTCCTTGAACATTGAGCTCTCCACCTTCTTCAAGCCTTGTGTTTATGTCTCCTATAAGCTCTGTGCTACTCAAGCTCGGGAACTCTCCCGAGCTTTGGAGATGAGTGAGTGGGAAATGAGGTGAGGGAGGTAGGAGGGGGGAGGTAGGTAGGAGTGGGGGGAAGTAGGTAGGAGGGGAAAATTTTGGGGCAGAGAAGGGGGCTGAAAAATCCCTGGGCAGGGGAAGAGGATGTGTTTTTGGTTCATCCCCAAAACGGCGTGAACGGCCTCATCCTGAACTGGTGCATTGGTGGCTGCTGGTTCACTCCAGCCGTATTTTGTAACCCACAGTTCCACGTGGACCATTTTTTTAACATGCTGTAAATGCTGGATCTCTCATGTACCTTCATCAAATGACATTGTTGCTGGTATTGTTTGCAACTCGTGGGGGTGAGGACCAGGACAACAAATAAGCCTTGATTTTGGCAAAGCCTTTCAAACCCATACTGAGCCAATCGGCTGTATAATTATAATCAGCACACAGGTTTCCAGGACTCATACATATTGGAATGTGTGACAAAATGTGACCTGGTCTGTTGTGCAGAGTAACTTTTGCTCTGCAGGCATGATCTGCATGGGGTTGCAATCTCTTGTTTGGAAGTGTGGTACAAGTCTAGAGACAGAGTTTTAGTAACTATTGTAGTCATCCCATTGCCAGAGGTTTATATGCAAGTAGTTTGTTTGGGTGAATATTTAGAGGGTTGAGATGAGGGGGATGATGTGATCAAAATTAGGAAACCCAGCTAGATTTGCATGATGACACAACAAACTAACCATAGTTTCAAAATCAGTTAAGTTGTGACTTTTTTAAAGGGCTGCTCCAAAGGGGCATTTATGCCACATTGCTGTTGCATGTGGCCGATGGCACAGCCATCCATCCGGACCCACTAGGTAGCAGGATTTTGATTTATAATTTTCTGGTTTTGAAAGTTTGACCATTTTTTTTCAGTTTATTAGCAAATATATTTCGAATTTACACTAAAATTATTTTTTAATAAAATACTCGAATTGTTTTGTCACCACAGTGCGAATATTTGACCCAAAAAGAAGAAGCTATTAGGTAGTAATAGTTCTTTTATACAAGTTCTTCCCTCCAATTCTTATTTACATGTCTGCATTTTTCACTTTTCACATGTTTGGTTATTTACCATAACTAGAAATCACCCCCAGTTCCATAGGTGAATAAGTAGTACTTTTAGGCCAAACAAGGATTGAAGTCACATCAATTTACATGTAGTGTAGATAGGCTGGTGAGCAAACACTTAAGAAGTCAAAGGAGGTTGAATCTGCAGACATTGTTCATATGCTTTTAAAGCTCCAAAAGCATTTGTAGCCCTCCACCTTGCGCTTCCAACATCACAAAAGTGGCTCAATTTGATACAAAAAATGAAAAAAATATGGGGTGTTTGGTGTTCAGGGGTTCAATGTTCGATGATGGGTGAATCAAAACAAATAAAAATTTCAAGCTTAAAATCTTTGATCATTTCATCCGTGCCTCTGAATTATAAAGAAGTTTTTGTAAAGCCCGAGATGGCACACCCATCAAGTTTTTAGTCACTCAAAACAACTCAAAATGAGGAAGATATGGGGTTGCAACCGGAGAGAAATTTAGAGCTATTTTTTCAAAAACAAAAAGCAAACTATCACCCACCCTCTCCTGTGTTTCTTTGTGTGTTTTCTGCGTTGCTCCTTCACTTCTAACACTAAAGGAATAGGCCCTTTAGTTTGCATGTCCAATGACAAAAATTGCTCAATGAGGAATGTTAAGGAATGAGGAAAATATTGTGAAGGGTTTGATTATAAGTATATGTTTGATGATTAGTGATTCTACCCTATTACTATTCAATAGGAATTCCAACTTTCCAGCCCCTCTTACCCTCCATTTTTATTCCAAAAGGCAAACCTTTGCAGTCTGAAGTGGAGGATAAATCCCCAAGGGAGGCATTCCCAAAATAAGGGGTCTGCAATGGACAAAATACCGATAGTAACAAACTTGTCTCCTATATCTCAGAAGACAAACTAAACAATAAAAGGTATTTGTCTTCTGCCCTTTAAATTTTTTTTGTAGAAATAGTTCTGAACAAGGAGACTCCAATAAAGTATCTCATTTAACCCTTAGTTGAAATTTGGCCAAAACAGTCCTAATTCAAAATTTGGACCAGCCCACACCAAAGCACTTAAAAATCATGCAAAACATCAAAATTTTGAAAATCCAACTTCGTGGAGTTGTACAAGACTTCAAGCTGAATATTTCAATTAAAAGATATACATATTCATGAGAAATGAAAAATTCTCACAATTGAAAGTTTAAACTTTGTAGTTTCAAGCAGTTTTTGAAATTGCAAGCTTTTAAAGACTTAGACTAAGATGGTGTGCTCCATGTATTGTAAAAATATTTGGTGGTAGATAGAAAGCATGGATATGGAGTCATGTGAAAAATAATTGTTCAAAAAAAGTTGAAATGAATGAGTAATCGTTTTTGAGACAAACAAAAATCTTTGACAATTTGGCATTGTGATTAGAATTGACACTATCATTTGATTCAGCTCTTGTTTTCAAAATGTTGAAAACATTGGACAGCAAAACTTCTCATTGACTTTCGCATCACGTTCAACCAAGTTACCCAAAACTTCCTTCCTATCATGGGAAGAAAAACAAATATGCCAGGGTGGACAAGAAACTCTCATAGGAAGGGAAAGCCCTCATTGACATGGTAGCTGCAAACCATGTATGTCAGATTTTGAAACCATTACTCCCACCTAGGATAAGGGGAGGGTGGGAGGAAGGTTTAAAGGTTAAGCATTGTAATCATTTTGGGTTTTTTTTGCTACGTAAATTGTAAATACATGTGTCTTCTTGTTTCTTTGGCAGGCACATACCACGATTTTTTTCCATCAACGTGGACTTAGAATAGTTTTAGCAATGTATTGTAGTTGGGGAAATAACATTATTAACCATATCTATTTTTATTGTTAAATGTTGTTATTGCCGATCCGCAGCAATAAAGAGGTAATATTGGACAACGTACACTAAGAGGGCATTTAAATGTCACGTGTGAAACAATCAATGATCAATTGTAATCAATGTCTGTCCAATCAATGTGACTGACCGACCAACGAACAGTAATTGTTTTTAAAAAAGTGTTTTGACACCCCCACAATATTGTGCAAGGAATTTACAAGAGGTGAGCGCATTTTTTCACACCATGTGATGCTGACTTACTTCATCCAAAATTTTAATGAAGTGCAAATTTTGCAGCTGAAGCTGCTTGAAGATCTGACCATCCATATTACTATTGCATAGGATGACTACTTCTACATTACCCAGAATCACTTTCCCAACTAACTTTTTGCGAAAAACATTGATTATAAAGAAACGCGCATTTGGTCATAGTGTGGACCAAGCCGGCCTTTTTCCTTTGTAGGACCTACGGGACACCTAACGGTTTGAGAATGGATGTAATAAATGACGGTTGTTTGTTTGTTTCCAACCGCAATGAAATTACGTCAGAAAAACTCTGGCTAGGGACCCAAAGTAAGGGAGAAGGCAAAGGTCAAATATTTCAGGTAACATATCAAAGCCTTTTTTGAGAGGCCTTTTTCTTTCCTGGCAGAATTTCACCAAAAAGAAAAATTGGAAGATAAAAATAAAGTGATTCTTGAAATTTTCAATAGTCAGTTGGGAAAAATTAAAGAAAAATCACCAGATTTCTATACTTGGGTGAAGTAGCTAGCCAAGAATATAGCAGGATGTTTGATTTTTAAAAACTTTCATCTCTTGTTTATAGCCAAATTTGGCTAAATCTTCCTATGGTTTGGTTGCCTGTTTGGTTGGCTCCATCACAAAATTAACCCAAGATATTCTTTTAACCATAATTTTTGTGTCTTATTTCCAGTACTTTTAAAGGGTTTTTTTTTGTTTTTTCCTATGTGGGACAGGTGGTTGCATGCTGGTTTCACTTTTGGTTCTGCCAGTTTCACTTGTGATGTGAATCAATGGTTGGGGAACACCACTCACACACTGAAACAAGCCTGCACTTTCGATGTGAATCAATGTCAGGGAACACCACTTACACTCTGGAGAAGGCCATGGCAGAACCAGTTGTTAGTTGTTACCTGCACTTGTGATGTGAATCAACGGTTGGGGAACACTAGTTACACTCTGGAACAGGCTTTGGTAGACCGGTTGTTACCACCAGACGGAACAACTTCTCACTGCACCGGGCTCAATGTGCTACCAGGCTAGGTGGAAAACAAACAAACAAGAAACTTGCCCTCATTGCCCCCACTAGCAATGGGGCGCTTATTCCATAATACCACAACAACAATATATTCAACTAGGCTAAGGGCAAGGAAAAAGGGAAGGAAATAGAAAAGAAATTTTGGAGGGAATTAATAGTTTTCCTATAATAAATCTAATGAAAGGAAATGGAAAGAGGACATGGGTGGTGGCCGGGGCCCGCCCGGGCTTGGGTGCGGGGTGAAAACGGGGCTATATATTGCCCCTTTGCATCTCCATGTCCTCCTTCCTTTGATTTCCTCTTCAAAGTCACATCACTTCGTGGGCGTGCTCTCTCTCTCTCTCTCTCAACTCTCTCAACAAATCTCTCATTATTCAACTTTGTCCCATCTATTTCCTATGTTTTTCCTCTTTCCTGTCGTTTGCTGTTTCTAGTAGTTGTTTTGGCTTGCTCCTAGACGCCGTTGGAGCTTGCTATCTTGTAGTTGTAGTAGTTGTAGTCCCTCTCTCCCACCCACCCAGCCCCCAAAGCTGCTGGGCCCGCCTAATTTTCAGTCGCCCATTTCGTTTGCTACTTCTGTATGCAATTATCAAAAGATTGTGGGGGGAGAAATTTGTGGTTGTATGTATGTTTTGGAGGAGGAGGTGGAGGAGGGTCTCAGTTTTGAAGAATTTCCCTCGCCAAATCCACCCAGTGAGTTTTTGAAACCACTCACGTCGCTGAACTCAAGTAGTTTTTTTGAAACCCTTTATTGAGGTGGGACGTGTTGTACAAATAAGTAAGTCCAGTTTGTTGGCTAGAACTCACTCGTTCGGGACCTAGTTGCAGTTACGGTCCTTGTTTGCAATTTTATGAACGAAGCCTTCCAGAGTATTGCATGGCCTTAAATCCCGAGTAGCACTTCTGCTGCAGGTCTAAGATTTTGATTTCGGTAATCACCCGGTTATTTTGCACGAAAGATTTGCAGGCATTGAAGAAGTCAGTTGGCACGCTCTATTTTAGAATTTATTTTTATTTTTTTTGAGGTCTGACTGGAGTACTGCTTGTAAGCTTACTGTGGGGATGTTGTAACATGAGTGCAATATATATGCCCTCCACATTGCTGGCGATCTTTTCTGGTTTTTTTTTTTTTTTTCCGAGGTTTCCAGCTTAGGGTTTAGTGGAAATTTGAACAAGTTTGGCAGCTCCAAAAAACTTTAGGTACTTGTTTATCATTTTCCGAGAGAAGCTCCAGGCATCTCCAGTCTTTCCAGTCTTTTACGAACCTGAAGCTGTACTTTTTTCTGTAGATCAGAGCTGCGGAAGATGGTGCTCAAGGTGACAGAAGTGAGTTATAGTTTAGATAGATTGTTGGAACAGCAGACAGAGATTGAGAGCAAGGAAGTGGGATTGCTGAGCTCCAGTTTGTCCAGGCTAGGAGATGGGTACCTTGCAGCAACAGGGAGTCTCAGCTTGCGATCATCCTGCAAGAGATCGGCATCACTCATTTCTGCTGCTGCAGAGCCGCTGATCACTTCATGCCCGTCTTCGATTTCAACCAGCTTGTCATCATGTCTGACCTCATCTCTAGTACTACCCGCTACTTCTTCTCCTGCAAAAGCAGCGACGACAACGACGACGACGACGACGCCACTAGTATCCAGCAGCTCATCTTGCTCGAGTCATCATCATCATCATCATCTTCATACCTGCAGCTGCCCTCGACCGATCACCCCCATTTCAACAGCCTTGCCTAAATTGCGCAACTCCGGCTACAAAATTAGCGATCACAACGGGGGGCATATGGTGAAGTGGCTGACTGCTATGAAGGCGCAGTCGCCACCGCATTTCCGCTCTCTCATTGGCGATCACAAATTCGACTTCTTCGCTGCTAAGGCCGCCGAGTACGCCGCCTGGACGGTAAAGTCGATCACCTCGCATACACTACCCGAACTCTCGAAACTTTTTCTTTTCTTTTATTTTGTGGTGTCAAATTTAGTTACAGTCCATGAGACAGATCTAGATTCCTAGAGATCTTCTGATCTTAGAACTCTTGTGTAAATTGTGGGCGGTGAGTGCTCGAAGGAAAAAAAAAAAACGGCCAACATCGGTTGGACTGTAGCGAAATTATTGTGGGCGGTGGGTGCTAGAGAAAAAAATAACAGCCGACGTCGGTCGGACTGTAGCGAAATCGTGGCCGGTGCCTGCAGGTTCTTGAGATAAAAAACAGCCATCGTCGGTGGACTGTAGCTTATAGCGATCAAGACTGACTGACATACATCTTTGTATGTTTTGCCCTTTTGTCTTTTGGTTGGCAGGAGAAGCATATACCAATTCTGGACGTATTTGAGAAAGTGATGAAGACAGCAAAAGGGAAGCAGGTGGCTGTTTTTTTAGATTACGACGGCACACTCTCACCCATTGTTGAAGATCCAGATCGCGCATACATGTCTGACGATGTAAGAAGTCTCTAAGCTCTGAGATCTCTAGTGAAATCTGCCCCTGGGCCACAGAGGGCTTTCTGTAATTTCTTTCTGGTAGATCAAGATCTAGATACATAAAACTATTTCTTGATAATTGCAACAACCTTGTGGCATCAGATTTCCGTATGAAGCTTGCTTACTTGAGCTTGCTACAGTATCTGTGATGAGCCCTGCAAGTAGAGCAGAATACTTGCAGAAGACTCAGGTTTTTTCCCACTAGACTTAGCAGCTTGGAGGCAGGTTCTCTAGGTAGATTTGAGAGGTACCTACCTGTCACCACTAGACCTGTTGCAAGTACAGGAGAAGGGTCTTTCTCTTGAGAACCTACCTTCCAAGATTTGATGTACCCGTGTCACAGGGTCTGTAGGCCAAGTGGAAGGTGTTGAAAATCACAGAAGGTTCCATACATTTAGGACCCTTCTCCAACTTTAAAACCTGTCAGATTATGATGATACCTTGGCTGGGACCTCACAAAATATGTAAGGCCAGACCCTGTACAAACTAGTGGGGGACCTTACCATAGTTATAGTGTTTATGAGTCTGTCCTTGTTATTCATGAAGCAAAATTGTGCAGGTTTTAAAGGTCCAAACTGTCAGGTCAAGAGAGGGTTCAGTTGTTGGAGGGCATGGACATTAGCCCAAGTTCCAAATGCCCCAGAACAATATAACCTACTTTCCAGGATTTGAGGTACCTGTGTCACAAGGTCTGTTCGCCTAGTGGAAGGTGTGAAAATCTCCGAAGATTCCAAACATTTTGGGTCCTTCTCCAACCCTAAAACCTGTCAGATTATGATGATACCTTGGCCAGGACCCCACAAAATATGTAAGGCTGGGCCCTGTACAAACTAGTGGGACCTTACAGTAGATGTAGTCCTCGGTATTCAAGGAGAAAAAAATCTGACAGGTTTTTAAGGTTGAAAAGGCGGGTCAAGATAAGGTTAAGTTGTTTGAGGGCATGGCAATGAAGGCATTGGCCCAAGTTTCCCCCCCCCCCTCCAAATATGACTGCCCTTCCTCAACATGAAGAAACTGACATAATTTGAATCTGTCACCATCTTGGAGGAGCCTTATAGATTTTTCATCTGCCTTGGAGGCCAGGAAGAAGATTATGAGCACTTCACAAGGTATCTGTAAATACCAAAGGAAAAATCAGGTCAAGAACTTCTGTAAAAGGAGAGGGGTGTATGTTCCAAACCTTCCACAATTTGAGGTACCCCTCACAAGGCTGGTAGGCCAAGTGGAAGATGTTGAAAATCATGGAAAGTTCAAAAGATAGGCCCTAAAACCCATCAAATTATGATGACACCTTGATGGTGAGGACCTTACAAACATATGTAACGAAATGTCCAACCTAGTGCGATATGTATGACCTCTCCCCATTATACACTAAGCAAAATCTGAAAGGTTTTCAAAATTGTGGGAATGCTGTGTATGTGACAGAGTTGTTGTACTTGTCTCCCCTGTGCAGATGAGGGCCACTGTCCGTGAAGTGGCCACTTCTTTCCCCACTGCAATCATCAGTGGAAGAGGTAGACAAAAGGTGAGTTTTGATAAAAGCTTTCTCCAGTCTTATGGATCTCTCTGCCCTGCCTTGCCATCTAAGATATATACTGTAGTAGCCTAGCAAGTTTGGCACTTTGATGTTGAACATTTGATATGTTTTCTCCAAAGATTCTGGCATCACCATTAAGAAATCATTACGTTGCCCTTTTACTTGTTAATTACCTTGATTATTTCTCAGAAGTTCTGAATTTTTTTCTCATAACTATTTAGTGCCAAACCTGCTAGGTTGCTACAGTGTGTACAATATTTTCCAGTGATTGTGTAGGTGGCTGCAGAGTGTTGTTTCTTTTTAATTTAAATTCAGTGATTTTGTGCACTGGGTGGGCATCATGTTGAATGTATTGAGTGTGAGACTGGTTTTGTGGTGGTGTGTTTTTTCACAGGTCTATGAGTTTGTACAATTACCAGAGCTGTTTTATGCAGGAAGTCATGGCATGGACATCATGGGACCTGCTGATGGTTGTAATGGCTTTAAAGCTTCTGGAACACTAGCCAAAGACAAGAAGGTAAATTGTCAAATTTTGATTTGCCCAGGCCCTGATTTTATGATTGAATGAGTAGTCAGTCAGTCTCCTTCGAACTTGGAAGATGAATCTGTACTACCTTGTACGTTGTAAAATGTATTTTGTGTACAGAAGAAGAAGAAGAAGAACATGGCACCTCAGTTTTGGATGCTCAAGTACACTCCTGCTTTTGTTGTGGCAACAGGGTAATGACATTGTCTTCTTCCAGCCAGCAAGCGAGTATCTGCCTTTGATTAACAAGGTAATTCTTTTTTTCTTGTCTGGACAAGAAGTTGGGTAGGTCTCTTGTTGCACTCATCATCAACATTGGGAGTTGTAATCAAAATGCAATTAAATTTCATGTGAAGTTAGGTCAGCTGGGAATTTCCGTAGAAGATTCTGATTCATTCAGGTGTTTGCTGTAATGGGTGGTGTTCAGATCTCAAAAGAGATTTCATTCATGGCTTGCATAATGTTTCTTGCCTAACAACTTTTTTTTGTGTAAGCAATTGTTCCTTATTCACCAGAACAAGAGCTGATTTGAGGAGGTTTGTCCATGAGTTTTTGGCACTATTAGCCCGTTTCATGGAAGACATGCATGTTCATGTAGGTGTGTAAACTCATGGAAGACAATACAAAGGACATTGAAGGAGCCAAAGTTGAACACAACCTGTTCTGTGCGACTGTGCATTTCCGCCGTGTGAAGGAAGAGGTAAACATTGTGGTGTATCTTGTAGTTGCATAACTGGGACATGAGCACAATCTATGTACTCCAGTTCAGCCTATTCTTGAACTGTTGGATTGTATGTTTTGTTCAACAACTTCTCTTTCTGGCACATGCTAAATTTTCTGTTATGTTGACATCTCTGCTATTGGTTTTTATGTTCACTGGCTGTAAGGGAATTGTCATAGCATGTGTGGACCACCCTGTTTGCAATTGAAATGTTTTCAATGCTTTTTATTCATGCTTTGAATAGTCCAGAGACTGTTTCCAGAGAATGTATGGGCATGTGCGCTTCAACTCATTGACTTTTTGGTGGTCTAGTGGAAGGCATTTCTCACACTAAGCAACATGCTTGATTGTAAGGACTCAAATGTTCCAGGACAGCATGGTTATCTCTTTGTCTTGTGCATGCAGTAGGTTAGAGGGATGTTGCTGAGGATAGAAATTCCTTGCTGAAGGTCTTCATCTGGTGATTTCTCGCCTGCATTCTTTTGATCTCCTGTGTCTTCTGTTGCAATTCTTTGACTGTTTGTGTCTGGTTTTCATCTGAGATTTGGGTCAATCGGAAGCTGTGATTAGCATAGCTGACAGCAGTCTCTTCTCCTTAGCACTTTTGCCCTTGTGCAGGTGTCATGGAGGGTATGCAGGTGTGTGGCCACATGGTATTAAAAAGCCTTTGTTTAATGCATGATTGAATTAGTTGCTAAAATGTGAGAAGGTAGGCTTCAATGTCTTTTTTCTTTCCTGCCATTTGCGAAATAAGTTTTGATGCTTGATTCAAGATTGAATTAAATCCCAATGTTTGACAAGTTGCCCAGAAGCTGCTGTGCATGAAATAGATACCATAATCCCAAGTAGCTTCTGGGCTACTTGTCCCACTTCATGTGCAGACATTACATAGTTGGGTGGGACTAAAGGTTAGTCTGCATGTTTCAAAAATGTCCATTCTGGAACCCTAAGGCCTTAGCCTCATATTTTTTTGCTAAAAGATTTACTTACTGGGGTGTTTCTGCTAAAGAGAGATGTAGGATCCTCCTTCCTTCAAGTTCTGCTGTATATTTAGAAAGATGATATCAGCAGGAAATGTCTTTTTATCAGCTACAAAATATCTTTGAAACATTCCCCTCAAAGTCTAAGAATATTCTTTCTGGTCAAAGTGAGTTTCTGTTTGGATGTCAGATTGTCCATTTTATGGATTTTGTTGTTGAAACATATAACCAGGGTTCATTGCTTTTGTTACAGAATTGGGTTCGACTTGCAGAGAGGGTGGCCAATGTCATGAAGGGTTATCCCACATTGAGCCTGACTCATGGTCGCAAGGTACTCGAGTCTTGTGCCAGTCAATGCTGTTGAGTACAACTTCAATGCTTACGAGTTCTCATTTGGTCTGCTGTTGGTTTCAAATACACAACTTGAAGCTTGCTGAGATTCTGTCTGTTTATGATCATTTCCACAGTGAACGCTTGTGTCACTGATTTCAGAACTGAAACGTCCTGTGACCTCCAGGTATTGGAGATTCGGCCAGGAATAGCATGGGATAAGGGACAAGCTGTCAATTTCCTTCTGGAGTCACTTGGTAATTAGAGCACTTAATCTGCATCGAACTTCTATGTGGATTATGTGTGGAACCTCCTATTTTCTGCACATGCAATTCATGACTTGACAAGGAAGCAAGGAGGGTAGTCTGGGTAATGGAACAAAGAGGTAGAATAGAACATGTCTGAATGCCAGTGGTGTACATATGGCAGGTATGGCAAACCCAAATGATGTGCTGCCAGTGTATATTGGAGATGATCGAACAGACGAAGATGCCTTTAAAGTAATTTCAATATCCTTTTGTACCGCATCTTGTCAGATTTGTGCCCCATGATTATGTACCAATCTGGTGGACAATCTACAATATATCTATAAATGTATTCTCAGTTGCTAATGAGAGTGTGGGTGCATACCTTTTGTATGTGTACCCAGTTGTTGAATGGGATGAAACATGGGTGTAGCATTCTGGTATCCACAGTACCCAAAAGCACAAATGCAGCTTACTCCATCCGCAATCCGTCTGAGGTATAAATTCTATGTGAAAGCTCTTTCTCATTCCAGTACTCAAGACACCAAGCACCTACTACCCAGTTGATTAAACTTTGAATTTGTATGATCTCTGCTTTGTTCTTGTAATGGATATACTTGTTGCAATCATATTTTAAACCCACTGAATGTTTTGAAAGTTTTTGGCTTCTTGCTCCCTCATATTTTCATAATGCTTTTTCTATTGTGTGCCAGGTCAAACAGTTTCTGCATCAGCTTGTGCAATGGAGAATGAGCAAGAACCCTTCAGCCAGCTCAAGAAGTGGTTCCATGACCACCTCCATGAGCAACCCCACACTCAAGTACAAAAGAACACCTTAGCCCCATCTTTCTGTCACACAGGTTGAGCATCACGTGTGAAGCTCACCAGCTGCTTCTGATTCTTACCTTGTATACATGAAGAAGCCCTTTGTCCTTCCATGCAGCTGTAGTAAGGAAAAAGTTTTCAACTCTGTCCTGTCCCCTCATGTATGCTGCAATTTGTCTGTATCAGAAGAAGGCCATACATGCAAATTTGGACATGAAAAAGCTGAAATACTTTCAGGCTGAAGCTGGTGGTTTTTGTAGAACCTCTTAGAACCAAGTCTTTTAAGGAGGAGCAAAAATCTATTTCTTTAGACAGAAGCAGGATTTACCTGCCGTTTATATTTGATACCCAAAATTATGGCTTACCCAAGAAGATATGATTCCCAAAATTCTTCTCTCTACAGCCATCAGTGAGAAAAATAAAGTAGCCATCAGTCCTCTCAATACAAACCCTGGGTCTTTTTCTTTTGTAACCAAAGGCAGGTGGGACTCTGGTCATAGACAGAGTTCATTAAGTTCATTGGAACAGTGAGACATTTACAATCACAGATGTTGTTGACAATTATATATGGAACAAAATAGCTGATTATGGCATCATATATACTTTGTAGATGTGCTCTTTTATCCCTAGACTGGATCAGCAATTCTATGTTTGCTTTTTTGCATCATAGATGTGTACATTTGTGCTTGTGGACTCATGAGCAAAATATGTGATAAAGTACCACTTTGTTATATATATGTAAGTTGGGTGATAGTATTGCTTGATTTGTACATCTATTAGTGACAAATGTTCACTTCTGTGGTGTGATTTTCCTGTTTTTAATGAGAGAAATTATGTGCACAAATCTTTAACCACATCTGCAGAATCTTGCTGTGATGCCTGGATTTGAAAATTTCAAAGCTCTTGTTTGTGTTTGCAGCTTTGAGATAAAGAAATGACATTGAAACCAAATGAATTCAACTTGCACTTCCTGGATCAGGTTGATTTAAGGTAGCAGCTAACTTACATGTCCTAGTTGCGAAGTGAACTCATAATAGTTCCAAAGTTGCTAGGAGCCTCAAGTGCTTGGACTATTGGCTTGTTGCTAAGGTGCCCACTTATAATACAGGGTTATTTGTACATCAATTATGTGAAAAACATTGTCAACACCTAAGGGTGGAAATCTTAGGGTAAGAACACAGTGGCCCATTATTGATATTAAAAGTATGCAATAATTTCAGGTCATATTTAGTCACACTTGAACAAATTGTTCATCATTTTCAAATTTGTTTTCCATTTGAAACTTGAGATTTAATTATATGGTTATAACATCTCGAAGGATTATGCTTTCTTTTAGAGGATTTTTTAAAGATTATACTTTTGCATGGTGAAATAAATTCTTCTTTTGCCTTAAGATACGTTTTAATGTAAATGGCAAGGCCACAGTGTGACACACCCCTTGTTGCTTAGGACTCAACACCATTTTCAATAACAAGCATTAATGAAAGCTTGAGAGTTTAATTAACTAGGAGAATGTTATGTCATATTAGCTTTTCATGATTACACAATGTTTATTCAATGGGAAGACATTACATAATTAAAGATGGCAATTAAGAACCTTTGGGGCAAAAGGGCTAAGGTTTCACATTAAATGGAAGAATGCTAAGGCACCTTTTACACTAGAGACTAAAAGCTCATGACCATTGAAATACAAAATCTATGATTGGAGGAAAAGGATTGTGAAGGTATAAGTTCAGTTTTCACAAAACTTGTAGGCCTAAAGAACCAAGGAAATGAAGACGGATGAAAGCTTGACATGGAATCTTAAGTGCCAGTTTATGGATAATGTTTCATGGTCTACCAGAGGTCAAGCTAAGCCCACCTCAAATAGTGGGCTTTGCCCGACCTCTATTAGACCATGACCTTAAAAAACCCTCCATTGGTTGAAATTTATTTTAACATTTTGTTAGGTGGGCACATAAGTCAATTACACCATGAACTTCAAAACCCAAAAAATTTCAATTTTTTCCAAATGTTTTTTTGAAGCATTGACTACATGACTGTAATTAGTTAGATTTTATTTAAATTTTTTTTGCAAATATTTTGTCTAAAATATTTTATTAATAAAACTAATTGGAGGGAATGTCAGTCTTTCCAATATTTTCGACCTTAAATTTTTTTTAAAAGGCATTGATTGCAAAACCATTTATTTAAATATTTTTCTGTAACTACTTTAACCAAGTATGTTTTTGAAAACAGAAATTGGGGGGGGGGGGGTTATTGGATATCTTTCCAAAAACGTTTATACTGTTTGAATGTTTTTATTTTTCTGGAAAGTTGTAAGGAGGGGTGCATGAAATACAATGGTCGGAAAAAGAAAGCAAACTGAAACAAGTTGAAACGCAAAAAGTAAAGAAGATAAAAACAATTTCCTAAGTAGTAGCAACATTTGTTTTGTGCAATTTTTTGCATCCAAGTGAAAAAAAAAAGTGATAATATTATTCTATCACAAATTCCCTCCTTTTTAAAAATATTACTACCTTTGTTGGGTGAAAAAATAATTCCAGGGAAGAACTTACAATATTTTGACTATTTGTTTTTGTTTGGGCTAGGTGTTTGTGCATGCATTAAACAACAGCAATGAATTAAATGCAGCATTAGGCTTGATGCAATTTCATGATAGTGCCCAATAAGGGGGAAATAATCAATCTCCTTTTTATTATTATACTTTATATGTGATGAACTTGTGACTATTACTTCTCTTTCTTGCACCACCACTTAAAAAAACAAATTTGGGATGATTTGGTTAAAATTGTGCCTTCTAGTTCAAGGTTTGATTTATATTTTTTAAATTCTCATTCTTTTCCACGGACAAAAGAAAAAAAATCCCTACACAACTTCCTCAAGAAGATAGGGACCAACATCTTTCCAAGGGAAAGGAACTTACAACTTTTTTTTTCCTGGCAAATGGACCCAATATAAGGTTATAGGAATTGCGAATGTCACATTTAATTTGTTGTTCATATTTAGTTTAATGGTTCCTATTTTCTACTCCTTGGATATATATTTTAAAAAAGGTGTCCCCAATTAATGTTAAATGCTTGTTGGGATAATTGCTCATAATGTTACACCCAAAAATTCAAAAAATAACATTGGGTAGTAGATTTTTTTGAGGAGGTAGTGAACTAGTGAAAAAAAAACATTTTGAAGTGGGTTGAACCACTCATCACCAAACATGTACCTATCATCAAAACACTTTTTAAATATTTTTTTCATTCCTTAACCAAATTGAACAATTTGAAAATTGTCCTTCATGCTTTGACCACCAAAGTAGAATGTTCTTTTCTTTTTCCAATGGCACATGGAATGTGTGAAAGCGTGATAATTCTTATTGAACTTGCACTTACACACATAACTCCCAAATAAATTAGCTTGAGGTGTGCAAATTGCAAAAAAAAACACAATTCATAATTTATTTCGAATAAAAAATAAAAAATAATGTTTATTGTTCAAAACAAGTTTCATCCTTTGACACCCCCGACTTCAAAAACAACAGTAGTGTCACGCATAATTTCTTATACAACATTTGTAAAAGCATTGAACCATCCATGGGATTTCTAGTATAAACTTTTAAATGTTGGCCACTTTTCAACAATTAAATTATTAATGTCCCACTAAACTTGAGTCCTTGAATCAAGGATCAAACATGAGAACAAACAACAAGCTTTTAAAATCTTCAAAGAATCCATGAAATCAAAGAAAGGCATAAGAACAATGGTCACTTGCTTTACATATTAACACCAAGTTGTTTCACCTTGGTGCACATATCCATCTCTTCAACGACATTAACTTTTGCTTGCAATTCCAATCTATCCTTGGAAAGTTGCACATATAATTTGATTATTGAAGAAAAGGCATTTAACAATAGCCAATATCCATTGGTTTAAGTACATGAGTAGTCACAACAAGAAAAAATGGGCTACAAATTGCCTAGGTCTATGTTGAAGGAATCTTATTGGTTAAAACTTTTATTTGGCAACTATAACAATTGATAATTTCCCACTTGATAAGCTAGGCATTGCTTGGACAATAATATTCCAACATTATGTTCATTCTAGAATCTAAATTTTTGTCATGTTGTTTTCCATACATATATAATCTATTTTATTACATATTAACTGTGAAAATCAAAACAAAAACTATCCAAAAATTCATTACAAAGCACAAATTTGTACAATTCTAACTTTTGTAATAATCTAAAACAAAACTAGACATTGATATTAAATGGAACCAAAAAATATGGAAAAGAAATCACAATAACATTGTTCTTCTTCATAAAATTGTTTTATAATCATGATTAAACTTCTCCATTTCGAAACTACTTCCCTTCTCTCATATCTTAATTCCTCCTCAAAAAACTAATATGATAATCATCCTCCTTCCTTATAATGCTTTTGTAAATATCTATTCATATTCCCACCATAAAGCTAGTTTGAATCAGTCCTCATCAATCTTAATCTTACATAATCATCCTTCATTCCACCTTGTTAATCATTAAAACTATCTTTGTTCAGTCTATCCAATAGGGACAACACAATTATTCTTTGTCCAATAACTCCATTTAGTTTATCCAACAAAGACAATACAATTCTACCCTTAACATTATCACCCCTATACTTTAGATTTCGTCCTCAAAATCATGTGCATAGAAAAGTATGAAAATGTACTCGAAGAACAACTATAGATTGAGGCTATTATTCAAAATAGACTAATATTCTCCTTGATTCACTTCTATAGTTATATGTGTTACATGAGGTATTTTTTTATTTATAAATTTTTGTCCTTCTTCTATAGTTACTTCCTTAGTTTGTAGTTGGTTTTGTGGATCCACCTATTGTTGAATATATGTAGTTATCTATGTGTTGCCATTATCTTGGGATGTTGTCATAAGAATAGTTGATGTAGCTGTTAGAAATACTATTCGTTTCTAAGTCCCAACGTTGATGAATGTGTTAAACATTCATCAAAAGGATGAATAGTATTCACATCCTTGTAGTAGTTAGGTTAAGGTTTAGAAGTGGAGACTACTTAGGGTTTGGCGGCGGCTAGGGTTAGGGTTTGGTGGCGGCTAGGGTTAGGGTTAGGCGGCGGCTAGGTTAGGGTTAAGTGACGGCTACTTTAGGGTTAATAGATAGTATATAATGGAGTGTTTTTGAGTTGTCTTTCATTCTCTCCTTTCATGGTTTTTGAGTGCACATAGAACCTTCAAGCTTTGATTAGTTGTTGCAAGCCATAGTTTTATGATTGTAGCATTTGAAGCATACAACCTTTGTAATCTTCTTTAGTTAATACAATTGTTAAAGCTTTCATTTCTTGCTTGTTTTCAAGTTGTTTCCAATAGGTTATGGGCCCACACCAAGCAAGAGAAAGGACATTGTGTTAGAAGAAGAAGTAGTGAAAGGTTTGAGCTTGTATTGCATAGGAAAAAGGAGAGAATCCTTTTGAGACAAGGTTCTTAGTTTGCAAAGTGAGTGGGAGTTCATTTTCAAGTGGTGGCATACAAGCAGCTTGCAACTTTTCCAAGTGAGTGGGAGGTGTGGAAGAGACTTCTTCAAAGTGTTGTAAGTTCTTAAGTGTGGAAGAGTGTTCTTCAAGTCTTTAAGTTTCAAGTTTCAAGTTCAAAAGTGTGAAAGAGAGTTCTTCAAATTTTGGAGGTTTCCAACATTGAAGTTTGAGGTGTAAGAGAAGTTTTTCAAGTTTCTTGTAAAGGTTTTAGGAAAACTTGTTTTTTGAGTTTTTTTGAAAGTGTTTGCTTGTACAACATAGAAAAGGAGAATCCTTTTGAGGGAAGGCTTTTAGTTTGCAAGGTTGCAAAGAGAATAATAGTCTTTCCGAGTGAGTTGGAGGTGTGGAAGAGATTTCTTCAAGGTGTTGTAAGTTTTTCAAGTGTGAAAAACTTGTTTTTCTGAAAGTATCACGTTTTCAAGTGAAAGTGTTTGGAAGATAATTCTTTTAGTTGTTGAAAACTTCAACTTTCAAGTTTGAGAGTGTTTGTTGTAGCACAATGTCTTCCTTTCAAATGGAGTCGTTGAAAGTCATGGAAAAGTTTGATGGTGGCAACTTTCACCTTTGGAAGTTCAAGATGCGCATGATGCTTTCTAAGCACGGGCTTTGGAAGTTTGTTGATGGAAGCGCAACAATTCCTCATGATGAAGCCCAAATCACGGATTATAACGAAAAGGCGACCAAGGCATTTGCACTACTTTGTGAACATCTCACGGATGCACAACTTGCACACATTCAATATTGCGAGAATGTCAAAAGCGCTTGGGAAACACTTTGCGGTGTCCACGAAGCCAAGACCATCGGAAACAAGTTGTTTCTTCGAAGGAGGTTCTTCACCATCAAAATGCAAGAAGGGGAGGACTTGCTTGCGCACATCAACATGGTGAAGGCGCTCGCGGATCAATTACGTTCCATTGAGGTGAACATTGAAGATGAGGACGTGTACATGGTACTTCTCATGAGCCTTCCCCCATCTTTTGATAACTTGGTCACGAGTTTGGAGTCCATGTCAACCAAGGATGTTGACCTTCAATTCATCGTCGCTCGATTGCTTCATGAGGTTTCCAAAAGAAAAGAAAGTGAAAGTAAAGAGAATGCCGCATTGCTTA